>CAWUFW010007619.1:777500-986737 GCA_963921515.1 Calotriton arnoldi | reverse complement strand
TGTTTGTCTGCACATGGCCAAAGGAATGTTTCATTTGCACTGCAGTATTTGGCTCCCCCAATTTATGTTGCAATGGGACACATACACTACTTTGCCACAGATGAGTTTTTGGTTCTGTGACCAGGAATGATCCATGCAGTTTGGCAGTTGCAGCTCTTTCTTTGTCAACAATTACCTTTTGGTCACTGTGATGATGAGGGTGTAGACCCCATTGCCACAATGTTCAAAATGTGCTTCAGCTATGGACCCCACACTTGCCTTTTGGTCACTGTGATGATGGGGGTTTAGACCCCATTGCCACAATGGTCAAACTGTGCTTCAGCTATGGACCCCACACTTACCTTTTGGTCACTGTGATGATGGGGGTTTAGGCCCCATTGCCACAATGGTCAAAATGTGCTTCAGCTATGGACCCCACACTTGCCTTTTGGTCACTGTGATGATGGGGGTTTAGGCCCCATTGCCACAATGGTCATGGGCTGCTTGCATTGTGGGTGCCACACACATATATGTGTGGCACATGTGCTAGGGGTCACATTGTATGTTCAATGTCATGTTCGGTGTTGTAGGCATTTGACACAGCCTGCTCACACGCTTGTCATGGTGGTGGGGGATGTCTTAATCTTGCATTCCCTAGGTTGTGGTGTGCTTGTTGTGTCATGCATTGTCCATCCTATGAGTGGGGGTGGTAGTAGTGGTAGGCATCCAGCCCCTGGCTAAGGGTGGTGGTAGGCATCCAGCCCCCTGGCTAAGGGTGGTAGTAGTGGTGGGCATCCTGCCCCCTGGCTAAGGGTGGTAGTAGTGGTGGGCATCTGGCACCCCCTGGCTAAGGGTGGTAGTAGTGGTGGGCATCCTGCCCCCTGGGTGAGGGTGGTAGTAGTGGTAGGCATCCTGCCCCCTGGTTGAGGGTGGTAGTAGTGGTAGGCATCCAGCCCCCTGGCTAAGGGTGGTGGTAGGCATCCAGCCCCCCTGGCTAAGGGTGGTAGTAGTGGTGGGCATCCTGCCCCCTGGCTAAGGGTGGTGGTGGGCATCCAGCCCCCTGGCTAAGGGTGGTAGTAGTGGTGGGCATCCTGCCCCCTGGCTAAGGGTGGTAGTAGTGGTGGGCATCCTGCCCCCTGGTTGAGGGTGGTAGTAGTGGTGAGGCATCCAGCCCCCTGGCTAAGGGTGGTAGTAGTGGTGGGCATCCTGCCCCCTGGGTGAGGGTGGTAGTAGTGGTAGGCATCCTGCCCCCTGGCTAAGGGTGGTAGTAGTGGTGGGCATCCTGCCCCCTGGGTGAGGGTGGTAGTAGTGGTAGGCATCCAGCCCCCTGGTTGAGGGTGGTAGTAGTGGTAGGCATCCAGCCCCCTGGCTAAGGGTGGTGGTAGGCATCCAGCCCCCTGGCTAAGGGTGGTAGTAGTGGTGGGCATCCTGCCCCCTGGCTAAGGGTGGTAGTGGTGGGCATCTGGCACCCCCTGGCTAAGGGTGGTAGTAGTGGTGGGCATCCTGCCCCCTGGGTGAGGGTGGTAGTAGTGGTAGGCATCCTGCCCCCTGGTTGAGGGTGGTAGTAGTGGTAGGCATCCAGCCCCCTGGCTAAGGGTGGTGGTGAGGCATCCAGCCCCCTGGCTAAGGGTGGTAGTAGTGGTGGGCATCCTGCCCCCTGGCTGAGGGTGGTAGTAGTGGTAGGCATCCTGCCCCCCTGGTTGAGGGTGGTAGTAGTGGTAGGCATCCAGCCCCCTGGCTAAGGGTGGTGGTAGGCATCCAGCCCCCTGGCTAAGGGTGGTAGTAGTGGTGGGCATCCTGCCCCCTGGCTAAGGGGTGGTAGTGGTGGGCATCTGGCACCCCCTGGCTAAGGGTGGTAGTAGTGGTGGGCATCCTGCCCCCCTGGGTGAGGGTGGTAGTAGTGGTAGGCATCCTGCCCCCTGGTTGAGGGTGGTAGTAGTGGTAGGCATCCAGCCCCCTGGCTAAGGGTGGTGGTAGGCATCCAGCCCCCTGGCTAAGGGTGGTAGTAGTGGTGGGCATCCTGCCCCCTGGCTAAGGGTGGTAGTAGTGGTAGGCATCCTGCCCCCTGGTTGAGGGTGGTAGTAGTGGTAGGCATCCAGCCCCTGGCTAAGGGTGGTAGTAGTGGTGGGCATCCAGCCCCCTGGCTAAGGGTGGTAGTAGTGGTGGGCATCCTGCCCCCTGGCTAAGGGTGGTAGTAGTGGTGGGCATCCTGCCCCCTGGGTGAGGTGGTAGTAGTGGTAGGCATCCAGCCCCCTGGCTAAGGGTGGTAGTAGTGGTGGGCATCCAGCCCCCCTGGCTAAGGGTGGTAGTAGTGGTGGGCATCCTGCCCCCTGGCTAAGGGTGGTAGTAGTGGTGGGCATCCTGCCCCCTGGGTGAGGGTGGTAGTAGTGGTAGGCATCCTGCCCCCTGGCTAAGGGTGGTAGTAGTGGTGGGCATCCTGCCCCCTGGCTAAGGGTGGTAGTAGTGGTGGGCATCCTGCCCCCTGGGTGAGGGTGGTAGTAGTGGTAGGCATCCTGCCCCCTGGTTGAGGGTGGTAGTAGTGGTAGGCATCCAGCCCCCTGGCTAAGGGTGGTAGTAGTGGTGGGCATCCTGCCCCCTGGGTGAGGGTGGTAGTAGTGGTAGGCATCCTGCCCCCTGGGTGGGGTGGTAGTAGTGGTGGGCATCCAGCCCCCTGGCTAAGGGTGGTGGTGGGCATCCAGCCCCCTGGCTAAGGGTGGTAGTAGTGGTGGGCATCCTGCCCCTGGCTAAGGGTGGTAGTAGTGGTAGGCATCCTGCCCCCTGGGTCAGGGTGGTAGTAGTGGTGGGCATCCTGCCCCCTGGGTGAGGGTGGTAGTAGTGGTGGGCATCCTGCCCCCTGGGTGAGGGTGGTAGTAGTGGTGGGCATCCTGCCCCCTGGCTAAGGGTGGTAGTAGTGGTAGGCATCCTGCCCCCGTGGGTGAGGGTGGTAGTAGTGGTAGGCTTCCTGCCCCCTGGCTAAGGGTGGTAGTAGTGGTGGGCATCCTGCCCCCTGGGTGAGGGTGGTAGTAGTGGTGGGCATCCTGCCCCCTGGCTAAGGGTGGTAGTAGTGGTAGGCATCCTGCCCCCGTGGGTGAGGGTGGTAGTAGTGGTAGGCATCCTGCCCCCTGGCTAAGGGTGGTAGTAGTGGTAGGCATCCAGCCCCCTGGGTTGGGGTGGTGGCGCGCATTCAGGCCCCTGTGTGCATATGTGGCATTGGTGATGGGCATCCCGCCCCTATGGTGCTGCTGTTGCTGGTGTAAGTATATTCAGATTCCCAGTGTATGTGTGTGATGTGTCGTGTACGTGTTGTATGTGTTTTGTGGTTGGTGTCTGACTTACCTTCTGCGCCGTACGCGTCCGTGCCTGTTCCGGTAGTAGATGTAGAATATTGGTATGATCGGGACGAAGGGATTCATGGTTGGTTCGTGTCGTTCGTCCTTCTCGTTGCTTCGCGTCGTCCTCGTCGCTTGGCTTCGTCCTCGTCGCTTCGCGTCGTCCTCGTCTGTGCTGTGTTCGTCTCGTAGCCGTGGATCGTGTTGTGGCGCGATTCGGAGCTTATGTGCGCCTCTCCCGGATGCTTTGACGTGCCGTGCGTAGCGACGGGTTCGGCGCGTACGGAAAGCGCATCGTACTTGTCCGGCCGGACGGGGCTGCATTTTCCCTTCCGTGCGACTCGATTCGGCGTTTCCGGATTCGCCTCGGTCGGAGAACAGGACCTGGTTTGGGTGAGTACGGCTCGGCCGGGATTTTTGCTGTTGTGCGCATCGTACTTGCTCGTTCGGTGTACTGTACGGATCGGTCGGGAAACTGGCTTTCGCATGGCTTTTTTCCCGACCGAATAGTATTGGGTGCGCCTCCGACCGAGATCGGAATCGGCCCCTTAATATCCACATTGGCCCAACAGGAGAAGAGACCATTAGCTTTTCGCTATTTTTTTATGTTCTTAAAGGAGAGTGCAAAAAAAAAAACCTGGATTTGCTGCTCCATTTCTTAGTGTCCTTTTTCTTCTGCAAGTGGGAGGTTCCTCACAGTCAGCCCAGGGTCACGGGAGAATGAAGCATAAGTGGCAACACTGAGCTCCTGGAGCACGAACTTACTCTCAGCTTTATCAACTATTGAAACATTATAAAAGACACAACAATCATTCATTGGAGCTAGAATATCAAAATATAACAATGTACCCATATAGGTAGAACAACTAGCTAAATGGATGGAAAGAAGAAGAGAGTACAAAATAAATAATGTAAAACTGTGCACATCTGCCACTTTTGACGTCCAGCATGGCAGACTGTGAAAGCCAAACCTTGCCTTTCCCTATGTGTTTTGATGTGCTGGAGTCTTGTTATTCCCTGACCTGTGCAGGCGCGTGCATTGTATTGCTCTTCACTAGGCACTGGATAGTCAGGGAGTTAACTTAGAATGAGGCTTGATCCGGTTATGGTTAAGATGGACGCCTATTGTCGGAGGGTGGCCTCGGGGTACCAGACCTAGAGCTGTACTTCGCAGCGGCGCAACTGCAATGGCCCATGCGATGTGTGGCCGGAGACATGATGGGGGAGGGCAGATCAGAGCAGGCAGATCTCGGAGATGTAGGAGTGCTGGATTGGCTGCTCGCGCCTGGGAGTCAGGCTAAAGGATTGGGCAGACTTGCACGCGCAGCCAAGCTACCTACTGTGGATTACATATGTAATTCCCAGATGCGCATGGGTCCCCTATGTGTCCCAGCTACCCCTATGGGACGTGCCAGCCACGACAGCATTGCTTGAGGTTCACGATTCAACACCGTGGCAGGAGGCTGTGAAAACACAGGTGGGCGACTTTTACAGGGATGGTACCCTGCTTTCATTGCAGTACCTGCATGACCTCCAGGGGCTTGGTGCCGGCCTCTTTCTTGCACACAATGCACTCGTGTTGGCGCTAGGAGTCACATGTTCGGTGGAACTGGATGAACCTACACTGCACCTGGGGCTACAGTGCTTCCTGATACATGAGATGTGCTGCAGGGTGAATTCGGTGCTACATGCTGCACTGCAGGCTGGAAATGCAGAGTACGTATCTCGCAGTAAGCCCAAATGGGACGACTGCTTGGGCGCGGAACTGACCTGAAAACAGTGGCCCATGGTTTTGGAGCATGTAAAGCGTGTATCATGCAATGCATGCCTGAAATTCATGCAGTTTAATTACCTGTATCAAACATCTCACTTCGCACCACCTGCACGTGATGTTTCAGAGAGCATCACCAGCCTGCCCGAGATGCAGTGACATTGATGCCATGTTCCTGCACATGGTCTGGGAGTGTCCGCCACTGGCACGTGTCTGGGTGCAGGTAAGGGAACATATATCAGCAGAGGTAGACGTGCGATTGCCACTTGACCCACTCCTGTGCCTACTTGGGATCGCGAATCGCATTAAACTCAGTAAATATCACCTAAAACAAGTAGATGTCGCTCTGGTTTTATTCAAGCACTTGATTGCCATGTCCTGGAAATAACTGCATCCGTCCTGCTGGCTTCAGGTGACCCACAAGTGGTCATTGGTCGAGGCGGGCGGCATGTCGCATGACCAACAACTGTGAGGGGGCGAGGGTCCAATCACACTTTGGGACACCTACGTCCTCAAACTATTTGACAAATTGAATCCACCTGCCCCCTAGACTGCAGGGATTATCACGGCGGGACTGCTGTGGGGTCAGGCCGCAATGCCAGGGGACCCACACACACCCATATAGAGTCACTGGTGGCTCGATACACCTGGGGGTGGCCCCTGCACCGATTCCCCCCCTTCCTTCCCCATGTGGCTTTCCACCTACCATACACACTTGCAGGCTACATATGTCACGCATTATAGCGCTCCCACACACACCGCACAAGAACAGTTTCAGCCAGAGGTTCTAAAGGTTTGTTATTAACTTAATTTGTTCTTTAATGTTAGCTTCTCCTCTCATGGGCGTGGTGCAAAAGCCTAACTCATGTGGTTGCCGTGTTTCTTTATTGTACCACGATACCTTATGTAGTGCTTTTCTTCCTGTCTCCAATTATGTTGCTGGCATGGGGACAAGGGGGCGGTTATGACAACGGGACTTTTGGAAGTACTTATCGCTACACACTGTACACCATGGGGGAGTTTTGTTCAAATGCCAATAAAGAAATGTATACAAAAAATGGTTAAGATGGAAGCCTCGAAGTCATCAATGATTTCATTACACCAACTTCTTCCCTTAACTTTATCAAATGGCATTTATACCACGGAGAACACAAAATGGGTAAAAAGAGTACCACCTTCTGGGCCTTCATATCCTCAGATAATGTAATTCCCTCGTTTCTTTATAACCCTGGGCAGGAGACACACAACACAGAAATCATCACCACTGGCTAACAAAGCTGCTACCTAACTTAGAGAGACAATTTCCATGCCAGACAGGGGAAAAAGAAATGCCGCCATGAGCTGAAAACAGAAATGGATCAGCTCTGTATTCCAGTGGCCCTGCACATTTCCATGCCACCAAGATCTTACAGAGCGGAGCTGTTTAGGAGCACGCCCTCTTCCACATTTACTTTGCATTTAGCAGTGGACAGTTCAACACAACATAGCCCACCAATTACACTGCACCACAACATTCTTTGCAAGCAGCCGGAAGCATATTTTGCACCACCACCACAGCACGTGTCTGAAACATATTACCTCTCAGCATCTAGGATATCTCTCCTGAAGAAGTCCTGCATAATTGTCTCAGAGGTTTGAATAGCAACGCGTCGACTTATACAACCTGGAGGATCACTCCAATGACCAACAAGGAAAAAATTGGGACAACAAATAAGGACTTTGGACAATTTTTTAGCTATCTCGAAGCCTACATCTTTCACCCACATGATTGCCTGTTCAGCCTTCTGTCTTATACACCCTAAACTCCCCCTTTCAATTTCCCCAAAAAACTCTAAAAAATAGAGAGCCTTTTCCAATATAAAACGGTCTTATATAGAGGTCCTTTAACATGTATATGTTTTTGTCACAATAAATGTAATTTCGCTGGAGTGATTTCACCAGTGTGTTTGCATGTACTCTTTGTTCACCAAAGTGAAGGAGTGTGGACACCTATTTGTTGACTCAATTGAAATCTAATAGCTATACATCTACACAATAATTGCAATCGAATTTTAATGGTGTGCAGCACACTGTTTTGTGATATTTGTTTAATGAATTGTTACTGTGTATGATGAACTAACTACCTGCTCAAGGCCCAAAGGTACTTTCAACAGATAATGTCAGATAGGTGTCTTTCCTCAGGGATTAGACGTTACCAGATTCTATAGCATCAAGTGCAGCAGGAATGCTGTCCTGAACCTTTCCACAATTTACAACCAGTGTGCTAGCCATATTTCCTACCCTATGGCTCTATGAACGGCTAGGGGACCCTAAGCTGACTAAGGGAAATATTATATTTTCTCTGCACTTTACCAAAGTGGAACTTTGGGGGAAAAAATAAATAAATAAATCTACATGTGCAGGTTTGGCGGGGCATGGGATAAATATTTACTTGTTTTTGCAAATCACATACTTTTAGTTGAAAATGTAATGCCTTCCAAAATTCATAAATGAAAAACAAATGGATTTATGTGACTAAGCAAAAATGTGTGAAATACCTACTGGCATAACATACATATGTAGTAAATTTCTCAAATATTTACCAAGCAAGTTTGAATCCTCCCCATTTTTTCGCTGCACACACAAGAAATTAGCTGCCCCTATCCCTGAGAAAGCAACGTCCACAATATACCGTAAATTAATGAATAATTTGCCTGATCGACTAATGGCCTTACGAGCAGCATGGATAGACGACCTAGGAAATCTAGAAGATGAGGAGTGGCAAGAGGCACTCCAGGGTCCGAGGGAAATAGCGATTTGAGTACACTTCCGGTTGATCCAGCTCCGGATTCTACATCGCTCCTATTACCCTACGACACTCCTACATAAGATTGGTAGGGCGCCATCATCGCAGTGTACCCGGGGTTGCCAGGGGGAGGGCACATTCCTTCATATCTTGTGGGAATGCCCTAAGATAGTGCAGTATTGGCGTAGGGTTACGACAATAATGGCCAGAGCGGTGGGCACGGACGTTCCACTCGATGCAAAATGGCTTCTGCTTATCATCAAGGGAGAGGTGGTTTGGTCCAAGTATGTCACTATATGGCTTACACTGGCTGCGGGAATTGCAAAATGGAATATTGCTAAGGGGTGGGGGGCGCCACAACCCCCTGCAGTGAAGGATTGGGAGAAAGACATCGACTGGTGCCAAAGAGCGGAGGAAACAGTATACAGAAGCAGGGGTTTTGTCAAGAATTGGGAAAAAGTATGGGCACCATGGCGGGCATACAGGGGGTCTTTGGATGGTCTGTAGTGGCAGTGGAGGTACAAGTCGACTGGAGTACAGTGCTTCTTCGGCGGCGCTTTCTCCTTATTTGATGTATGTGTTACACCCCACCCTATCCTTTGCTATCCTTATTTATGTAAACAAAACTCCAGTGTGCATGCTGTGGAAAATATTAATGCATTGTCTATTGAGCTTGTTCAATAAAAAGAATAAAAAAAAAAAAGAAATTAGCCCCCCCCCTCAGAATAGCTCACCTGCCACCAGCTTTCCTGTCCATTATTGTATTCAGATCATAGGAAGGTGGGAATCCTTTTGCAGCTTCCTGTGTCGTCTATTTTGAAGTTGTGTAGCAGTTTCTAGGTGGCTGTCTTTTTCGTTAATATTCCCAATTTAACTCTAATGCGTCGGCTGGAGGTAATTCTAGGTTTTATCCTTATTATAACGCCGGTAGCTAGTAGAAAATTATTGATTCAATACATTTGCACAAAGGCGACAGGATGATTCAATGTTTGTAATGAAACTGCTTTATTGCAACAATTCAGCAGGGCTTCATTGCTGCGACATCAGAAATATAAGACATGAAGAAAAAGAATGGATGAAAGTTATGAACATTTTCCTTCTAAGATAAACACAGATAACATTGAATTGATATTGTTGCTCTCCGTTTTTCCACATTTTTATCTTACTTCTATAATTTCTGCCACTAGTCAACTAGATGCATTTGTGGACAAACACTGTACTCTCCATGGCTGTCAGTTGGGTTTATAAGGAACTGAAATCACCAAAGGAGACACCAGCGATGCCCTCCCTCATCCCTAGAATGGGCTCGGTTGAAGTTTTCATTCTGCTTTTTTTTGGTGGCAGCTTAAGATACTGTGGGCCACAACATACTTCTGGATTGAAGACCGTAGTGGGCGGGGTCAAAGGGTACACCCTTCCAGTGGATCTTCTCTCTCCTCACTAAATAACGTCTACAGGTCACAATCATGTATTCCTTCCCCTCTATAGAATGGATATTGTGTAATGTACCTCAAGGTTCTTCACTCTCCAGTCTGTTCTTCAACGTATACTTAAGACCATGAGCACAGATCATTATTCAGCCTCAACTGCAGTTGTACATGCATTCTGATAATATGCGGATCCAGGTTAGTTGTAGAACAGTGCCCAACAGAGGAGCTCGACCACAGAGTGCCTTACGCATCTTTGTCTGAGTCAATGAAAGTTGCCTGTGCCTGTGCGGGCGGCTGTGGAATGCGCCGCTAGCGAACCTAATCGGTGCCTGTAATGTCGAGATCGTGCCGGCGCGCTCCCGGCCCGACGCTGCCTTCGAAGGACCCAAGACGACAGGGGTCTCGGTTGAGCCTGAAGGCGGGGCCCCGAGTGCGCAGCTTGGTCTGTCGCGCGGCCTCGCTGGCTGCGCCGTCTGATGGTGTGGAGCAGTGTTGGAGGCAGCCGGCGGTGTAACGGGACCTCTGCCGGCGGCCCAATGCATAAATAAGTAAGTGCACGTAGAGACTCCCGGTGATTTGAGTGGCCGGGTTCCCGATCCCAAACCTTAGTGGTATGAGAGAGTGTGCTCTGGCTTCGCTGGAACGACTGCCACTACGGAATGGACGGGGGGACCCCGCACACGATTGCTATACGTGGCAATGAACCCATGAGATGGAAATTGGTGAATGAAACAGCCACAGAGAGGGAGGGTGAAATAGACATTCAGAAAGATCATTAATAACAATAATATAGCACATGGGACCGGCCCCCATGTGCCTCCCCCCTCTAAAATCCTTGGTGCTGCGGCGGTGATTCTGCACTCTTTGCCGCGTGGCGGCCTCCCTCCTTGAATCCTTGAATGGCGGCGTAGGTCCAGGGGATGCTTGCCATAACTAAACACACAAGTGCAGTGCTGGTGCGACTCACCATCGCATTGTCTCAGCGGAGACCCACAAATTTGCTATTTAGCGCATAAGATAGAGCGCAACCAGGCACAATGGGAGGCACGGATCCTAAGCAGCGCCAGTTGAATTTCGACACTGGGAGAACTCCCAGACGCGATGAAACTGAGGGCATCACGGAGGGTGAACCGCAACAACTGGAGGGCACTGCCACAATAATGGCTGAGCTGAGAGCCAGCTTCAAGGCCATTGACGCTCGCCTGGATACCCTTACCACCCGACTTGATGACATCAACGGACCCCTGGAGACTCAGGACACCCGCATTGGTGAGGCCGAGCAACGTGTCTCCGCCTTGGAGGATGCGCAACCTAGTGTTAACAAGACACTCAAAAGAACCGAGAATCTGCTTAAAACATTGGCAGCCAAGGCGGAAGACTTGGAGGCGCGCTCGTGCCGTAATAATATTCGCATCGCAGGCGTAGCCGAATCCACGAACACTGGGCCCATGGCTAAATTAGTTGAAACCGTCTTAGTGGATATCTTCGGCAAAGATGCCTTCTCTAGTACCTTTGCGATGGAGAGGGCACATCGCACATTGGGGGCCCGACCGGCACCAGGTACAACTCCAAGATTATTAATTGCCAGAATCCTCAATTATCAGGACTGTGATGCTGTGCTGAGACTAGCCCGGGAGCGTGGTTCGCTCACATATCAGGCATCAACCATAGCGATCTTTTCAGATTTTACACCGATGGTACAAGAGGCGCGAAGCAAATACACCGACATCAAGCGTACCCTACAGAAGGCGAATATCAAGTATGGAATGTTGTACCCCGCTCCCCTTCGCGTTCAAATTGGCAGCAAAGCTCACATATTTGGCACTCCTGACCATGCAATTAAATTTTGGAAACAGCACCAAAATGAAAACAGACTTCCGAGGCAAGGAGGGAGTAAGGACATTGACACCCAGCAGACTGCAACCGGTCCATGATCTTTTACCTTTTGTATGATAGTAAGTGCCTATTGCTTGGGGGAGTGCGGGAGCGGCCCAACCGAAACAGTCATTATAAAGGTGGAATACTGTGTGAAATTTGTGAACTGTAGGTATACGGGGACTGCACACACCAACTCGAGCATTTTCAACCATATAATTGTTATTTCATGATGTAGAATTTAACTCGTTTACTTGATTTAAATTTGCATAGATGGCTCCTATGGAGTGTTGCCTAGCTCCCATAGGAAGTTTTTCCCATCTTATTTCTTTTCTTCTTCTTTTCCCTTCCTCTTGTTCCTCTTCTTTAGGTTTCGAATGGGATTCACCGGGTGCTTTTTTGTATGTATCCGATGTGGTTGGGGGGCGATGGGTAATGTGTTTCTAGATGTTAGTCTTTTTGTTCGAGTTTGGTACTGAGTAATGTTTCTCAACTGTGATAAATATGTGGAGCTTATGTGCTTGCGATATATCATGGATGACAATGCCCCAAATACATGACCTCGCCAGATGTGTGTAGCGCTGGCTTGTGCTTTAAATGTATATCTGGGAATGTGAGAGGGCTTTCGAATCCCAGGAAGGGTTGTCAGGTTTTAGCATACTTGTCTAGGCACGCTGTCCAACTGACTTTCCTCCAGGAAACACACTACGCAACAGCACCAGCGCATGGGTTTACATCCTCATGGGGTAATCATTGCTTCTATGCCAGTTATAGTACATATTCCCATGAAGTGTGCATTCTGATGCATCACTCCCTCCCTTTTACAGTCTCGGAAGTGGCGGCAGATGAAGATGGCAGGTACATTTTGGTGTCAGGTTCCCTTTTTAATATATACGCGCCAAATGTAGATACCACTGACTTTTTCCCCAAAATTGCTGTACATATTACACGACTTAACGCAGATAACATAGTTATGGGGGGAGACTTCAATCTCACCTTAGACCCCACAACAGACACGACGGGACTAGGTCACATCACAAAACCACATGCAACACAGGGCCTCACTGCGCCACTGAACTCCGCGTTACTGGTGGATCCCTGGCGTACACGACACCCCACTGACCGGAACTACTCGTTCTACTCTGCTCCACATGGATCCTGGTCACGGATAGACCACTGGTACCTTACACCATGATTACTACTGGCTGCTCAGGCAATTGATTATTTGCCCCGTACACTGTCCGACCATTCCCCTGTCGTCCTCACGATGGTGTTCCCCCAGATACCAAAGCCACATACCCTGTGGAGGTTCCCTGCTGAGGCCTTGCTCAACTTGGCCTTCCATGTTGAGGTGGGAGACGGCATTAGTGAATACTTTCAATTGAACGAAGGGACGGTGACCCTGCAGTCCACATTGTGGGACACCTTTAAAGCATATATAAGGGGGATATGTATATCGAAACACGCTGGTGTGCTGCGCTCTATGTGACGAGAGCTGGAGGTTGTGGAGGGAAAACTCAGAGATATAGACACTACAGCACAAACGACAGCCCCCTCCCACACACTAAATGACCGGGCGACACTGTTGACCGAATTCACCGACCTGGTGGCCCGTGAAGTTAAGTACTTAGGAAAACACGCAAGAGCCCAAACATATGGCGAAGAGGAAAGACCGGGCAGAACATTTGCCAGACTGCTCCGTCCTCAATATCAGTCTGCATATGTCACGCACCTTGACATGGACAACGGCGACATGCTAACACAGGGGACCGATATTGCTGATGCTTTTCTATCCTACTATACCCGATTATACACAACACGGGACCCCCCTGGCGGGACAGGCCCTTGCAGACTACCTGCAGGAAATAGCCATGGTCTGGTTAGAAGAGGGACAGCGCAACTTCTTAGCTGCTTCGATAGATGAAGACGAAATAAAACAGGCGGTACGGACCTAGCCAGTAATCGGGCCCCCGGCTCTGACGGTCCCGGCTCTGACGGTCTAACGGGAGAATTTTATAAGGCCTACCAGGATGAACTGGCTCAGCGGTTAATAGAGGAAAATGCGAGGCCCTACAGAGTGGATCCCTCTCCCCCACTATGCGGGAAACTATAATTACGCTCTCACTCAAACCGGGCAAAACACCCCGAAGTTGCACATCCTACCGGCCGTTGTCCCTACTTAATTATGATTATAAAATATTGGCCAAGATTCTGGCCACCCGCTTGTCATTGTTAGTTAATACAATATTGTGCCCATTTCAGGCAGGCTTCGTACCAGGCCGCTCTACTGCATTAAACCTGCGGGCCATATTTGCCGTCATAAACCAATTTGAACCAACCCTACCAGCTGCGGCCGTTCTACTTGATGCTGAAAAAGCATTTAATTCCTTGGAATGGCATTTTTTATACGCGGTGTTACAGAAGCTGGGGATTGGAGTGGGGTTTATAAATCGAATCCGACTTTTATATGCCGCCCCAGTTGCCTGCCTGAAGTTGAACGGAGTGATCACCTCTCAATTCTCGCTGACGCAGGGCACCAGACAGGGGTGCCCCCTCTCACCCTTATTGTTCATTATAGCTATGGACCCCTTGGCAAGACATATCCAGGAGAGACATGTCCACCGTGGAATACAATTTCATACAGGCCCGCTTGTGGCCTTGTTTTATGCTGATGATGTGATGCTATTCGTGAGGAAGCCCGACATCAACTTGTCCCCACTACTTCGCGAGGTGGTCCGATTCGGAGTATATTCGGGGTTGGTTATTAATTGGGCCAAATCGGAGGTTTTCTCCTTGACTCTGGCCACAACTCCGGTAGATATTGAATTCCCGCTCAAGTAGTGCACAGAACCCCCAAAGTATCTTGGGATTTTTCTGCATTGTAGCGTGCCGGAAGTAATTCATATTAACTACGGGCCGGCAATTGACCATTTGACAACGCAGGTTGATCGATGGATCAAGCTTCCCCTCTCAATGCCGGGTAGAATTGCCATAAATCAAGATGGTCGTACTTCCAAGGTTTTTATACCTTTTTTTAAATATCCATATCGCGCTCACCACGAGGTTTTTTGATACACTGCGGTCTCTCCTTTTCCGTCTAATTTGGGCTGGTAGGCAACCGTGAAGCAGCTGGAAGACCCCAGTTATGCCATATGAACGGGGAGGATTCGGGGTCCCTGACTTCTATTTATACTACTTAGTCGCCCAAATTCACTTCACATATTATTGGTATCACCCGGACGCCCGACTCCAGTATTTGAAACCAGAACGATCCCAGATATACCCAAATCCTTTATCAGCATTACTACCACAGGGCCTGCCTCGATGCCCCACTGAGATTCAGACATTGCCAACAGCGTGTTGGGCGTGGTCTAAATTGCTACATTACTTGCAGGCTGAATTTCTATATTCGGCACCCACACCTGGCTGATATCCCTTGGCTGCCCCCCACAACAGAAACTCTCACCAAGCATACATTGACCAGACTCGGCCTGCGAAAGGTGGGCGACTTCTTCAAGGACTCACGACTGCGTAGTACAGAGGAGCTCATCATTCGGGGTGACTCCTCATACATGGACAAATTCCTAATGCATAGAATTCGTTGCTCCCTGATAGGGGCGATCCCGGATGCGACGACGGAACCGGCTGACTTTCCCCCGCTTACGAAGGTCATAACATCGTCGGAAGGAACACACTTGGTTTCGCGACTATATCATTTATCTCTGACTCTCCGTCCGGCGGTCGGAGTTAAGGTGCGCAAGGCCTGGGAGTAGGACTTAGATATACCATTGACTGATAAAATATGGTGCTACTGCTGCACACAGACACGATACATATCTAATAATCATCGCCATAAACTTTTACATTTTAAGTATTTACACCGGGCATACATAACCCCAAGTTTGCTAGCCAAGATGGATCCTAATACTCCGTACGTGTGTGCTAGGTGCAGCGCTCCTAATGCTGATTTCTTGCACCTTGCCTGGAACTGTGGGCCTATTATGGCATATTGGGGGGAGGTATTTCGGTGGGTGTCCTTGATGGTCGAACACACCTTACATCCCACACCATTGATGGCGTTGCTGGGATATGTCCAGCCCTTGAAGAAAAATATAAGACGATTTACAGCAATCGCCTCGTTGATTGCAAAGCGTCAAGTTTCCCTACACTGGGGCAGAGCACAAACACCGACGGTGAAGGCCTGGCTTCGGGACCTGGTCTATTGTGACACAATGAGCGACGTATATGCTGCATTGCAGCCGTCATCGTCGCGCCCACGAGATATTTGGCATCCGCTGAAAAATTATTTGCAAACAAACCAACTAGATGGGGACGGATAGTCCTGTGGGGAATACTTCTTGACTTGTGTGCTGGATGGGGGGAAGAAACATGACTGGACACTGCTCTCTATTAACAATTACTAGATTAAATGCATGCTCCAAATGTAAAAAGGACCTGGGATATTGACCGTGTTGGATAAGTTGCATGATAAAAGATAATGTCATTAACGTAATGGGAAATGCTCTGTACCTTGTTTTATTGTTAAGTTACGTCATTTGCTGTCAATGTTCAGCTCCCTTGGAGTTGAAAATATGTATCTTAGCAAACATCGACATGTATTGTTATACATTGCAAATCTCAAAGATAAGTAAAAAAAAATCAAAAACATTTCAATTACCAATATGGACGATAAGTAATTGACACAACTCAAAAGAAATCCGACACCAATTTTTTAAAATAGAGCTTATTTTTATATAAATGTAGACATCAAAAGAAAATCAATACAAGGCGTATAACTGGAGTTATTGATTTTAAAGTGTTCATAAAATCAGTACTTTGCAGAGTTGTCAAACTTAACCATTGCGGTAAATGGAGAAAACACTATGTGACACTCAGTCACTTGCAGGGTGAGTTCAATTGAATCCACTGGGAGTTAAGGTCTTGCAGGTCCACAGACCAAGTCTTGACAGAACAATTTTACCTTGCCCATGGAGTCCTCGTGCAGAGGTGACTTGGCTGTCCTTGGTGCTGAACGGGGAGCCACGAGCTGTCAAAAACAGTAGTTGCAGGTTGGGTTCAGGGGAGCTCCTTTGAGGATAAACTTGGAGGGGCCCAGGACCAGGAATCACCAGGCAGAGCGGCTCTACCCTGCTAGGGCATCTCGGGTGCAGAGGTGTACCTAGCTATCTGCGGTGCTGAACGGGAACTACAGGGGCTGACTTTACCAGGCGTGCCAACGCAGACAAGTTTGGGATGCAAATACTCAACAGCGGTGCCACAGAAGTTAAGGGTCAACAATGCAGGATGTTTCCCTCTTCTTGGAGTGTCGAGTAAAATAGTAAGTAGTCAGCCAGACCACCAACAAACCTTTGCCATGGCAATTGTAGCAATATAGCAAATCTTCTTCCAGAAGTCCGGGGAATGCTGTAGAGGGCTGAGACTTAGTAAAGTTCAGGACTATGCCTCCTAAGATGCTCCTGGCTGGTTACTTTCAAGCTGGTCTTCAACGTGGCCCGGCGGACTGCCCTTCTTGGATCTTAGATGTGCGGTTTGTGCCTGCTGACTGCAAGGGACTAGTACCATGAAATCACAGATCAACACCGTTTCCTCCGCCTGCTTCCTCACTCTACGCATGCTACGTAAGATCTTCAAGTGGCTACCCCTACACACGACACACCGTGTCATCAGAAGCCAACTAAACTATGCCAATGCCCTCTACTTAGGAATCACCACACACCTTCTACAGAACTTCAAACCATGCAGAGCGCAGCAGCCAGACTCATCCTCGGCCTTCCCCGAAGAACCCACATCACACTCCACCTCAGGAAACTCCTCTGGCCCCACGTACAAAAGAGATGCCAATTCGATCTGCTGACCCACGCACACAAGGCTCTACACAACCAAAGACCCACCTACATTAACCACCGCCTGAACTTTCACCAACCACCGAGAAGACTACACTCCTCCTCCCTTTCACATTCCCTTACTCCCTGCATCTAATGAAGCAGAAGTGGAGGACGCTCCTTCTTCCACATCACAGTAAAGAACTGAAACAGCATCCCTTACGCACCTCACCTTCTGAATTCTGAATGGTCCTCACGACCTGGCTGTTCGAATAAGCCTCCAGGGCCTGCAAGTGCCTGGATACCCTATTGGGTGATTAGCAGTGCTTTATAAATCTTGATTGACTGATTGATTGATACCTCTAGTCCTAGGGAGTCCTCATGAAGTCTTTCGGAAGCACAGAGGTTCACCTTCAATTTGAAACTGGTCTCTGGCCCAGCGAGTGCAGGGGGGCAGCCACAGGTGCAACGCTTCACGCCTTCTCTTTGTGGAGCCCTGCCTTGTGCAGACACGGATCTCTTCTTTGTCCTTCTTCTTCAGAGCAGATCTGGAGTTCTGGTGTCAGGGGTGCCCCTTAAATCCTGGATTTAGGGGGTGTAAGGGTCAGTAGCTAATGGGCTACTGATCCTGCGGCTAATCCGCCCCTGTGGTAACCACATCCAGGGAGTGTTGGTCACCAAACTACCCAGAACCCACCATTTTTGGGGCTTTTCAAGATGGCATGGTCCATCCTCAGCTGTACAAACCAGCTAGCCCACCCTAGAGGTGTGGCTAGCCTTTTGGGGTTGTACACCTCCTGGTTACCTAATTTCCTGTCTGCTCGCAAACACCAGTGCCTGGGGGCTGGGGGGGGCTTTGTCTCCACTGGGAGAGAAGTCACTTACATATCAGAGGTGGTGCGGCCTTTGAAGCTCACTGCCCTGATGTGTCATTCATTAGCCGTACTGGGAGGGCAGAGGTGTGACCTCCTTCCTGCCCAGGCCTTTTATCTCCATTTACTGGAAGTGACAGCACTTCCCAGCAGGAGGACAGACTTCTGTCTTGGCGGCAACTGGCCTGGAAAGCCTGCCAAAGCACAGGGAGACTGAGGCAACTTGGAGGCAACCTCTAAGGATGCCACGCAGGTACAAGCCAGCTCACCCTCTACACCAAGATCCTGTCAGGGGTGAAAAAGCATGGTGTTTGATACCAAACACGACTGAAATTGGTGCTACCATAGTGGACCTGGCTAGCTCGGGGTTGTCCAGTAGCCAGTCCACAATAACCTATGGATCACCATTCACTTACTGTGATCTCTAATGGAAAGATCACTGTAGGACGTGTGCTTGCACATACATGTCCACACCATTAATATAATGCACCCTGCTTCCTGGGCTATAGGAGGCCTACCTTAGGGGTGGCTTCCTTATATTAAGGCAGTGATGTGAGCCTGTCACACATGGTGTGGGCAGGGTCGATCTCGAGCAGGGAGGCTGCTCATGCAGGCTGCGATGTCAGGCCTGTTGACTTATTTTACTCAGGTCACTCAGGGTGGCACAAATAGGGCTGCAGCCCTGGTGACCCCTTTAACACCCTTACTTGGGTACCACTGGTACCATTTACTAACTACTTATAAGGGAGGGTTAAAACATCTGGTCAATTGGGTGTACCAATTCACAATACCTTTAAGGGAAAGAGCACTGGCGCCTGGTTAGTAGGTCCCAGTGCACTTTCAGATCCATTAATACAGATTCCAGAGCAAGATGCTGGGGAGGGTTAGGGGGGCTGGCCATCCAAAAGGGGCACTTTCCTACACTGAACCAGAAAGATATTCACTATTTCCTGATGGCTGAAACATTCTATCGCATTCTGATAAGAACATTGAGAACTTGCAGAATAGAATAACACAGCTGGGTCAGAGGATACCTCATCTTGGTCTAAGAATTGGACAATAGTGCATAAAATGATATACTGTCATACACCTCAGTTCTGGGTGACCAGATTTTACCAGCAAATCCCAGACCGCCCTCTTCCCTCAGCTAACTAATCTTTACTGTAAGTGGCAAGAGCATGTACTGGCACTTATGGCTCTAGAGATTTTTCAGTGGCTGTGACAAAAGAAGGGACCTACCTGCCCCTTCCTTTATGCAGTGAACAAAACTTACTAAAATTCAGAAAATGTTTTAAAACTTTTTTTATAGCTAGTCTTCCCATTGATTCTTCCTTTCTTATTTATTTTAGTTTTCTTAATTCTTAGTTCTTGGTGGTTATGTTAGCCTTTACATTGCCAAGAAGACTCCAAATGTCCACTAAACAAAAATAACATAACAAGGGAACAATTCAATCCTAAGGGTTGAAAAATTAATTTCATTTCATGTCTAATGGCTGCCAAAATACTTTGGAAACACATCCTGTGGTGAAAGCTGAGAAAAAAGATCTCCAATCTGTTCATTGCTTTTGAACGAAATGTTCTCATAGTGGAGTTCTGAAGTCATCTATGCCGCAGGGACGTAATTAGGATTTTGCACAAACTTAAATTCCTCAACTTTTTAGTATGCACAAATTGCACTTTTGTTGTAACTTACACTTTTGTAGTAATTTACACTTTTGTAGTACGTCCAGCACTCCACATGGCCAACTACTGGTACTGCAACACCCTTCCATAGGAAATAAATAAGGTAAGGACTTAAACTAAAACTCCATAGGATATAATGCCAAATTAAGTTACATTATTTCAAATAGTTAGAATATAAATTAATGTTAAAGATAGTTAAGAAAATACTAAATAGTTATTATTTAAATATAAAATATTTAATAACCGATAAGCACCTCCAATGCTTCTCCGGGCACCTGCCTGCATTGCCTGTTACTAGCTATTATACCATGTAGCCACAACTAGGGAGTGGTGTCAGTGGCCTATCACACAGAGCACGCAGGGTCATACACAGGCATAGGTAGGGTATATGTTCACACCATAAGGGGAGGGTTCGTGGTAGTGGTTAGTTTGACAGAGGTTGAACCTGGTACTGAGTGTCCAGGTAGAGCTCCACATATACATGGCCTGCCTATTCTAACTACTGATGTTGTGCAGCAGTAGTAGATACTTAGGCCCAGATTTACTAATAAGTCATGCATATCAATGCAGCAAGACAACATGCTGTGCTGCTTTGCGAGACAGGGAGAGAGCAGGAATGGACCATGTCTACTAAGACATGACGTGACGCATACCTGCCCTCTCCCTGCCCTAGCCCACTGATTGCTGCCTAACGCCAATGCAGGTGTCCTTGCACCATGGTGCAAGGTTCCTGTGTTACAGGCAGAATTGTTCCTGCACAGGAAGGGACACCTTCCTGCACAAAGACAATCCTTAGAGGCATTTTTCTCTATGTGTATTCTGCAGCACCCATAGAAAGAGGAAATAGCGAGGAGAAATAAAGATATTTCTCCTTGTTACACCTCTATTGGGATGGCGTACCACTTTGACAGAGTCCCAGGTTTAATACCCTTAGTAAATCTGGGATTGCGACACAATCCATGGGTGGATGCATGGGATTGTGTATGCTCCACCCATGGAATGCCTTCCCAATGCAAAGCAATGCAAGGCAGAGATTTGCGCTACCTTGCGTTACTCTGGATTTACTAAGCCACGCAAAGCCATGCAAGATGGCTTTGCGAGACTTAGTTAAGCTCACTTAAGCCTTTGCATTGCCTTGCCTGACGCAACGGCTTAGTAAATGTGGCCTTTACTTTCCAGGCACCTGACATAAGTAGTAGAGGATCTGCATGATTTCCTTCTGCAGCTGGTAAGGTAGCCATGGCCCAAGCCTGCCTTGCTGCCAGGGCTTTAAGTGGGCTGGGTCCTGCCGGTGCTCAGCATCAGCAGTTCTAAAAACCAGGTGCTGAGACGGGTCCCTATCGGGCTCTCCATTTTTGCCCTCACCCTCTGGGTAAATAAAAAAATCTTAATTCTGCAACAGTACCACCCTACATTGCCTTTGATGTAACTTCGAAGAGACTCGTTATAGTTCTTTTATAGCCTCATCATTTCAGAACTGAAGCATTTTCAATATTATAGACAACAAAGCCATAGTTGTTGCTTATTTATCTTATGCAGCTAACAACCATTGACAAAGCCAATAGTCCTGGATTGTTGTAGGTATAATATTACTTTTGGTATATATCTGGATGCAAAGACACAAACAGCAAAATACCAGTCGGGTGGCACACTATGCTAAGCACAACTTTTGAGCTTACGTGTTTTTAAGCCACAGCCTTAATTATATCAGCCACGCCCCATTGAGAGAAACCCCCCTCCCCCCCAGTTCTCTCATCCCACTTAAAGACCATCTTGTCCACCTGCCGGGGCTCAGTGCCTCCCCAGGTTATAACTCTGGCAGTGTCTCTCATTCAACTGCTTCTGCAGCAGAAGAGGGGTACCAGGACCCAATCCTGCCATGCTGCCCATGCACCCATCCCATAGGGGCTCATTACCACCCAGTGTTATGCCTGAAACTATATTTCTCTTTCCATCTCTTTCTGGACACAGTGTGGGGATCCAGGTATCGGGATCATCATGCATCCATTGTCGTCCTGTCCCCTCCTAAGGGCTCGGTGTCTCTCCAGGCTTCATATGTGACTGTGGGCGTCTCCTCATATTACCTTCTCTAGTGGGAGAAGGCAGCCAGGCCCTGGTGTGTCATGCTGTTCTCCTCCTTGAGACACAGCAGCTATCACGTTTCCACCTCTGGGTCTTTGTAAAGGTCCCTTCAGCTCTGTTCTCATCCGGACTGAGGTCTCTGGTTAGGCAGATCAGAGCTGGTAGCCTTGCACTTCCTGAGTGGGAGGGACATCCGGCTGCAGGGACTCGTCTGTAGCGATGCATCAAATGGGCCAGTGGGTGCCCAGCGAGGAATGGGCCAGTGGGTGCCCAGCGAGGTAATGCTACATTTCGGGTGAAGTTAGGCAAAGTTGGGAATCTTTGCCCACTTTTTTTTGTTGTTGTTGCAGTTTTATATATCTCAAACTCGACCCGAAGGTATTGGAGCGCTTTACATAAGCACAAGGACACATTCGTTCGTTTTTGGTAGACATGGGCAGATTAAGCGATTTGCCCAGAACTACAGGATGTTGAGCCCATCCAGTCTAGAACCGTGTTCCCCAGCTCCAGGGTCGGCAGCTCTGACCTTTGCGCCACATCCAAGAAGGACCAGTTTCTTGACTTCACAGGCAACGTTTAAAACCTTGCTCACCCCTACAATAAAGGCCGCAATATGAAAACGCACCTACCGTTTAAATCTTTTAGATCACATCCTGACAGAGTATCGCTCTTTGTTTAATATTTTCTACAATTATCAATAGGTAAAGTCAGCATATTTGTGACAAGTGCAGTTTGTTTTGTAAACTCCGTGCCACATTCGTGTTCAGAAACAGGTGTTATGTTACCTGTGGGGGTCGGGGGAGCTGCTTGTGGGGAATACCACTACTGGGGGGCACGGGGACAAGGCATCAGGGATACTGGAAATAACTGCACGACCACTCTCACGCTGGGTCCTGTGCCATCAGCCACGAGCGCTGACGTCACCTTTTATTTATACTCCCCGGTCATCGCCCAGCCCAGGGAGTTGAGGTGGCAACATATTACAGGAGCCGGGTGGCTCACTACATCCCATCCAACCAACGGGTGGCCAAACAATGAACTGAAACAAAAAGAAACAAAACAAACAAACAAACAAACTGGACTGTGCTGAATGTTCAATCACCAACACCTTCATCAATGTCACTTTAGCACAGAAATTCTTTCAACCGGGTACTGGCTGAGGATTGTCTTTTAGCCGGTACGGGCGTCCTCCTCGGAGGTTGAGACCCTCCTCGATCTCCGGGTTTGCGCCGGTGGGCAGCGACGTGTCAGGGGATCCTTCCTCACGGCCCTGGGGCTCTTCCGTCTCCGACACCCGGTCATGGACTTCCACCGGGGGCAAACTCTCATCACTTCGGGGCTCTGTTTCTTCGGTCCAGGCAGGCACCGGTCCCACTACTTTCTTGAACCACAAAGCATTTCTAGCTATTTGATGTCTTCCTCTCCTCGCAGTGATCATGGATCCCTGCACTCGTATCACCTCCCATGGTTCCTTCTCGAATGGGGTGAGGAACTTGGAACCTGGGTATCGGTTCTTTACGACCAACTGATCTCCTCTGCGAAGATGGCAGTTCCGGGCTCGCCGCTGCTGGCTAGCTTTGTCATTGGTTTGCTGTCGTTTGGTTTGCGCTCGGCTGCTATCCAGAACAGAAGGCACCCATCGCTGGCTTGTAGGCACTACGTCTCTCACCGCTCGCCGCATCAGCAGATCACTGGGAGCACACACCGTGGTGGAGTGAGGAGTTCGACGATAGGCCCGTAGCAACCTCTGCAGGCACCCTTCGAGATTTTCTTCTTGGTCCACACCAATCCGCAGGGCTTTGTTCACAGTTCTCATGAACCTCTCTACATCGCCGTTTGCTTGGGGCCACTGAGGCGTTATCTTGCGATGACGGATGTTGTGTAGGCTCATGTACTCGCGGAATTCTTGCCCTTGGAAGGGTGGTCCGTTGTCAGTGCGTACCTCCTCGGGCATTCTCAGCAGCGCAAAGGTTTTCTCTAGGACGGGCTTCAACCCCTCAAAGGCCGTTGAGTGTACCACTTCCACCACAGGAAATTTGGAGTAACTGTCCATCATGACAACCGTGTGCCTCCCGTCCGGGAAGCTCCCAAAGTCCATACTGATGTTGGCCCAGGGCTTGGTGCTGGGTGCTTCTGTGATTATTGAGAGAGTTGGCCGTTCCGCTCCAGTTATCAGGCATGCATGGCAACCCCTTACTTTGTCTTCCACCACCCGATCAACACCGGGGAACCACACCTTGGATCTGATGCGGGCCTTGGTCTTCCTGATCCCTTGGTGTCCTTGATGGGCGAGGTCCACTGTCCTCCTCCAGAGCCGGGAGGGTATCACCAGACGCGCACCCTGGAGTATCACTCCCTCGCACCCTTCACTCAGCTCCTCTCGACATCTCCATAGACCGAGCCTCGTCTCCCGCTCCTCGTCGGTCAGACTGCTGGAACCTTGAAGGAATGTTCTCCACTGGTGGGTGTGCAAGGGTTCCTTGACCGCCTGGAGGCAAGCGTCTTCGTTGGTGGCTTGTACGATTTCCTCCACGGACAGCGCCCGTGGACACGCCGCGTCCACAATCTGCTACACGAATGATTCCGAGCCTTCGTCAACCTCCGACGGGGCCTCCGGCCGATCGGCAATTGGATGTCTGGACAGGTAATTGGCCGGGTTATTCACTCCTGGGCGGTAAACGACGTCAAAGTTATAATGTTGAATTTGGACTGCCCACCTCTCGATTCTTGGCGGCCCACTCCTAGCCGTGCCACCAAACAGGGGTACGAGTGGCTTGTGATCGGTAACCACTGTGAATCTGTGGACACACAGATAAATGTCGAAATGTTGGCATGCCCACCTTATTGCCAGTGCCTCTCTTTCAATCTGGGCATACCTTGTTTCCACAGCCGTCAGTGCACGGCTGGCATATGCAATCGGCACCCACTCTTTGCCTTGATCTTGCTGCAGCAGTACCGCTCCCAGCCCCACCAGGCTGGCATCGACCACTAGCTCTGTTGGCTGCCCTGGCTTGAAGTAGCGATACAAAAGGGGATGATGGACGGAACGCTTGAGCCAATCAAACACTCACCCCCAGTCAACTGATCTGGGTTTAATCCATCATCATTCTTTAGCTCACTCCAATACCCCAGTTCAGACATGGCCATATGCAAATCAGTCTGACCCTGTGCCTCATGGGAACAGTCCAGCCCGAACTGCCAAGCCATGTCTTCCCTGGACCGGAAACAAGCATCCTAGGACCGGTTTCTGGCATTCCAGCCGTCATCAGCCAGGCTTGCTTGAATCCAGTGGCAAAGTGAGCAAGGGACCCACGTCTGGGCATACCCCCGCCAACTTAGGGCAAACAAAGCGATACAAAAGGGGATGATGGACGGGCACGCTTGAGCCAATCAAACACTCACCCCCAGTCAACTGATCTGGGTTTAATCCATCATCATTCTTTAGCTCACTCCACCACCCCAGTTCAGACATGGCCATATGCAAATCAGTCTGACCCTGTGCCTCATGGGAACAGTCCAGCCCGAACTGCCAAGCCATGTCTTCCCTGGACCGGAAACAAGCATCCTAGGACCGGTTTCTGGCATTCCAGCCGTCATCAGCCAGGCTTGCTTGAATCCAGTGGCAAAGTGAGCAAGGGACCCACGTCTGGGCATACCCCGCCAACTTAGGGCGAACAAAGCGATACAAAGGGGATGATGGACGGGCACGCTTGAGCCAATCAAACACTCACCCCCAGTCAACTGATCTGGGTTTAATCCATCATCATTCTTTAGCTCACTCCAACACCCCAGTTCAGACATGGCCATATGCAAATCAGTATGACCCTGTGCCTCATGGGAACAGTCCAGCCCGAACTGCCAAGCCATGTCTTCCCTGGACCGGAAACAAGCATCCTAGGACCGGTTTCTGGCATTCCAGCCGTCATCAGCCAGGCTTGCTTGAATCCAGTGGCAAAGTGAGCAAGGGACCCACGTCTGGGCATACCCCGCCAACTTAGGGCGAACAAAGCGATACAAAAGGGGATGATGGACCGAACGCTTGAGCCAATCAAACACTCACCCCCAGTCAACTGATCTGGGTTTAATCCATCATCATTCTTTAGCTCACTCCACCACCCCAGTTCAGACATGGCCATATGCAAATCAGTCTGACCCTGTGCCTCATGGGAACAGTCCAGCCCGAACTGCCAAGCCATGTCTTCCCTGGACCGGAAACAAGCATCCTAGGACCGGTTTCTGGCATTCCAGCCGTCATCAGCCAGGCTTGCTTGAATCCAGTGGCAAAGTGAGCAAGGGACCCACGTCTGGGCATACCCCCGCCAACTTAGGGGCGAACAAAGCGATACAAGGGGATGATGGACGGGCACGCTAGGCCAATCAAACACTCACCCCCAGTCAACTGATCTGGGTTTAATCCATCATCATTCTTTAGCTCACTCCACCACCCCAGTTCAGACATGGCCATATGCAAATCAGTCTGACCCTGTGCCTCATGGGAACAGTCCAGCCCGAACTGCCAAGCCATGTCTTCCCTGGACCGGAAACAAGCATCCTAGGACCGGTTTCTGGCATTCCAGCCGTCATCAGCCAGGCTTGCTTGAATCCAGTGGCAAAGTGAGCAAGGGACCCACGTCTGGGCATACCCCCGCCAACTTAGGGCGAACAAAGCGATACAAAAGGGGATGATGGACGGAACGCTTGAGCCTGGCTGATGACGGCTGAATAGCCAGAAACCGGTCCCAGGATGCTTGTTTCCGGTCCAGGGAAGACATGGCTTGGCAGTTCGGGCTGGACTGTTCCCATGAGGCACAGGGTCAGACTGATTTGCATATGGCCATGTCTGAACTGGGGTGGTGGAGTGAGCTAAAGAATGATGATGGATTAAACCCAGATCAGTTGACTGGGGGTGAATGTTTGATTAGCTCAAGCGCTCCGTCCATCATCTCCTTTGAGTATCGCTTTGTTACGCCCTAAGTTGGCAGGGTATGCCCAGGCGTGGGTCCCTTGCTCACTTTGCCACTGGATTCAAGCTAGCCTGGCTGATGGCGGCTGAATAGCCAGAAACTGGTCCCAGGATGCTTGTTTCCGGTCCAGGAAGACATGGCTTGGCAGTTCGGGCTGGACTGTTCCCATGAGGCACAGGGTCAGACTGATTTGCATATGGCCATGTCTGAACTGGGAGTGGTGGAGTGAGCTAAGAATGACGATGGATTAAACCCAGATCAGTTGACTGGGGGTGAATGTTTTATTAGCTCAAGCGCTCCGTCCATCATCCCCTTTGGTATCGCTCTGTTCGCCTAAGTTGGCAGGGTATGCCCAGGCGTGGGTCCCTTGCTCACTTTGCCACTGGATTCAAGCTAGCCTGGCTGATGGCGGCTGAATAGCCAGAAGCCGGTCCCAGGATGCTTGTTTCCGGTCCAGAAGACATGGCTTGGCAGTTCGGGCTGGACTGTTCCCATGAGCACAGGTCAGACTGATTTGCATATGGCCATGTCTGAACTGGGGTGGTGGAGTGAGCTAAAGAATGATGATGGATTAAACCCAGATCAGTTGACTGGGGGTGAATGTTTGATTAGCTCAAGCGCTCCGTCCATCATCCCCTTTGGTACTGGCTTGAAGTAGGCCACCGTCGCCACCTGTAATAGCGCTCCTTTGATGTCTGTAAACGCTTTCGCCTCCGCGCTGGACCATTGCCATTTGACGTCCTTTTTCGTACGAGCTCTGAGAGGCTCAGACAGTGTGGCAAGATGTGGTATGAATCTGCCACAGTAATTAGCCATTCCTAGAAAACTCCTCACCTCGCATTGGTTTTGGGGTACCGCCGCAGCCCGGATGGCCTCCACCTTGGCCGGGTCCACTTGCAGTCCCTGAGCCGAGAATGGGTACCCGAAGAACTACCGGCTTTATCGTGTCATCTGTGTGGAGTTTGACCTCGACCCCTTTCAGACAGCCTAGTCCTCTGAACAGCTATGGAAACTCGGCCATCACCGACTCCGCGTAGGATTAATGAACTTGCCTCTCGAACATCACCAACCCCAGATCTTCGGCGGAGTGGCATCCCAGGAGCGACCCTGCGCTGTCTCGCGTTACGTGGAATCGGGTGGTTGCTAATCTTTCTCCATGCCTGACCTTCACCTCGATCACGCCCAGCAGTGGAATGGGAACTTCTCCCCCGTAGGTGAAGATTCTAGCCTTTGTTTTGAGGAGCCCCGGTCTTGGCACTAGTCGCTCATATTGAGTGGCATCGAGGATATTGACAGAGGCCCCTGTGTCGATGAGTGCCTTGATGCTGTTATCTCCCACCCACAGCTGACACATTGGGGGTGGTCTTTTCTTGGTGTTGGCACCTCCGGTATGCGAGATTACAAACACGTCGTCCTCCTCATCGTCTTCCGTGACGTTCATTCTTCGGCACATGCTCTCCACCTCCTCTGCTTCCTGAGCTGTGCACACCATTGGCCTTTGTTTCCTTTGTTTTCCTCCTCCTGCTGCCAACCTGGCTGTGCTCATGCAGACCTTTGCAAAGTGTCCGAACTTGTTGCACTTCAAGCATTGTTTGCCTTGTGCCGGGCACCCCCTCGGTGGGTGTCTCTCCAGTCCGCAATTTCCACATCCTTTCTTTCCCAGTCGCTCCCCGCTGCCACTGGCACCTTCCCTGCCACGGCCGCCGAACTTTCGGATGGCATCCACCCGCTCTTCTTTGATGGAGTTGGGGTACATTGGCTGCTGAGCGGCCGGTTGCCTCGCCAGCGCCGATTCCATCTCCCCCGCTCTCGCGTCTGCCAACTCGTGGGCTCTCCCCAACACCAAAATGTCATCTAACGATATCCCAGGTTGGCGTAATATGAGCTTGCGCAGTTCCGATGACTTGCACCCCAATATCAACTGCGCCCGAATCTCAAATGGCCGGTCAATGCCCACACACGAGCTTGCCAATTTCCTTAGACGCGCGTGGAACATGTCAACAGACTCCTCCTCTTTTTGCTTCGCCTGGCGCAGTTTGAAATGCTCGAAGTCAGGGTTGACTTGCGGGTCAAAGTGGCGATTGAGCGCCCTGACCGCCTTCTCGTAGTCATTACTGTCCCCTGTATCTGGGAGATCCTGAAAGAGTTCGTATAGCTCCTCCCCTCCCATATGTAACATGGTTGAGCATTTCACTGCGTTATCTTTCTCCCTTGTCGCGATAAAGTAATTTTCTAATTGCCCGATCCATTTGCGCCATCATGGTGCTGCTGTAGCCGTATTCGCCAGCTGGCTAAATGGTGGTAGTGCTTTCAAAGACATGCGGGAGCTGTGATCCGCTGGCCCTGGGGCATCTCCACCCGCTGGCAGTGACATTTCCCTTGACGCGCTTGGCCCTTGCCTGTCTTCTTGCCTGAGTTCCGTGCTCATGGGAACTGGGTCTCCCGGTGCCTCAACAGTGCCTGCCCTGCACTGTGTCTTCAGGGGGGGCTTGACTCACTCAGTCCCGCACAGCCCACTCCCCTGCCTGGCTTGAGGTAGCAAAAAGGCACCACCGGCCTGCCTGTGGCCTCCCTCTGTCGCAAGCACACGTGCTCAGGGACCTTGCTCTGCTTACTTGTCCCCCGCAGCTCTCCACCCGCAGTACAACAGCTTCCTGCCGTCCCTGCTCCCCCGCGCTGCCTTCCAGTCCCTCTCAGGGCCACACAGCCGTCTCAGTATCAGCAGGGGGGCCGCCGGTGTTTGAGCGCGCCCCTGGTGAAGGCCGCACACTCTCGGGACGGTCGATGCCCTTGGCGGTGCACACCACGTGCTCCTCTCGCCGCTCGGGTCCGCCCGCCCTACAGGCTCCTCACCTCCTCTGCGCGCCTGCTAGCATCGACCGCCACCGCCTCTTCAACCGGGCAGCGCGCAGCAACAACGCGGCCCGCAGATCACCTTCCTCGCGGCGCGGGGCCTCAGAAACACAGGCGCTCGCCGTCAACGCCGGTGTGCGTTGCGAGGGCACGTGCAGGCTTCACACCCTCCTCGTCGCCAATGTGGGGGTCGGGGGAGCTGCTTGTGGGGAATACCACTACTGGGGGGCACGGGGACAAGGCCTCCGGGACACTGGAAATAACTGCACGACCACTCTCACGCTGGGTCCTGTGCCATCAGCCACGAGCGCTGACGTCACCTTTTATTTATACTCCCCGGTCAGCGCCCGGCCCAGGGAGTTGAGGTGGCAACATATTATTACAGGAGCCGGGTGGCTCACTACATTACCCAATGTAATGATACTGAATTCGCTGAGTTCAGATGGGTAAAATGCCGAGTTGGCATTGACCTGACTCAAACTTGCGACCTGCAGATCACAGGAGATGTCAGAGGTGACAGTGAGCATTTAACCAACGGATCCATCCTATCACCGTAATGCCACAATTCCTGTTTGAACGCAGCTTGCGTTAAACGCCCTTTTTGTGCGAACTCGTACGCAGCCTTATAAAGCAATTGCTGTTTCTATGTGGACAATTTAAAGTACTTTGTCAAACAAAAGAAATGTAATTAATCGTGAAGCAGGATTTCTTGAACTTGTGTGATTTTTTGTTGCAAAAGATTCAGATGCATGGGCTTCTATTTCTAGCTCTTGGGCCTGTTAGTCCGTGCAATATCCCATTTGTGCACTGAAATGTCTTTTCCCAGGAGTTAATAATTTGCCCTAAGTGGTGTTTGGTAGCTGTGATTGCAATCTATCGAAGGCAAAGTATAAATCTCTCGTTGCAAAATAGATTCAATTTCTTCTTGTTTTTTTTCCAAGAGTGCCATCTGCTGGACAATAGAAGGCATTGGTGATTGTTCACTTTGAAGCTACATTGGTTATTTCCGAAAGTACGAGTTAAAACCATTTAACCATTTGACAATAAAATATTTTTGTAAATATATTGCTACAAATTCCCTCTTGCTCTTAGCATCTCGAGCTTTGTTCAAAAAATATAAGACGTTTTGAAAGCGGTTCATAGAAATGTTCGAAATACGGAAGTACTGTTGGAACAGTTGTCCTTTGACAGCAGCCGTGGTGCAGTATGGGACACGGCAAGAAGAGTAGGAAATGCAGTCGTTTTCATTTTATTTGTTTTATTCTTGACAAGTGTCCCATATTCACGAGTGATCAACTTCCGATGTCCATTTGAAGCTGAATCAGTATGGATCTTATAATACACCTATTATACTAATTTTTTTGCATGGAAATATAATTGTAGGGTAGCTTTATTTATTTATTTATAAAATAGGTCTTTAGGCATTTCAGCAAGAAACCTTGTGCACCGCAACACGATTCACGGTGTATAAGTCATGAACAGTTTGGGCGAACAACATATCTCTTGGCCCCCCTCACCTTTAAAAAACATAAGGCCCTGTGGCCAACGCCCACTGTGCACAGCCAAAGTCCGTGCACGGCGGGGGTTTTGGCTTTACGTATGGTAATAAAATAATACTTTACGTTAAAAACAAACTAGAAATCCATTGGAAAAAAACAGAGATTAAAGAAACGTTGTAGTTGAGTGTTATAAAAAAAGGTCTGTTTTTGTTTTAACAAAAAAACCTTAGAAATTCACTGAAAAAAACAAAGGTTAAAGTAACATTATAATTAGCTGAATATGTCAGTGACAACATTAACGTTTTAACCTAAAAAAACACAGAAATTCACCAACTTGCGTCCCCGCCATGCCCTGCGTATGACCTCACATATTACATCACTCATGACATGTTCTATGACATCATTTATGAAATCACTGTTATCTCAAATGACATCAATAATCACATTACTGATGACATCATCCAATAAATGTGCAAGTTTTTTTAGTTTAGATAGTGGTGGGTAGCTACCACATTACTTTTCTACCATATTTTGCACAGCCTGTGTTCAGGTACTGGGTGTAAGTGTTTGCAGAATGGATGTGCTCCTAATACACCATATGTGTCTAGAGGTATTGAACACATTATAAATCTTTGTATTGTAGAGTAAATCTGTGTACAGGTGACGAGTTCTTTCTAGTATGTTCCATACACGTTTTTGGTACTGCAGAAAAAGTTTTCCAGCAAGGCAAAGATTCTATGTCCTACTTACTAAGTATTGTAAGCAGCCTTGAGTCATTTGACAGAATCGTCTACGCATGACAATTTCTACTTAACACAGAAGACTGTGTGCACCAGGTATATGTGCTTGCTTTGCTTCAGAAGATGGGCCATCTGTAAAGCTTTCACCACAGTATGAAGGCTGTAGGTAGTATGATCTTTAGCACCTTCAGTCCCGGGTTATTTTAAGTGAATAGTCACTCTTTGGGCAAGTTTTGCATAGAGCGTACACTGTTCTTAGTAGATACTTTTTAATACTCTGTGGTGTATTTCTCATGAGCCTTTAACAACTTTGTATAACCTCGAGCATGTACCCATAATATCCCGGCCTCTCAAAAACGATGTGATTCCCTGGATGACAATTTTGAAGATAAAGCAAACATAATTTATAACAATATTCCAATCAACCGGGAACTGCAGGAAATGGAACCCGATCTTAGTCAGCCTCCCCCGAATTCCATCAATGTCTTGGGCAATTTCAAGTTATGTTCTCTGGAGCAGGTGCAGAAGATGTTGTTCGGGGCCAAATCAGGCTCCCCTTTGGACCTCTGTCCCCCTAGGATAACCTCCTGTGCAGCTAACTTCATTGCACCATAAGTAATGAATGGCGCTTTACAATCTTTCCTTAGCCTCAGCCAAACTCCCGAATGAGTCAAAGCGTGCTCAAGTATCTCCTATTCACAAAAAGCCCTCTGCCAACCCTGAGATCCTTTCCAACTATCAACCGATCTTGTTGCTTCCTCTGCTGCGAAAAGCTTTAGAAAACCATATCAACAAGCACCTGGCAACTTTCTTAGAAGAACATGAGATCTTAGACCCCTCATAATCGGGTTTCAGAGTGCTACATAGCATAGAGACCTCACTAGTGACAGTTACTGATACAATCAGACTATCACTAGATGCAAGTACCCTGTTCATGTTGGTAGTACAAGACCTATCAGTGGCCTTCGATACAGTCTCACACGCAGTCCTCATCCACAGACTATATGAGGCACGAGTATATAGCAGTGCCCTACATTGGCTAATAGATATCCTTGATAGTCGAACCCAAATTATCGGTCATGACTCCTTCAAATCGAGAACAATGTCAATCCATTAAGGAGTCCCACATGGTTCTTGCCTGAACCCAACATTATTTAACATCTATGTAGCACCTCTAGCATCAATTGTGAGCTCAAGTGGGGCGGGGGCGTGGCCAGCCGTCGAGGAAGATGGCTACTTTCTGAGGCGGTTCCGACCGGGCGCACCCGCTCCGGCGAAAATCCGCCCATCAATCCGTAACCAAAGCTGAAGTATGCCGCAGATTTGACTCCCTGATCACCGCAGGAGTCGATCGAGCCGGGTCGCGGTCGAATCCGGCTGGCGGTGCCGAAGATTGACTTGCCGACGCGCTTGGCTCGCAGCAGCATTGGAGCTGGGGGAGGGGCGCATGGGCCCCGCTCGAACTGGGCAACTCTACCCCGGAGCGTGGGGACGGCGCGTCCTGCGGTGCTCGCGCCCATCTGGAGCCCGGCGGAGCTGAGAACTTAGGGCCAGAGGCCCCAGCACCCAACAGTGATGTTTCTTGCCGACCCGGACCGGGCGCGGCCGACGTGAGGTCTGGCGGCAGAGGTGGGCCTGACGCATCTCGGGAGTAGAGCCTGCTGCGGCCTGCGCCCTGCCACGGGGCGCGCGGCCGCCTTTCATCCTGGAGCAGGGCCGGTCAGACCTCTTTGGGGCCATCCGCTTCTGAATTATATTCACCCTGGGCCTTCCGTGTGCGAGGAGGAGGGAGACGTCTGGGCCTCTGCTGCCTCGGAGGAACAGCGGGTGAAGCGGCCTTTGACAGAGCAGCGGCGGTACGTACAACCACCCCTTGCACCCAGTCCAGCTGCTGGGCCTTACCTGCTCTCATGACTGTTTACCAAGGAAGGGGCGTGCCCCCTGTGGCTCCTGGGGGCCCCATGGTGGGGATTAACTGTGGCCCGTGATCTCCGTTGGTTCCCTGCCGTAGTGAATCAGCTCAGCTGGATCGGGCGGTTTCACGGAGTCGTGGAGCGGAGGTATCGTGGCCCCCCCTTTTTTATTGGAGCAGCGAGTGGGGCGGCCGAGCAAACAGCGCTTCCCGGATTGAGGCCTGGTGTACTGCGCACTTGAGAGGAGTGGGACTATCATACCTCACGCAGTGTTCTGCCCCAAGATTCCCTCTATCTTTTATTACGGCCTGTGTAGCTCTCACCTGCAAGGGTAATCCTCCCGGGGCTTGAGACTTTGGATTGAGCTCGGGCCGGACAAAATCGGCGTGAGTGGGGGTGCCCTTGCGCAGCAGCACTTGGCTGCCTATCGGACTCGCAGCTGCCTATCTACAAGTTCGTGCACCGCGGTGGCCCCGGACCCCTGTGGCACTGTACACGGACCTTCAGTCTCTTCTGCAGACAACACCTAGGGGCCCGAGCAGAGGGACTAATCGGGACGTGCTGTGAGGTGAGCCTCCTACGACCTGTTTGCCCCCCTCTTCTTTCTCTGCTTGCTTACCGCCAGTGGTGGTCCGAACATGGCCGGGGGACACCACGACAAGGCTGTAGTTCAAGCCAAATTGGACAAATTTGCTTGGGACAAGGGCCCTGGGGCAGCTCACGGGGGGAGACGCCCAACCAGATAAGCAGTAACCAGAGGTGGGGGCGAAGGACTTAACGCTTCAAGACATCCTCGCAGACATTACCACAGTTCGTACGTCATTGGAGTCTAGGATAGACTCGGTTTCTACGGAGGTTTCCCTCACCAGGGCCGACATGCGCTCAATGAACACTAGACTGCAGGAGGTGGAGACAAAAGCCAGTTCGCTTGTCACCGACACCTCTGACCTACAACAGAAGGTGGCAGACCTTCAGGCTCAAACGGCTAAACTGGAGGCGCAGCTGGATGATTATGAAGGGCGCTCCAGGCGCAACAACGTCCGCATATTGGGGGTCCCTGAAAGAGCAGAGGCACCGGACTTGTTTGTAGAGGAGCTTATCATGACCCACCTAAAACCAGCCGGGCTCTCTAATTTCTTTTCAGTGGAAAGGGCGCACCGGGTGCCTGGAGGCTGACCGAGACCTGGGGCCCCTCCGAGACCTATAGTGGCTAGAATCTTTAACTATAGGGATAGGGACATTATTCTGCAGGCTGCAAGGGTGGCACCCCGCTGGGTTCCAAAACAGTGCAGTGACTTTTTCCCGGATTTTACCCTCAAGGTACAACGACAGCGGCGCAGCTTCTTGGACATCAAGCGTGCACTCCGTGAAAAGGACATTAAATATGCAATGTTTTTCCCGGCCAGGCTGAGGGTTGAGTCGGATGGTAAGGCCTGGTTCTTCGCCACCCCTGAGGAAGCATGGGACTGGCTGGACGGGTGGCGCCTGGCGGGACGACGAAACAACCGCACCCACAGGCCTGGGGGAGAGAGGGTTCACCGTGATCCGAATGGAGATTCCCCATCAAGTGAGCGAGAAGCGGCAACAGGAGGGACCGGATGATTGGTCTGTATATTCGTTCTGCGGGGGGGGGCCCTCTCTGTCTACTGGTTGGACTGCGATGCGGTTGAATCCTATTAGCACTTGAATCCGCTGCTGAACTGAACTTAAAATACTGAACTATTATGGGGAATAGCGGCTCAGCTTTCACTATGTACTAGTTACGCTGTTTAGTTTAATCAAGGGATCGTTCACTTGGATTTGAGTCCGGGGCGGGTGCCCGGCTGGTCATACGCACCTTCTAAGTTCAGGGGTGGGCGATAGGCACTCTGCAAGTTTTGGGGGGGCGGGAGGTTTTGATTCCGCCATGCAGGGAGTGCAGGGAGGGGGTTAGGAGTGTGTGTTTGGGGGTGGGCATCCTGTTTGCAGCATCTCTCCGTCATGAATCATATCCAGTGCACTGCTCAGAGTCCTTTTTCTTGCGAGGGATGGGGGGGAAGTTTGAGTTTGTATTGTTTTTTGTTTATTAGGTCTGACAAATATGACTGGATCCAAGGAAAGGCAATCACCGGTTACATGTTTTTGGTATTTCTGTACACGATGGGGAAGTGGTCTACTGAGGTGCCCGCTCGGGGAGTTCACGGGAGGCTCCCACTGCAACTGAGTGAACATGCAATAGGGCACCATGGGCACGACAACTAGACAAGGGCTCAAGCTGCTGTCGTGGAATGTTGACGGGTTGGGTGACAAGATTAAGCGGGGCATAGTATTCCAATTTTTGAAAAGACACTCCCCCAATGTAGTTCTCTTACAAGAGACGCACTTGCTTGGAAATGCTTGTAAGGCCATGTCGCGCTGGGGTTTTCAATTGGTGGCACACTCGGCTTTTGGATCTGTCTCCCGGGGAGTGGGTATAATGGTCCGGAAATCATTCCCCATGACAATTGACCTTGTCCGTACCGACGTCCTTGGTAGATTCGTTGCCGCCACCGGGACCTGGGAGGGGCGCACACTTAATCTCCTTTCTGTCTATGTACCGCCGGGATTGCACACCCAGGCCTTTGCAGACTTTGGGGATCTCCTCCTAGACTTGCCGGAAGGCAGAGTGTTGATTGGGGCGATTTTAATTCCATTGTCTCGGATTCCCTTGACCGATGGCCCCAGAAGGCCTTGCCGCCCTCCCGCATGTGGATCCACAGCTTTCTTGGAGCGATGGGCCTGGTGGATGTCTGGAGGAGACTGCACCCGACTGAGCAACAATACACTTTCTACTCGGGTGCACACCGTAGTATGTCCCGAATAGGCTATGTTCTGACGTTAGCACACCAACTTGATAGCATAAAGGAAATACAGCACTTGGCAAGGGGTATCTCCGACCATTCACCTATCCTATGTCGCCTGGAGGTGGGGGAGCCCACGGTTGGCCGTACAGCCCCAATTAACCCCATGTATCTTACGACTCCCCAAATCAGAGATAAGATCTTAAGTGAGTCGGACCTTTATTTCCAAGAGAACGACGGGTCGGTGGAGTCGAAAACAACGCTTTAGGAGGCCTACAAGGCTGTTATACGGGGGTGGCGTTGGCCCAGATCTCGGGGCAGCGGAAAGAGAAGTGTGCAGATATGACTCGCTTGGAGGGGGAAATCTTACACTTAGAGGAATCACTTCGGCTACATGACTCGGTGGAGGTGCGACAGAAACTGCGTATTAAAGTCAAGGAATATACCGACTTGGCAACTGAGGCTGCCAATTCGCACCATAGGGCCATGCTCAGCAGAATTTATGACGCTGGTGCTAAGGCTGGCAAACTGTTAGCTTGGCTAGATCGCAGAGAGCAGGCTCGTCGCGTTGTGGTTGAGATAGAGACAGACTCTCAATCCCGCCTTACTGCCCCTCAGGATATAGCGGACGCATTCTGCCAATATTATCAGACACTCTATACGTCCCAAACACCGCACACGGAGGAGGAGGCTTCCTCACTCTTGCGGGATATTTCATTGCCTTCGCTCACTGAAGAGGAGCGTTCCGAGCTTGACCTAGATATCGCAGTTTCCGAGGTCGAAAAAGCCATCCACGACTTACGCGGTGGGAAAGCATCGGGTCCTAACGGCTTGCCCATTGAATTGTTTAAACTTACAGCGGGCAAGACAGCACCCTATCTCACCGAAATGTTCCATGAAAGTAAGAAGGGGGGAATCCTGCCCGAGGATCAGAGGCTTGCTAATATCGTTGTCATTCATAAAGTGGGTAAACCGAGTAATAAGTGTTCCTCCTACAAACCCATATCGTTGCTGAATTGCGAAGCGAAAATCCTGGCAAAGGTCCTTGCCTCTCGTCTCCTCAGGGTCGTCACCCGCATGGTCCACCCAGACCAGTCGGGGTTTACGCCCGCTAGGAACACCTCCCTTTACCTGCGTAGGATCCATGGGGTGTTGTGCCGTGCCGATACTATTAGAGAGGATGCTGTTGTGGTCTATCTTGATGCTGCTTCAGCGTTTGACACCATCGAGTGGCCCTATATGTTCGCAGTCCTTCATAAATTGGGTTTTGGCCCCGAATTTATTGGCTGGGTTCGACTTCTCTACCAACAACCGCTTGCCCAGGTAGTGGTTAACAACAGGAAATCTTCCGCTTTCATTATCAGCAGGGGCACCAGGCAGGGATGCCCCTTATCCCCGCTTCTTTTTGCCCTGGCCCTTGACCCTCTGGCAATGTGGGTCCGCAAAGACCCCGTCATACGGGGCCTAAAATGGACGTCTGGGTGGGAAGACCACATATCGTTAAATGCAGACAATATTTTGCTTTATCTGGCCTCACCGGCTGCGTCCCTCAATAGGGTCCTCAATATATTTCAGGTGTTTGGTAGATATGCTGGCTATTCTATAAACTGGACCAAATCAGTGCTGTATGTCCTCTATGGGAAGAGGCCTACACTCCCTCGGGGATATCAACTAGCGGAAGCTACCGACAGCTTTAAATACCTGGGGATTTGGGTCTCTAAAGATCCATCTAGATTTTATGATCGTAACCTCCTCCCGCCCCTAGTGCGTCTTAAGTCTGACATCCTACATTGGAAATCGCTTCCGTTGTCCCTCTTGGGGCGTGAGTCCCTATTCAAAATGATGTCCCTTCCCAGGTTCCTATATGCTCTGCATAACTCTCCACACCCGGTTGAATCCTCATACTTCAAAGAAATTGACTGTATCGTACAGGACTTGCTGTGGGAGGGTAAGCCACCCCGTATCGCAACACATAAGCTCACGTTAGGGTGGTTCGATGGAGGCATCGGACTTCCAGACATAAGGAAGTATTATTGGGCATCACATCTCGCAGCAATCAACCAAAGTATGTATAAGCCGCAGAGCGACCCGGCCTATCAGATCGATAGGTGGCTCCTCCCGGGAGGTAGTTTCGAAGGGGCTCTTTATGTGCGATCGTTGAAGCCTGCCCTGACTGGCCCAACTGGGCATGCGATGCAGGTGTGGAAAGCGGCTACCAAAAGTTTGGGATGGGAGGGGAAACTCACACAGGCCACACCACTCTGGCATAGCGATCAATTGGGCAGGCTGATTTGTTCAAGGGGCTTCGATTGCTGGGACCTCATAGGTATATCCAGGGTGGGTGATTTGTGGAAATCGGTTGAGGTGGTCCAGTTTCCTCGGCTGCAGCAAGAATACGAATTAGCACAATCTGAACATTTCAGGTACCTCCAAATTAGACATGCCCTACTTGCGGTTCTCCCTAAAGGCAGCACTCTCCCCGAGTCTTCCCCACTTGAGGTTAGAGTTTTGGATGGCGACCTACCGGAGAAGGCCATATCACTCATTTATAAAAAGTTGATTAACAAAATGGCAGATCCCCATATCCACCTGAGGGTTCAATGGCACCACGATGTGGTGGGCTTGGATGATGAAGAGTGGCTGGCGGCGGGGGCCTCCCCCCGGGAGGTGGCCATTTCCTCCAGGCTTCGCCTGGTGCAGCTGAAGCTTCTCCATAGAGCCTGTCTGGGCCACTATTGGTTCGTATGGGATATAGCTCAGATGCTGGCTGCGTACGGCATTGTGGGCAGGAGGGGACCTTTGTCCACACTCTGTGGGAATGCACGACTATCCAGAGATATTGGGAGGCGGTAGTGAACCTTATAGAAGAAGTGTTGGGGCAGCAGATAGATTGCAATATTAAATTGGCCATCCTAAATGTACGGGGCCCTACCGACCTGAATTCCAAGGAACAAATATGGGTTACCTTGGGGATGATGGTGGCAAAACGAAACATTGCCAGATTGTGGAGGGCTCAGAACCCACCGAATATAGAAGAATGGGGTAAAGATATGGATTGGTGTATGGTCACGGAAAAGTCTATATACGAAGCCAGGGGGTGCCCGAATAAATGGACGCAGGTTTGGGGGCAATGGAACACCTACAGGGGAGAGATATGTGAACCTCCAAGAGCAAGAGAAGATATTGTAAATGGGATTTGAAGATGTTTAATGGGGGACTGTCACCATCGTTTCATGATGATTCTGTCTCGTGTATCACTTGCACTGCAACATTACTGCCAACAGACGTGTAATTTGGTTGCTTTATATGTCATGCCTTGTTTTCAATTAAAAAAAATTATAAAAAAAGAAATTGTGAGCTCAAGTGGATTTGAAGATGTATCTTATGCTGACAATGTCCAATTTCTCATCTCCTTTGGGCCAGATCCAGTAAAAGTGAAATGTCAGTTTGCAAGTTGCACAAGGGAAATTGCTGATTGGATGAAAAACAACTGTCTACAACTAAATGGCAAGAAAACGGATATTGTACTATTTAGTAAAGCACAGGAGCTTTGGTCGGCTGACTGGTGGCCAGCTAAATGAGGCCCAGAACTCTCCTCTAAGCAGGTGGTGAAAAATCTTGGTATAAAGAACAAACAAACATTATCCATGAAAGACCAAGTCAACACATCCTGTGGCACCTTCTTTGCCACAAAATGGCTTTTAAGGAAAGTCTTTACATGTCTCCCTTCCAACTCCAGAAAGACATTAGTTCAGGCACTATTCACTAGTCGCTTAAGACTACGGGAATGCATTGTTAGTGGCAGCAAATGACACCTGCTGTCCAAACTGCAACTTGTGCAGAACATAGCTGCTCAGCTAACTTGTAACCTTCCCCCACACTCTTCTGCTGCCCCTATTTTAAAAACTTTGCATTGGCTTTCCATCGGAAAACGGGCAATCTTTAAGTTATGCTGCCTGACCTGCAAGGCACAGAAAATAAGGCCCTCCCTGTCTATCTACACGCCAGACTTTGTCGCTATCAGCCTACTAGACCTTTTACGTCTGCAAATAAAGCCTTTCTTAAGATTCCACGTATACGCATCTCCAGATATGGTAGCAGATCTTTCTCTTACTATGCCCCATTGCACTGGAACAAACTGCTTCTTTACATTCTTACTTGTTCCGATTTTGTGAAGTTCAAGAAGTTGTTAAAGATGTGGATATTCTAAAAGTGCACTCTTGTCTTTGAAAACAAAGCGCCGAGATACTCCTTTGGGAGTGAGTCATGCGCTATCCCAAGAGAGAAAAATAGAAAAAATAGAATTAGAAATGAGAGTGTCACTGTCTGCAAACAGTGTGGTACAGGGTAAACGCTCTACACAGAGTAAACACTGTTTACAGTACTCACTTTTGTAGTCATATCCACTACATTTCACACTGTAGGTTCTGGTGACTGTGAAGGGTTTGATACAGGTAAATGCTGTCTGCAGTAGGGCATTAGTTACATAACAGAAGTTGTGTATCTTAAGGAACTTGGTTTTCTCTGTACAGTTGTATACATATTGAACACTGTGTGCAGTAGGGGTTACTCTTCTAACTGTGGTTGATGGTTAATATGAACTCAGCTCCCCATGAATTGTATGGTATAGGGTCAATGTTGCACATAACACAAGCTTGCTTCACCTAAGGGAGTTGTATGTCATTAATGATTCTTCATATTATTCTGAGCTATCTTGTACTTACTTTCAGACCTCTAATGTTATACTAGTTATAGAGTAATGTGTGCAAAGAAGTGTGGATGATGTCATCAGTGATGTCATCAATGTCATTTGAGATGTCATCAGTGATGTCATAGGTGTCATAGAACATGTCATGAGTGATGTAATATGTGAGGTCATAACTAAGCAGTGCATGGCCGGGGCTCTGCTAACTATAACTGGTGAATTTCTGTGCTTTTTTAGTTCAAAACTTTATTGTTGTCACCAACATATTCACCTAACTATAATGTTACCTTGAGCTTTGGTTTTGTCAGTGAATTCATACCTTGAGTTAACTATAACGTTCGCCATTGCCACGCACTGTTTTCTGATCAATAATTTTACTGCAAATGTTGCAGTGATATTATCAATGACATAATAGAAGATGCCATGAATAATGTAATATGTGGGTTAATTAGCAGTGTATGGTGAAGGCACGAGTTATAGCTACTTGAGATAACTATAATTGCTGAATTTCTATGGTTTTGTGTGTGTAAAATCTGAACCTAACTTAATTTTATTTCCTAACTATAACATCCCTGTAATCTTTGTTTTCTTCAGTGAATTTCTATGTTTTAATGCTATTTCCTAGCTATAATGTTCCTGTGACCTGGGTGTGTGAGTGGGTGTGTGAGTGGTTGTGTGGGTGTGTCAGTGCGTGTGTGTCTGGCATCGTGGGTCTTTAAGTTGGTGTGGAAGTGGCTGTGTGGGTGTGTAAGTGGCTGTGTGAGTGTGTGTGTAAGTGCATGTGTGACTGGCTGTGTGGGTCTGTGAGTGGGTGTGTGAGTGATTTTGTGGGGTCTCTGAGTGAGTGTGTAAGTGGCTGTTTGGGTGTGTGAGTGGGTGTTTTCAGTGGTGTTCTGGGTCTCTGACCGGGTGTGTGAGTGGCTGGATGGATGTGTGAGTGGTTGTGTAAGTGTGTGTGTGAGTGAGTGAGTGTGTGTGTGTTTATTTTTTTTTATTGGGATTTGGATCTGTCGATCAGTCATGAATTTCCAAGGGGTGGGTTTGCCTTGATCTTGCTTCAGCAGTACCGCTCCCAGCCCCACCAGGCTGGCATCGACCACTAGCTCTGTTGGCTGCCCTGGCTTGAAGTAGGCCACCGTCGCCACCTGTAATAGCGCTCCTTTGATGTCTGTAAACGCTTTCGCCTCCGCGCTGGACCATCGCCATTTGACGTCCTTTTTCGTGCGAGCTCTGAGAGGCTCCGACAGTGTGGCAAGATGTGGTATGAATCTGCCACAGTAATTAGCCATTCCTAGAAAACTCCTCACCTCGGATTGGTTTTTGGGTACCGCCGCAGCCTGGATGGCCTCCACCTTGGCCGGGTCCACTTGCAGTCCCTGAGCCGAGAACGGGTACCCGAAGAACTACCGGCTTTATCGTGTCATCTGTGTGGAGTTTGACCTCGACCCCTTTCAGACAGCCTAGTCCTCTGAACAGCTATGGAAACTCGGCCATCACCGACTCCGCATGGGATTGATGAACTTGCCTCGCGAACATCACCAACCCCAGATCTTCGGCGGAGTGGCATCCCAGGAGCGACCCTGCGCTGTCTCGCGTTACGTGGAATCGGGTGGTTGCTAATCTTTCTCCATGCCTGACCTTCACCTCGATCACGCCTAGCAGTGGAATGGGAACTTCTCCCCCGTAGGTGAAGATTCTAGCCTTTGTTTTGAGGAGCACCGGTCTTGGCACTAGTCGCTCATATTGAGTGGCATCGAGGATATTGACAGAGGCCCCTGTGTCGATGAGTGCCTTGATGCTGTTATCTCCCACCCACAGCTGACACATTGGGGGTGGTCTTTTCTTGGTGTTGGCACCTCCGGTATGCGAGATTACAAACACGTCGTCCTCCTCATCGTCTTCCGTGACGTTCATTCTTCGGCACATGCTCTCCACCTCCTCTGCTTCCTGAGCTGTGCACACCATTGGCCTTTGTTTCCTTTGTTTTCCTCCTCCTGCTGCCAACCTGGCTGTGCTCATGCAGACCTTTGCAAAGTGTCCGAACTTGTTGCACTTCAAGCATTGTTTGCCTTGTGCCGGGCACCCCCTCGGTGGGTGTCTCTCCAGTCGGCAATTTCCACATCCTTTCTTTCCCAGTCACTCCCCGCTGCCACTGGCACCTTCCCTGCCACGGCCGCCGAACTTTCGGATGGCATCCACCCGCTCTTCTTTGATGGGGTTGGGGGTACATTGGCTGCTGAGCGGCCGGTCGCCAGCGCCGATTCCATCTCCCCCGCTCTCGCGTCTGCCAACTCGTGGGCTCTCCCCAACACCAAAATGTCATCTAACGATATCCCAGGTTGGCGTAATATGAGCTTGCGCAGTTCCGATGACTTGCACCGCAATATCAGCTGCGCCCGAATCTCAAATGGCCGGTCAATGCCCACACACGAGCTTGCCAATTTCCTTAGACGCGCGTGGAACATGTCAACAGACTCCTCCTCTTTTTGCTTCGTCTGGCGCAGTTTGAAATGCTCGAAGTCAGGGTTGACTTGCGGGTCAAAGTGGCGATTGAGCGCCCTGACCGCCTTCTCGTAGTCATTACTGTCCCCTGTATCTGGGAGATCCTGAAAGAGTTCGTATAGCTCCTCCCCTCCCATATGTAACATGGTTGAGCATTTCACTGCGTTATCTTTCTCCCTTGTCGCGATAAAGTAATTTTCTAATTGCCCGATCCATTTGCGCCATCATGGTGCTGCTGTAGCCGTATTCGCCAGCTGGCTAAATGGTGGTAGCGCTTTCAAAGACATGCAGGAGCTGTGATCCGCTGGCCCTGGGGCATCTCCACCCGCTGGCAGTGACATTTCCCTTGACGCGCTTGGCCCTTGCCTGTCTGCTTGCCTGAGTTCCGTGCTCATGGGAACTGGGTCTCCCGGTGCCTCTACAGTGCCTGCCCTGCACTGTGTCTTCAGGGGGGGCTTGACTCACTCAGTCCCGCACAGCCCACTCCCCTGCCTGGCTTGAGGTAGCAAAAAGGCACCACTGGCCTGCCTGTGGCCTCCCTCTGTCGCAAGCACACGTGCTCAGGGACCTTGCTCTGCTTACTTGTCCCCCGCAGCTCTCCACCCGCAGTACACCAGCTTCCTGCCGTCCCTGCTCCCCCGCGCTGCCTTCCAGTCCCTCTCAGGGACACACAGCCATCTCAGTATCAGCAGGGGGGCCGTCGGTGTTTGAGCGCGCCCCTGGTGAAGGCCGCACACTCTCGGGACGGTCGATGCCCTTGGCGGTGCACACCACGTGCTCCTCTCGCCGCTCGGGTCCGCCCGCCCTACAGGCTCCTCACCTCCTCTGTGCGCCTGCTAGCATCCACCGCCACTTCAACCGGGCAGCGCGCAGCAACAACGCGGCCCGCAGATCACCTTCCTCGCGGCGCGGGGCCTCAGAAACACAGGCGCTCGCCTTCAACGCCGGAGTGCGTTGCGGGGGCACGTGCAGGCTTCACACCCTCCTCGTCGCCAATGTGGGGGTCGGGGGAGCTGCTTGTGGGGAATACCACTACTGGGGGGCACGGGGACAAGGCATCAGGGACACTGGAAATAACTGCACGACCACTCTCACGCTGGGTCCTGTGCCATCAGCCACGAGCGCTGACGTCACCTTTTATTTATACTCCCCGGTCAGCGCCCGGCCCAGGGAGTTGAGGTGGCAACATATTATTACAGGAGCCGGGTGGCTCACTACATTACCCAATGTAATGATACTGAATTCGCTGAGTTCAGATGGGTAAAATGCCGAGTTGGCATTGACCTGACTCAAACTTGCGACCTGCAGATCACAGGAGAGGTCAGAGGTGACAGTGAGCATTTAACCTACGGATCCATCCTATCACCGTTATGCCACAATTCCTGTTTGAACGCAGCTTGCGTTAAACGCCCTTTTGTGCGAACTCAGTACGCAGCCTTATAAAGCAATTGCTGTTTCTATGTGGACAATTTAAAGTACTTTGTCAAACAAAAGAAATGTAATTAATCGTGAAGCAGGATTTCTTGAACTTGTGTGATTTTTTGTTGCAAAAGATTCAGATGCATGGGCTTCTATTTCTAGCTCTTGGGCCTGTTAGTCCGTGCAATATCCCATTTGTGCACTGAAATGTCTTTTCCCAGGAGTTAATAATTTGCCCTAAGTGGTGTTTGGTAGCTGTGATTGCAATCTATCGAAGGCAAAGTATAAATCTCTCGTTGCAAAATAGATTCAATTTCTTCTTGTTTTTTTCCAAGAGTGCCATCTGCTGGACAATAGAAGGCATTGGTGATTGTTCACTTTGAAGCTACATTGGTTATTTCCGAAAGTACGAGTTAAAACCATTTAACCATTTGACAATAAAATATTTTTGTAAATATATTATTACAAATTCCCTCTTGCTCTTAGCATCTCGAGCTTTGTTCAAAAAATATAAGACGTTTTGAAAGCGGTTCATAGAAATGTTCGAAATACGGAAGTACTGTTGGAACAGTTGCACCGCAACACGATTCACGGTGTATAAGTCATGAACAGTTTGGGCGAACAACATATCTCTTGGCCCCCCTCACCTTTAAAAAACATAAGGCCCTGTGGCCAACGCCCACTGTGCACAGCCAAAGGCCATGACCGGCGGGGGTTTTGGCTTTACGTATGGTAATAAAATAATACTTTACGTTAAAAACAAACTAGAAATCCATTGGAAAAAAACAGAGATTAAAGAAACGTTGTAGTTGAGTGTTATAAAAAAGGTCTGTTTTTGTTTTAACAAAAAAACCTTAGAAATTCACTGAAAAAAACAAAGGTTAAAGTAACATTATAATTAGCTGAATATGTCAGTGACAACATTAACGTTTTGACCTAAAAAAAACACAGAAATTCACCAACTTGCGTCCCCGCCATGCCCTGCGTATGACCTCACATATTACATCACTCATGACATGTTCTATGACATCATTTATGACATCACTGATATCTCAAATGACATCAATAATCACATTACTGATGACATCATCCAATAAATGTGCAAGTTTTTTTTAGTTTAGATAGTGGTGGGTAGCTACCACATTACTTTTCTACCAAATTTTGCACAGCCTGTGTTCAGGTACTGTGTGTAAGTGTTTGCAGAATGGATGTGCTCCTAATACACCATATGTGTCTAGAGGTATTGAACACATTATAAATCTTTGTATTGTAGAGTAATCTGTGTACAGGTGACGAGTTCTTTCTAGTATGTTCCATACACGTTTTTTGGTACTGCAGAAAAGGTTTTCCAGCAAGGCAAAGATTCTATGTCCTACTTACTAAGTATTGTAAGCAGCCTGGAGTCATTTGACAGAATCGTCTACGCATGACAATTTCTACTTAACACAGAAGACTGTGTGCACCAGGTATATGTGCTTGCTTTGCTTCAGAAGATGGGCCATCTGTAAAGCTTTCACCACAGTATGAAGGCTGTAGGTAGTATGATCTTTAGCACCTTCAGTCCCGGGTTATTTTAAGTGAATAGTCACTCTTTGGGCAAGTTTTGCATAGAGCGTACACTGTTCTTAGTAGATACTTTTTAATACTCGGTGGTGTATTTCTCATGAGCCTTTAACAACTTTGTAAAACCTTGAGCATGTACCCATAATATCCCGGCCTCTCAAAAACGATGCGATTCCCTGGATGACAATTTTTTTTTTTTGTTTAACAATTTTTATTGAAAACAGAACAGCAGCGGTAATGACATTACATAGACATCTCAGCAGGAAATATATGCGTTTTAGTATTACAAAATAGCTTACTACCCATCGGGAGCACCCAAGATAACACAGAGCGAAAGGCTGATCAGTATGAAGAGGGATACAATTACGTCGTCGGGTTTGGGAACACCACTCGTACTCACTATTCTTGCTGGCCCGGAGGATTATGTCATCCTGTCTGCGCACGCCCCTGGATGACAATTTTGAAGATAAAGCAAACATAATTTATAACAATATTCCAATCAACCGGGAACTGCCGGAAATGGAACCCGATCTTAGTCAGCCTCCCCCGAATTCCATCAATGTCTTGGGCAATTTCAAGTTATGTTCTCTGGAGCAGGTGCAGAAGATGTTGTTCGGGGCCAAATCAGGCTCCCCTTTGGACCTCTGTCCCCCTAGGATAACCTCCTGTGCAGCTAACTTCATTGCACCATAAGTAATGAACGGCGCTTTACAATCTTTCCTTAGCCTCAGCCAAACTCCCGAATGAGTGAAAGCGTGCTCAAGTATCTCCTATTCACAAAAAGCCCTCTGCCAACCCTGAGATCCTTTCCAACCATCAACCGATCTTGTTGCTTCCTCTGCTGCGAAAAGCTTTAGAAAACCATATCAACAAACAGCTGGCAACTTTCTTAGAAGAACATGAGATCTTAGACCCCTCATAATCGGGTTTCAGAGTGCTACATAGCATAGAGACCTCACTAGTGACAGTTACTGATACAATTAGACTATCACTAGATGCAAGTACCCTGTTCATGTTGGTAGTACAAGACCTATCAGTGGCCTTCGATACAGTCTCACACGCAATCCTCATCCACAGACTATATGAGGCACGAGTATATAGCAGTGCGCTACATTGGCTAATAGATATCCTTGATAGTCGAACCCAAATTATCTGTCATGACTCCTTCAAATCGAGAACAATGTCAATCCATTAAGGAGTCCCACAGGGTTCTTGCCTGAACCCAACATTATTTAACATCTATGTAGCACCTCTAGCATCAATTGTGAGCTCAAGTGGGGCGGGGGCGTGGCCAGCCGTCGAGGAAGATGGCTGCTTTCTGAGGCGGCTCCGACCGGGCGCACCCGCTCCGGCGAAAATCCGCTCATCAATCCGTAACCAAAGCTGAAGTATGGCGCAGATTTGACTCCCTGATCACCGCAGGAGTCGATCGAGCCGGGTCGCGGTCGAATCCGGCTGGCGGTGCCGAAGATTGACTTGCCGACGCGCTTGGCTCGCAGCAGCATTGGAGCTGGGGGAGGGGCGCATGGGCCCCGCTCGAACTGGGCAACTCTACCCCGGAGCGTGGGGACGGCGCGTCCTGCGGTGCTCGCGCCCATCTGGAGCCCGGCGGAGCTGAGAACTTAGGGCCAGAGGCCCCAGCACCCAACGAGTGATGTTTCTTGCCGACCCGGACCGGGCGCGGCCGACGTGAGGTCTGGCGGCAGAATTGGGCCTGACGCATCTCGGGGAGTAGAGCCTGCTGCGGCCTGCGCCCTGCCACGGGGCGCGCGGCCGCCTTTCATCCTGGAGCAGGGCCGGTCAGACCTCTTTGGGGCCATCCGCTTCTGAATTATATTCACCCTGGGCCTTCCGTGTGCGAGGAGGAGGGAGACGTCTGGGCCTCTGCTGCCTCGGAGGAACAGCGGGTGAAGCAGCCTTTGACAGAGCAGCGGCGGTACGTACAACCACCCCTTGCACCCAGTCCAGCTGCTGGGCCTTACCTGCTCTCATGACTGTTTACCGAGGAAGGGGCGTGCCCCCTGTGGCTCCTGGGGGCCCCATGGTGGGGATTAACTGTGGCCCGTGATCTCCGTTGGTTCCCTGCCGTAGTGAATCAGCTCAGCTGGATCGGGCGGTTTAACGGAGTCGTGGAGCGGAGGTATCGTGGCCCCCCCTTTTTTTATTGGAGCAGCGAGTGGGGCGGCCGAGCGAACAGCGCTTCCCGGATTGAGGCCTGCTGTACTGCGCGCTTGAGAGGAGTGGGACTATCATACCTCACGCAGTGTTCTGCCCCAAGATTCCCTCTATCTTTTATTACGGCCCGTGTAGCTCTCACCAGCAAGGGTAATCCTCCGGGGGCTTGAGACTTTGGATTGAGCTTGGGCCGGACAAAATCGGCGTGAGTGGGGGTGTCCTTGCGCAGCAGCACTTGGCTGCCTATCGGACTCGCAGCTGCCTATCTACAAGTTCGTGCACCGCGGTGGCCCCGGACCCCTGTGGCACTGTACACGGTCCTTCAGTCTCTTCTGCAGGTCACATATACCCAACCGACAACACCTAGGGGCCCGAGAAGAGGGACTAATCGGGACGTGCTGTGAGGTGAGCCTCCTCCGACCTCTTTGCCCCCCTCTTCTTTCTCTGCTTGCTTACCGCCAGTGGTGGTCCGAACATGGCCGGGGGACGCCACGACAAGGCTGTAGTTCAAGCCAAATTGGACAAATTTGCTTGGGACAAGGGCCCTGGGGCAGCTCACGGGGGGAGACGCCCAACCAGATAAGCAGTAACCAGAGGTGGGGGCGAAGGACTTAACGCTTCAAGACATCCTCGCAGCCATTACCACACTTCGTACGTCATTGGAGTCTAGGATAGACTCGGTTTCTACGGCGGTTTCCCTCACCAGGGCCGACATGCGCTCAATGAACACTAGACTGCAGGAGGTGGAGACAAAAGCCAGTTCGCTTGTCACCGACACCTCTGACCTACAACAGAAGGTGGCAGACCTTCAGGCTCAAACGGCTAAACTGGAGGCGCAGCTGGATGATTATGAAGGGCGCTCCAGGCGCAACAACGTCCGCATATTGGGGTCCCTGAAAGAGCAGAGGCACCGGACTTGTTTGTAGAGGAGCTTATCATGACCCACCTAAAACCAGCCGGGCTCTCTAATTTCTTTTCAGTGGAAAGGGCGCACCGGGTGCCTGGAGGCCGACCGAGACCTGGGGCCCCTCCGAGACCTATAGTGGCTAGAATCTTTAACTATAGGGATAGGGACATTATTCTGCAGGCTGCAAGGGTGGCACCCCCGCTGGAGTTCCAAAACAGTGCAGTGACTTTTTTCCCGGATTTTACCCTCAAGGTACAACGACAGCGGCGCAGCTTCTTGGACATCAAGCGTGCACTCCGTGAAAAGGACCTTAAATATGCAATGTTTTTCCCAGCCAGGCTGAGGGTTGAGTCGGATGGTAAGGCCTGGTTCTTCGCCACCCCTGAGGAAGCATGGGACTGTCTGGACGGGTGGCGCCTGGCGGGACGACGAAACAACCGCACCCACAGGCCTGGGGGAGAGAGGGTTCACCGTGATCCGAATGGAGATTCCCCATCAAGTGAGCGAGAAGCGGCAACAAGAGGGACCGGATGATTGGTCTGTATATTCGTTCTGCGGGGGGGGCCCTCTCTGTCTACTGGTTGGACTGCGATGCGGTTGAATCCTATTAGCACCTGAATCCGCTGCTGAACTGAACTTAAAATACTGAACTATTATGGGGAATAGCGGCTCAGCTTTCACTATGTACTAGTTACGCTGTTTAGTTTAATCAAGGGATTGTTCACTTGGATTTGAGTCCGGGGCGAGTGCCCGGCTGGTCATACGCACCTTCTAAGTTCAGGGGTGGGCGATAGGCACTCTGCAAGTTTTGGGGGGGCGGGAGGTTTTGATTCCGCCATGCAGGGGTGCAGGGAGGGGGGTTGGGAATTGTGTGTTTGGGGGTGGGCATCCTGTTTGCAGCATCTCTCTGTCATGAATCATATCCAGTGCACTGCTCAGAGTCCTTTTTCTTGCGAGGGATGGGGGGAAGTTTGAGTTTGTATTGTTTTTTGTTTATTAGGAATGACAAATATGACTGGATCCAAGGAAAGGCAATCACTGGTTACATGTTTTTGGTATTTCTGTACACGATGGGGAAGTGGTCTACTGAGGTGCGCCCCCCCCCCCCCTCGGGGAGTTCACGGGAGGCTCCCCCTGCAACTGAGTGAACATGCAATAGGGCACCATGGGCATGACAACTAGACAAGGGCTCAAGCTGCTGTCGTGGAATGTTGACGGGCTGGGTGACAAGATTAAGCGGGGCATAGTACTCCAATTTTTGAAAAGACACTCCCCCGATGTAGTTCTCTTACAAGAGACGCACTTGCTTAGAAATGCTTGTAAGGCCATGTCGCGCTGGGGTTTTCAATTGGTGGCACACTCGGCTTTTGGATCTGTCTCCCGGGGAGTGGGTATAATGGTCCGGAAATCATTCCCCATGACAATTGACCTTGTCCGTACCGACGTCCTTGGTAGATTCGTTGCCGCCTCCGGGACCTGGGAGGGGCGCACACTTAATCTCCTTTCTGTCTATGTACCGCCGGGATTGCACACCCAGGCCTTTGCAGACTTTGGGGATCTCCCCCTAGACTTGCCGGAAGGCAGAGTGTTGATTGGGGCGATTTTAATTCCATCGTCTCGGATTCCCTTGACCGATGGCCCCAGAAGGCCTTGCCGCCCTCCCGCATGCGGATCCACAGCTTTCTTGGAGCGATGGGCCTGGTGGATGTCTGGAGGAGACTGCACCCGACTGAGCAACAATACACTTTCTACTCGGGTGCACACCGTAGTATGTCCCGAATAGACTATGTTCTGACGTTAGCACACCAACTTGATAGCATAAAGGAAATACAGCACTTGGCAAGGGGTATCTCCGACCATTCACCTATCCAATATCGCCTGGAGGTGGGGGAGCCCACGGTTGGCGGTACAGCCCCAATTAACCCCATGTATCTTACGACTCCCCAAATCAGAGATAAGATCTTAAGTGAGTCGGACCTTTATTTCCAAGAGAACGACGGGTCGGTGGAGTCGAAAACAACGCTTTAGGAGGCCTACAAGGCTGTTATACGGGGGTGGCGTTGGCCCAGATCTCGGGGCAGCGGAAAGAGAAGTGTGCAGATTTGACTCGCTTGGAGGGGGAAATCTTACACTTAGAGGAATCACTTCGGCTACATGACTCGGTGGAGGTGCGACAGAAACTGCGTATTAAAGTCAAGGAATATACCGACTTGGCAACTGAGGCTGCCAATTCGCACCATAGGGCCATGCTCAGCAGAATTTATGACGCTGGTGCTAAGGCTGGCAAACTGTTAGCTTGGCTAGATCGCAGAGAGCAGGCTCGTCGCGTTGTGGTTGAGATAGAGACAGACTCTCAATCCCGCCTTACTGCCCCTCAGGATATAGCGGACGCATTCTGCCAATATTATCAGACACTCTATACGTCCCAAACACCGCACACGGAGGAGGAGGCTTCCTCACTCTTGCGGGATATTTCATTGCCTTCGCTCACTGAAGAGGAGCGTTCCGAGCTTGACCTAGATATCGCAGTTTCCGAGATCGAAAAAGTCATCCACGACTTACGCGGTGGGAAAGCATCGGGTCCTAACGGCTTGCCCATTGAATTGTTTAAACTTACAGTGGGCAAGACAGCACCCTATCTCACCGAAATGTTCCATGAAAGTAAGAAGGGGGAATCCTGCCCGAGGATCAGAGGCTTGCTAATATCGTTGTCATTCATAAAGTGGGTAAACCGAGTAATAAGTGTTCCTCCTACAAACCCATATCGTTGCTCAATTGCGAAGCGAAAATCCTGGCAAAGGTCCTTGCCTCTCGTCTCCTCAGGGTCGTCACCCGCATGGTCCACCCGGACCAGTCGGGGTTTATGCCCGCTAGGAACACCTCCCTTTACCTGCGTAGGCTCCATGGGGTGTTGTGCCGTGCCGATACTATTAGAGAGGATGCTGTCGTGGTCTATCTTGATGCTGCTTCAGCGTTTGACACCATCGAGTGGCCCTATATGTTCGCAGTCCTTCATAAATTGGGTTTTGGCCCCGAATTTATTGGCTGGGTTCGACTTCTCTACCAACAACCGCTTGCCCAGGTAGTGGTTAACAACAGGAAATCTTCCGCTTTCATTATCAGCAGGGGCACCAGGCAGGGATGCCCCTTATCCCCGCTTCTTTTTGCCCTGGCCCTTGAGCCTCAGGCAATGTGGGTCCGCAAAGACCCCGTCATACGGGGCCTAAAATGGACGTCTGGGTGGGAAGACCACATATCGTTATATGCAGACGATATTTTGCTTTATCTGGCCTCACCGGCTGCGTCCCTCAATAGGGTCCTCAATATATTTCAGGTGTTTGGTAGATATGCTGGCTGTTAGAAATGGGGGTCTCTAGTTGGCAATGGCTGGCCACTGTCCAAGTAGGGACCCTTCTTCCTAAGTCAGAGTGAGAGGGCTACCCTCTTTAATACCCTTGCTCAACCCTGTGGTAGCATAGCTACGAGCAGGTAGGCTTATCTCAGAGGCAGGGTGTGAAGCATTTATGACCATACACAGTAACACAGTGAGGAACACTACAAAGGGACGCCACACAAGTAGTTATAAAAAATAAGTATCTTTATATAAAGGCAGATTTATCACAAGACCAATAACTGTAAAAGCCACAATACTGTCAAAAATAGGATAGCTGTTGAAGGGCTGTCAAAAATAGTTCAAAGGTTGCAAAAATAAGGTTCAAGTTCAAAGCAGTGGTCTCTGCGACCCTTTCTTTCACAAAGTACCTGGGTTTAGTAGCAAAACCAACAAAGTGTCGCAAATAAGCTGTAGCGATGATTCTCGGCACGCGAGGCCGGCGATGCGTTGAAATCCTTGCCGCAAGGGAGGATGATGCGCCGATCTGCGGGATGCGTGCGGAGACGATCGCGACAAACTTCTGCACGCTGGACCGCCGATGCGATGACTTTCTTGCCGCGTGGGAGAAGTCGATGCGGTGATCCTGTTGCGCTGTGCGATCGTGTTGCGATGCGAAGACAAGACGCTCCGCGAGGAGCGACGAAGTCCGGTGCGATGCGATCAAAGTGGCGAACGCACGGCGTCTGCACTGCGATGTCTCGAGCGATGATTTCTTTAAGGGTTGCGAGTGCGCGGCGACAGCAGCGCGATGATCTTTCCAGCGCGTCTCGGCTGCAGCGGCTCGCAAAGGGGCGTCAGCGATGGTTTCGTGTTGCGGGCCCTCGGCGGCAGTAGCGCGATGATTTTCCCAGCGCTCTCGACTGCAGCGGCCCGCAAAGATGCGTTAGCGTCGATTTCTCACCCTCTTTTCTCTGATGCAAACTAGAGGCCCTGGAACTCACAGGAGCCTCCTCAGCAGATAGCAGTCCTCGCAGGGAGGAAGCAGGAGGTTGGTGGTGGAGTCTGATGTGCCTGAGACTCCAGCAGGAGGCTAGCTCTTTTCCTAGCCCTTGGGTAATTGCTGTACAAAAATAAAAGTTCTCTCAAGAGTTCCTTTTCCTCTTCTTCAAGGTCCAGTGGTCACTGCTGCAGGCCAGTGCAAGAAACAACACACAGCACAGGGACAGTCACTTCCTGCAGATTCCTCCAGTGGCACGGACAGAGTTTCCTCTCCAGATCCAAAAGCAATACAAATTGTGAGGGCTTGAGCACAGATATTTATACCCCCAAAGCCTTTGATCCTTGAAGCTACCAGTCACTGAACCTAGCCAGAACCAGTTCTGCTCAGGCCTGGAGCACTTTGTTTACCAGGCTGCATCCTTCCTTTCAGAAAGAGGGGGTCTGCTAGCAGACACACAGTGGGAGGTGGAGCCAGCATTCACCTTGCCAGGCACAGCCCTATTCAGGTCAAGGAGCCACCCCTCCCCACACTCTAAATGCAGATCTCCTATTCAACCTAGGTCTGACTCAGCCTGTCCTGCCCCTCTAAAACCAGATAGCCAATACACATAACGGCAGAGCACACTGGAAGGCTTAGGCAAGAAAATACCTACTTTCTAAAAGTGGTATTTTCAAACACAGAATATAAAAATAAACTTCACTAAAAGATGTATTTTAATATTCTGAGCTCAGGCATACTAAATTCGTTTTTCTACCATGTTCCTGGGGTCAGTTAGGACTATATAATGTAATAGTCAAACTGCCCATTCTAGCCTATGAGGAACAGGTAGCCTTACAGTAGTGAAAAACGAAATGGGGCATAATTCACTACCAGGACATGCTACACACACCAAGGCATGTCCTGCCTTACACATACAAGGCACCCTACTATAGGGGTGACTTACAGGATGCCAAGGGAAGGTTCAGGGGCTGGGAAGTGAGTGCACTTCACAGCCAAGATGGCAGTTCTGGACTGCACACAGACACTGCAGTGGCAGGTCTGAGACACACTTTACAAGCTGCTTCTGTGGGTGGCACACATCAGTGCTGCAGGCCCACCAGCAGCATTTGGTTTAACAGCCCTGGGCACACACAGGCCACACTACTAGGGACTAACAGGTAAACCAAATAGGCCAATCAGGGATATACCAATTCACATAGACATATTTATACAGGGAGCATTCGCGCTGTGACACTGAATGGCAGTGGCACAGCGCCCAAGCATCTAACACCAGTAAAACAGAGGAGACAACAGCGAAAAATGGAAGGGAGACCCACGCCAATGGTGCCAGGTCTAACACTGGCTATTCTATAAACTGACCTAATCAGTGCTGTATGTCCTCTATGGGAAGAGGCCTACACTCCCTCGGGGATATCAACTAGCGGAAGCTACCGACGGCTTTAAATACCTGGGGATTTGGGTCTCTAAAGATCCATCCAGATTTTATGATAGTAACCTCCTCCCGCCCCTAGTGCGTCTTAAGTCTGACATCCTACATTGGAAATCGCTTCCGTTGTCCCTCTTGGGGCGTGCGTCCCTATTCAAAAGGATGTCCCTTCCCAGGTTCCTATATGCTCTGCATAATTCTCCACACCCGGTTGAATCCTCATACTTTAAAGAAATATACTGTATCGTACAGGACCTGCTGTGGGAGGGTAAGCCACCCCGTATCGCAACACATAAGCTCACGTTAGGGTGGTTTGATGGGGGCATCGACTTCCAGACATAAGGAAGTATTATTGGGCATCACATCTCGCAGCAATCAACCAAAGTATGTATAAGCCGCAGGGCGACCCGGCCTATCAGATCGATAGGTGGCTCCTCCCGGGAGGTAGTTTCGAAGGGGCTCTTTATGTGCGATCGTTGAAGCCTGCCCTGACTGGCCCAACTGGGCATGCGGTGCAGGTGTGGAAAGCGGCTACCAAAAGTTTGGGATGGGAGGGGAAACTCACACAGGCCACACCACTCTGGCATAGCGATCAATTGGGCAGGCTGATTTGTTCAAGGGGCTTCGATCGCTGGGACCTCATAGGTATATCCAGGGTGGGTGATTTGTGGAAATCGGTTGAGGTGGTCCAGTTTCCTCGGCTGCAGCAAGAATACGAATTAGCACAATCTGAACATTTCAGGTACCTCCAAATTAGACATGCCCTACTTGCAGTTCTCCCTAAAGGCAGCACTCTCCCCGAGTCTGCCCCACTTGAGGATAGAGTTTTGGATGGCGACCTACCGGAGAAGGCCATATCACTCATTTATAAAAAGTTGATTAACAACATGGCAGATCCCCATATACACCTGAGGGTTCAATGGGACCACGATGTGGCGGGCTTGGATGATGAAGAGTGGCTGGCGGCGGTGGCCTCCCCCCGGGAGGTGGCCATTTCCTCCAGGCTTCGCCTGGTGCAGCTGAAGCTTCTCCATAGAGCCTATCTGTCTGGGCCACTATTGGTTCGTATGGGATATAGCTCAGATGCTGGCTGCGTACGGCATTGTGGGCAGGAGGGGACCTTTGTCCACACTCTGTGGGAATGCACGACTATCCAGAAATATTGGGAGGCGTTAGTGAACCTTATAGAAGAAGTGTTGGGGCAGCAGATAGATTGCAATATTAAATTGGCCATCCTAAATGTATGGGGCCCTACCGACCTGAATTCCAAGGAACAAATATGGGTTACCTTGGGGATGATGGTGGCAACACGAAACATTGCCAGATTGTGGAGGGCTCAGAACCCACCGAATATAGAAGAATGGGGTAAAGATATGGATTGGTGTATGGTCACGGAAAAGTCTATATACGAAGCCAGGGGGTGCCCGAATAAATGGACGCAGGTTTGGGGGCAATGGAACACCTACAGGGGAGAGATATGTGAACCTCCAAGAGCAAGAGAAGATATTGTAAATGGGATTTGAAGATGTTTAATGGGGGACTGTCACCATCGTTTCGTGATGATTCTGTCTCGTGTATCACTTGCACTGCAACATTACTGCCACCAGACGTGTAATTTGGTTGCTTTATATGTCATGCCTTGTTTTCAATTAAAAAAAATTATAAAAAAAGAAATTGTGAGCTCAAGTGGATTTGAAGATGTATCTTATGCCGACGATGTCCAATTTCTCATCTCCTTTGGGCCAGATCCAGTAAAAGTGAAATTTCAGTTTGCAAGTTGCACAAGGGAAATTGCTGATTGGATGAAAAACAACTATCTACAACTAAATGGCAAGAAAACGGATATTGTACTATTTAGTAAAGCACAGGAGCTTTGGTCGGCTGACTGGTGGCCAGCTAAATGTGGTCCAGAACTCTCCCCTAAGCAGGTGGTGAAAAATCTTGGTATAAAGAACAAACAAACATTATCCATGAAAGACCAAGTCAACACATCCTGTGGCACCTTCTTTGCCACAAAATGGCTTTTAAGGAAAGTCTTTACATGTCTCCCTTCCAACTCCAGAAAGACATTAGTTCAGGCACTAATCACTAGTCGCTTAGACTACGGGAATGCATTGTTAGTGGCAGCAAATGACACCTGCTGTCCAAACTGCAACTTGTGCAGAACATAGCTGCTCAGCTAACTTGTAACCTTCCCCCACACTCTTCTGCTGCCCCTATTTTAAAAACTTTGCATTGGCTTTCCATCGGAAAACGGGCAATCTTTAAGTTATGCTGCCTGACCTGCAAGGCACAGAAAATAAGGCCCTCCCTGTCTATCTACACTCCAGACTTTGTCGCTATCAGCCTACTAGACCTTTTACGTCTGCAAATAAAGCCTTTCTTAAGATTCCACGTATACGCATCTCCAGATATGGTAGCAGATCTTTCTCTTACTATGCCCCATTGCACTGGAACAAACTGCTTCTTTACATTCTTACTTGTTCCGATTTTGTGAAGTTCAAGAAGTTGTTAAAGATGTGGATATTCTAAAAGTGCACTCTTGTCTTTGAAAACAAAGCGCCGAGATACTCCTTTGAGAGTGAGTCATGCGCTATCCCAAGAAGAAAAATAGAAAAAATAGAATTAGAAATGAGAGTGTCACTGTCTGCAAACAGTGTGGTACAGGGTAAACGCTCTACACAGAGTAAACACTGTTTACAGTACTCACTTTTGTAGTCATATCCACTACATTTCACACTGTAGGTTCTGGTGACTGTGAAGGGTTTGATACAGGTAAATGCTGTCTGCAGTAGGGCATTAGTTACATAACAGAGGTTGTGTATCTTAAGGAACTTGGTTTTCTCTGTACAGTTGTATACATATTGAACACCATGTGCAGTAGGGGTTACTCTTCTAACTGTGGTTGATGGTTAATATGAACTCAGCTCCCCATGAATTGTATGGTATAGGGTCAATGTTGCACATAACACAAGCTTGCTTCACCTAAGGGAGTTGTATGTCATTAATGATTCTTCATATTATTCTGAGCTATCTTGTACTTACTTTCAGACCTCTAATGTTATACTAGTTATAGAGTAATGTGTGCAAAAGAAGTGTGGATGATGTCATCAGTGATGTCATCAATGTCATTTGAGATGTCATCAGTGATGTCATAAGTGTCATAGAACATGTCATGAGTGATGTAATATGTGAGGTCATAACTAAGCAGTGCATGGCCGGGGCTCTGCTAACTATAACTGGTGAATTTCTGTGCTTTTTAGTTCAAAACTTTATTGTTGTCTCCGACATATTCACCTAACTATAATGTTACCTTGAGCTTTGGTTTTTTCAGTGAATTCATACCTTGAGTTAACTATAACGTTCGCCATTGCCACGCACTGTTTTCTGATCAATAATTTTGCTGCAAATGTTGCAGTGATATTATCAATGACATAATAGAAGATGCCATGAATAATGTAATATGTGGGTTAATTAGCAGTGTATGGTGAAGGCACGAGTTATAGCTACTTGAGATAACTATAACTGCTGAATTTCTATGGTTTTGTGTGTGTAAAATCTGAACCTAACTTAATTTTATTTCCTAACTATAACATCCCTGTAATCTTTGTTTTTTTCAGTGAATTTCTATGTTTTTAATGCTATTTCCTAGCTATAATGTTCCTGTGACCTGGGTGTGTGAGTGGGTGTGTGAGTGGTTGTGTGGGTGTGTCAGTGCGTGTGTGTCTGGCATCGTGGGTCTGTGAGTGGGTGTGTGAGTGATTTTGTGGGGTCTGAGTGAGTGTGTAAGTGGCTGTTTGGGTGTTTGAGTGGAGTTCTGGGTCTCTGACCGGGTGTGTGAGTGGCTGTATGGATGTGTGAGTGGTTGTGTGGGTGTGTAAGTGTGTGTGTGAGTGAGTGTGTGTGTGTGGGTTTATTTTTTTTTATTGGGATTTGGATCTGTCGATCAGTCATGAATTTCCAAGGGGTGGGGTGGCACGCTGAGAGCCAAAGTGGATCCACAGATCTCGTGTGCCCCAAAAAAACATCTTTGGACAATTTCTTGCCCATGAGGGGTCCCTCACAGACCCCTCTGTCAGTCCCATGGGGTCGGGATACCACTATCCTGACCTATTATTACACTTTATACCCCCCCCCCCCGAAACCATTCCCCAATTGACAAAATGGCACTGCAAATTTTCTCAGGTTGCAACCAGCCAATCACGGCATTGCTGTTGGTGCATGGATCTGCTAGATACACATAAATCTTTTTTCTTTAATCACTCCAAAACTACTGAACAGATTTACACCAAATTACAAAAAGCACTCTTTCTGGACCAAGATCTAGCTGTTTGCCAAATTTGGTGTAATTCCGTTCAGCGGTTTGGGCTGCATTCGCATCTAAAATCTCTATGGGAAGCTACATGAGGAAAGCACATTTTGGGACACCCCTTTTTCTCGGTCCCCACTAGACAAATCTCCCCGACACTTTCCAGACACCAATGATGTGAGTGACAAACTAGTTTTGAAAATTTCATGAAGATTCGTCAAACAGTAACCCTGAAAAGATGTTCTGTGTTAAATCCTGCTACTTTAATGCCTACTCCAAATGTTGATGGGGAAGATTGTGAGGACCATGACTGTCTCGATGTGACCAAACTTTGCACCAAACTGAGACCTGACATTGTCGATGACTTTCATCACTGCCACTGATTTCATGGAGGTCTTTCTTCCATGAAAACAGTTGTGGTGATAAAAGAAAGGGGGCCTTGCAGGGCCCCCCTGTGCCTCATGCCTTTTGGATGCACACAGGGGGGCACAACATGTCACCCCCCGGTGTGTATGCACAGAAGTTCCAGCAAGGCATGGACTTTTCAGTCCATGCCGTGCACAAACTTTCTTTGATGTTCCCATGGAGGTGCCTATTTTATATGCACCACCATGGGAACGGCAAAGGAAATGCCCACCAATAACTTAAAAAGTAGTTATAGGGCGGACAGTCCTCATGCGGCTTTGGTGCAGCTGCACCGGCAGAGAGCCGGTGCAACTGCGCCCTAAGTCGTAATCAGGCCCTAAGTAGGAGTGGCACTTACATTAGAGGAAGGCTTGAGTAACAATTGCTGCTACCTTTATTTTGATCAGGCTCAACTAACTACTGTTAACTATTGCATGCTTACTCATTGTATTTGCCTTCATATATTCTCATGTACAGTGCTCTGATACCCCCCTCCAGGTCATGTTCGCGCTTTATAAATCTCTTAATAAATAAATACATTTTGCTGTTTTCTCATACTGTAGATTGCTTTGCAACCGTTGTTAATCAAGTAATCAAACAACTGATCATTAAATGTACATATGCCTTTAGCTTTTACTAGTTTTATTAGGTGGTTGTGTGGACCCATTATCAACATCAGTTTGATTAGTCCCTTTAAGTTTTCAATACGGATTGTGTAAATAATGTACAATGCACAGCACAGAGGCCGAAGGTTATGTGGTGTCACTTTCTGTGAAGTTATTAGCAGTTATAGGTCTTGGTGTGACACTTTTCCCACCTCTGTGATTTTGGGCTGCCTATAAGAACAACTTTACACACTGCCTTGGAATCCAATTGCTCTCAGTAGCAAGAGAACAGCTATCAAAGGAAGCTGACAAGTACAGGTTTTATGACAGTACAAAGCATGCAATTTGAGATTCAGTCACAAAACAACCAAAATATTTGGGTTGCACTGTAGTACTTGACTTCTGGGGGCATATTTACAAGGATTTAAAGCCGCCATAGCGTCAATTATTTGGCGCCACGGCGGCTTTTTTGTCGCCATATTTACAAGTTGCAGCAAAGCCCTGTTAGTGACAGTTTTACAGATTTAGCAGCAATTTCTCACAGCGCCAATTCTGTTAGTGTGACTTACCAAAAAAGAGATGCAACATAGGCACTCCCGCATAAAAAAATCCCTCAGAACACACAACGCAATACTTACAAGGACTTCCTTGTATGTCGCTAATAAAGAAAAACTACTGCTAAGTCACATTAGTGGCAGTTTCTTACCGTTAGGAATTACCTGGTCTTAAAAATGACGCTAACACACTTGTATAATAGGGGCCTCATTTATGAAGTTTTGGCGTAACATCGCAAGGAATCTTGCTGCGCAAAAGCATTACATCCGAGATGGATACAATGGGCTATTTCTCTCACTGCAACAGATGTAGAATACAGGTACGACCCAAATTTAAAGACACAAGCATTCCTGCAATATGAACAAGAATATTCTCTACCTAATGAAATAATGCCTCTAGATCGGTATGAATATATCATTTACACTGACGGATCTGCTCAACCGGCCATAGGAAGCAAGCAACGAAAGTGTTGCGTCTACCAGCCAGGACACATAAACAATTGACTCATTTTGGCTCGTCGTGTGCTGGAAGAAATTCGCCCTTTTTAAACAAACTCGATTTGGAACTCAAAAACAAAATTGACATTCCTTTTCATTTATTGGGCATAAATGGCTTTCTAATGCTTATAGTGGTTCGGACTATACCAACGGACACTTTTAGAGCTAGGGCCTGCAAAAATTTTCCTTTACATTTTTAAATATTTTAGAAATGTTTTAGAAGTTTTTACAGCACATCTATTTTACTCAAGAATAACAACTGTTCAATAAATCCTTATTGAAACGCCCAGACTGTTTATTCTGTGTATCTCTGAGACAAACTAAGTGAGCACGAGTGACTGAGCGAAAAGTAGTGTATTGTTTCCACGATCCTGAGGGATCAGGGTTGTCATGTTCTGAGGTTGCCAGAAACTATTCTCTCCCCGATAAGAGGAGATTCTAGTGGCACTGTGAGCTAGCTAATGCAAACAGGCTAACGTATCCAGTGGGGGTGCTCAGAATCAGTCTGTCACCAAACCCACAGTTTATGTTATCTGAACACGCAGATCCTGTATAGGATATATAGGAACTACACGACTGCGTTAGGGACGCTTGCCTTTGTTGCAGCCTCTAAGGCTGGAACTGGAGTCACTACTATTATTCGTTTCCCCTGAGCCAGTGCCCTTTCTCTCACTACAGCAGTCTGTACTACTGTTAGAATCTTTTCTGTAGATGCAAAGCGCATCTCAGCATTTGTGTACAAATGTGACTTGTATGCAATTGGTACTGTTTCACCTTCATTGTATGTCAGATAAGTGTACCCAGATTGACCCGCAATTATACGAATCACCAGGTTGCGTATGTTTACGCGTGTCTGTAAGTGTTTTGAAGCTATCATATCAGCTTGTAAGGAACGAAGTGTATCTGTGTGTTCCTGTGTCCAGTTTCTCGCTGAGAAATCAGGTTTTATTAAGTCGTAGAAAGGTTTTACTCTTTCTGCGTAATCCAAAATGTATGTCCTACCAAAATTTAGGAATCCCAGTATTGATTGTAGATTTTTAAGACTTTGGAGGTTGAAGGAGCGCGCATTTTCAAAAAATTGGCTGCCAGGCTTTTCCCCTTACTTGAAAGCTCATATCCTAAAAACAGGACACTGAGGTGGGCAATTTTTGATTTTTTAAAGTTGAATTTGTAGCCCTCAGATGCAAATCCCAAACTTATGGTATTCACTCTGTTCAAGTGTTCCTCCAGGTCATCATCCGTCAGATAAATATCATCCACATAGGACAATGCCTCTTCATCTAACTTTTGAAGTAACTCTGTTACCCTGGCCGAAAACAAGCCCGGGCTGTTCTTATACCCTTGGGGGAGTCGACGAAATTGCCGTTGAGACCCTAGTGCTGAGAATGCTGTTAAATACCTGCTTTCAGGCGCTATATTTTGGCAGAAAAATCCATTTGAGATATCAAGTGTTGTTTTGTATTTTTTCCGCACAATGTTATTCATTAATGCGGCACTGTGTGCATTCTGAACTGCAAATGTCTTAGTGCAAGTGTTTAAATGTCTGTAATCTAAAACTAGACGATATGTATTGTCAGGTTTCATGACAGGAAACAAAGGATTATTCATTTGAGAGGTGTATGTTTCAATCACCCCTTGGTATTCAAGTTGATCTAAGACCTCCCTGACCTGTTTATTAGCTTCTTGTTTTATTGGATACTGCCTCTGTGCAGTTGGAGTATTTTTTAAAGGAATTATGTGGTGGGTTGAATCCTCATCCCATGCAACATGGTTCTTGTATAATACCGGAGCCTGTGCTACCACCCACTCCTGCGCATATGTATGTTGCAAGTGCCTGGGAATATGATCTGAGAATGCCGGTAGGATTACCGTTTCTCCTTCAGGGCAATCCATGACAAATGCTGGCGGCCAATCTTGTTCAGCTAACAAAATATCATAGCCAAACGTAAGGTTCTCCCAAAAGAGACCTCTCACTTTCCTACTTTTGTCCCCCTCCATTTGGAGCGTTATTTCATATACTTTATGTGGGATACTTACTCTAGTATCAGGTGTTTCCACCGTGATATAATCATTCAAGTCCGCTGTCACCAGAAATTCCATCAGGTTCTGGCGAGCTATTGTTACATCTGCCGCACTGTCTAGCATCGTCAGAGCCCATTCCCCGTTCAGTAGTCGAGTCCTCAAAATTCTGGGCATGTCTGATCTTTAGACCTGCAACCTTCTTTTTGAACTGTGGCTTTTGCTTTGGCTTTTCTTCTTTTTTAGAAGTGTATTCTTGAGCGTGCTGCTTGTCTCTGGACTTTGTATGCTCTTCTTGTCTTTCTGACCGTCCTTCCCTCTCGGAGTTTTCCGATGAACCCTGAAAGGAACGAGAGGAATGTGTATCAGTATCCTGATACCTGTCAGGTTTCCTAATATTGTCCCTATTCCTAAGGTTATACCTCTTTTCAGAGGGCTCCTGTGGAGGAGATCTACCTCGGGATTGAGATCTGTTTCCTTTAAAGTTTTGTTGTTTTTTATTATCCCACTTCTTTTTAGAAGAAGCAGGTGTCTGCTTGGAAGTGCCCTTTTCAGGACTGCCCATCAGTTGTGGTTTTAAAGCTTTCCCACCCATACTGTCTCTGCCTAATTCTGCAAATGCAGTTTCAATTATTTTGGGTAGTTCGTGTTGTTGATCTAACGGACTGAATTCCCTTAGACGTTGGCGGATTGCCACTGAAGCTCCTTCCCCTTTAATATTAGCTAGTATTATGGCTGATACCTAGTCATAGTTACCTAGTAACTTAATTCCTAAGTTCAGAGCAGGTTCTGCTCCGTACTCGTTTTGTATTTGTCTTAATACGTCTGGTACCACCGCTAATGATACCATAAGCCCTGGTATAAATGGCAGCAAAGACTGTACCCCAAGTGGTACAATCCTCTACTTGTGGTGTTATCCCCATGGGCAAGCAGATTGTTTGCATTCTGTGTTTTTCGTACGGGGTAGTATTCGGGAATACTGTCTCTAGCTGCGTTATTTTCTGAGCTACACAGAATGGCATTTGTTCACGTTTAGAGGGCATTTTGCCCATCACTGCGTGTAATGTTTGTGGTGTGATTTTAGTTGCTGTACCCTGAGATTGAGTTCCATTTGTTGCAACTGTTGCTGGTTGCACTGTGAAAGTCCTCATGACGAATTGCGTCAAGTTTCTATAGATTTTAATTAAATCTTTGTGTTGTATGAGTAAGTCTGCCTGTGGCATTGTGTTAATGTCAGGATGTGGTGTGTAGGCCGCTAATATTGGCCATATTGCCCCTTCTCCTCCGAGTGGGCCTAATCTTACTCTTCTTCGTATGTGGGGTAGGGCGCCTTTAAACCAGTATAAGTGTGCCTGGTACGTGAGTGGAATCTCTATGTCCTCAAACTGACCATATTCCACTGGTGCATCTCCTTCTGTGTAAGAGTGAAATGTCTGTGTTCTCGCATCTGCTGCTGGGAATGTAACCCATGAATAAAATACCTCTGTTTTGTTTGATTCGTGTGCCTCGATCACGAAAACTACTAAGCCACCCCTGGGTGATAAACAATTTTCTAACAGTTTCAGGGTGACCGTATGTCTGAATTTTGGTGCAATCTTTATTGCGTTTGCATCTTCATCCTCGTCTGTGAGGGGGAGTGCTTGCTGTAGTGGGTCTAAGACCGGGGTAGTCATTGTGTATAGAACACAAACTAATTTTCCAAGGAAACTATGATAAGGTGTTTATGCACAATTCAGGAACACCGTGTCCTTCAAACTTGATTAACCAACAGCTAATAAATAGGATTTTTCGCCTACTCAGCTGTGGCAGAGTTTGTGCCCACCCACTCCAGACGTCTCTGGTGTTTGTGAGTAGGGGTCTCTGAGAATAGCATGACTGAACTACTCAGATTCTACTGTTAAATAAGTACCCAACCAACGTTGGCGGCGCCATGTCGTGTAGTTCCTATATATCCTATACAGGATCTGCGCGTTCGGATAACATAAACTGTGGGTTTGGTGGCAGACTGATTCTGAGCACCCCCACCGGATACGTTAGCCTGTTTGCATTAGCTAGCTCACAGTGCCACTAGAATCTCCTCTTATCGGGGAGAGAATAGTTTCTGGCAACCTCAGAACATGACAACCCTGATCCCTCAGGATCGTGGAAACAATATACTACTTTTCGCTCAGTCACTCGTCCTCACTTAGTTTGTCTCAGAGATACACAGAATAAACAGTCTGGGCGTTTCAATAAGTATTTATTGAACAGTTGTTATTCTTGAGTAAAATAGATGTGCTGTAACAACCATCAGACAGTAGCATAGATATATGGTTAGCATTACTACGAAAGTAAAGGCATGGTACAGATCTACCATTTTGCAGTAATCATAAATATACACAAGTACATAAAACACATGATAAGAAAGTGCGTACTCCTACGATGTCTCCCTAACTAGATGTACCTAAATGTACTTAGCATCGGTGTAGGTGTTATGCCAAGAATCCCTCTAGGATCTAGTCCACCCCATTACCTGAGATTTAGAGAATGTGGGACCCCGTCCTGGTCTCGAGTTGGACACCCCACGAGGGATGTTAGACCACTGCTAGCTGGAGCGTCTGCATGCAGGAACTTCAGCGTCTCTGGTCAGTGTGTCAGCCGGGAAGTCACGGTCTCCTCTGTCTGTCTAAGCAAGACATGATGCATATATACCCACAGGTCTCCCCAGGGGTCCTACCTTGCTGTATTACTGTGTCGGCCTAAAGGATGACGTCGGGCTTGAACTTTAACATAGATATTATACAGGAGATGTTCGTCCTGCTGCGAGTCCTGCTGTGCTTCCAAGAAGCCTCCTGCATAATGTATGAGTTTCGAACCAGGGAAAAACCTGCGTTCTGAATGAAGTGTTGTATCTAGGTAAAAGGTCAGTCCCTATGAACCGTTATGTATGTAATGTAGGGAAGGATATAGGTGAAAGGTTGCAGTGTTACCTGCACCTATATAGGGTACCTATATGGAATATAACACTGCCCTGCATCAAAAGAAAAGGGTAGGGATGCACTGTATCTAAAGAAAAGGGCAGGAATGAACCGTATCTACAAGATACAACGCATTCCTGCCCTTTTCCCCAGCGCTGGCGCACAATGGGCTGCCATGCACTAACGCAAGCACCCTTGCACTATGGCACAAGGGTGCCTGCGTTGCGATGCTGACTGATTTTGTGCAGGAAGGGACACCTTCCTGCACAAAATCAATCATAAGAGGACATTTCCTCTTTCTATGTGTGCTGCAAAATGCAGCACACATAGAAAAAGGAAAAAACGAGGAGAAATTAAAACATTTCTCCTTGTTACACCTCCCTAACGCCACCCCTGGGGCGCATTCCCAGGTTTACGATTTCTCATAAATCTGGGAATGCCTCAGATTCCATGGGTGTTGAATGGCTTCTAGTGAGCAAGAGAGCTCAGCAACAGCTTACATTTTTGGCTTAGGCACTGGTTCCTGCCAAACATCAAATAGCCCTAATGTGCAAGAGCCATGACAGCAACTGATGGAACTATGGTTGTTGAAAATTTTAAATTGGATTCGAGTAGAAGCAATCTGCTGAGGATTTGGGCCTAGGAGGTGAGATGGTGCAGGGTTCAGATGTTCGAAATTTATACTTGGAGACCAGATTTGATGAAACAGACCTGAGACCACCTTCTCGTCTGTGATTAGGGTACTATGCAGTTTGAGTATGAGGTATATTCTGGTTCTGATAGATATTTATGATAAGGGGACAATACACTTTTATGTTCAAGTACATCATGATATATGTTCCTGCTAGGATTGTCCTTTAGGTACTACATTGACATGGCTACCATTCTGCCACCCACATCCAGGCATAGCTGCATTGCCCACTATCAATCAAGAACTGCCCACTTTATGTTTTTATATTAACAAAAGGTTAATAAAGATATTTAAAACTATGTCTCTGCTAATCAGTGTAAGTTTTTATCACGTTGTGCCTTGACCTTGCTTTTTGACCTCACTAGGACCTTGCATCTTAAATGTTGGTTGCTATACAGACCCATGAAGATGTACATTGTATCCATATACACGCTGTAAACATTACTGTCTGTGATATATACTGTATTGTGTTAATTCAACCCAAGATGTCTGCTGCACAGTTAACTAGGTGGGTTTTCTTGCTCTCTTTGCAAAGGTAAATCCCTTAAATGCTACACCTGCGTTGCATCCAACGAGGAGGACTGTTACAAACAAGGATCCCAGGTCTGCCCTGGACATTCAGATGGCTGCTCCACCATCACATCAACAAGTAAGCCTAGATAGCATGGCATTTTTTGGATCAAAAATCAATAGAATGTTACTCTGACATGATACTGTAGCTTGATTATAAAATATTGTCAAGACAAGGTCAGTTATGGCAGTAAATAGCACTAGTTGTCAAGGTAACTAGATAAATATCTACAGATAATGTTTAGGAGTGGTGGAAGCAGTATCAATCTTATCACATGTAAATAAGCCGACTACAGAGTGTGTAAGAATTCATATAATCAGTGCATTTCCTACAGTAAATACCCAGTGCGTAGATGTTTCAAAAAATATAAACCACTTACTGACTCCATCAATATTTTATGTATAGTTTGCATGAATTACGAGAGATCACACCATCTGTGGACTCCAGCCAGGAAAACAGAAATGACTAAAAAACCACAAATCACTCTATGACTGGAAATTGATCAATTTATCTTGGTACCTTTCCTGACCAGTTCTAAATGTCTCTGTTAGTGTCAGATCTTCTAGTCAGTAATTGCGTTGCAGGAAACCCATACAATCCCAACACTGGAACTGCAAGTATACAAGATGGCTGTTGTGCATGACAAAGCAAAGAAGACAGAGCACAATTCCTGGAATTATGATGGAGCAGTAGCAAACAATATCCTAGTTTGAAGCAGGTTTCATGTTATACATATTAAATTGCTCAATTTCAATGCAAAGTATAACAATTGAATATTCATATATTTCCCTCGTTTAACATGATACAATTCCCACAAACCCTGATAAACCCCATCATTCAGCAGAAATAAAGGGCCCGATTAGAGCATGGAAGATGGATCAGTTCCTGTCGGGATGGCAGAGGACATTACCTTTGCATTGCACAGGGTACTCCGTCTGTCAAATGTTTAGATGACCACTGGCCCAGACAGTCTTACACCAAACCTTTGACATTTTTTTGCTTTTCAAAAACAAACTCCCAAAGTGAAAGTTTGTTTTTGAAAAAACAAAAACTAATGAGCAACACACCCTGTGAGCTTTCTCCCAGGGTGTGGGAGACATTATTGCTTTTTTCCTGTCCCTTCCGGCCATATTTTTCACGGCGGGATGGACAGAAAAAAAGGCATTACATAGTCCACCTTAAATAAAGCATACAATGTAATGTCCTTCCTCCGACGCTCCCTACTCTGTCATGCCATTGGTAAAAGTATTCAGCCAACACTGTCAATGAGGACTCCTTTGACGGACTACTAAAGGTCTGCCCATCTCTAAATGAGGCAGACAGACCGAGGGTTTGGTAGGTAGAGTCAAGTTTGTGATGGAGCACTCTGTCCTCGAAACTCTAAATCAGGCCCTCTATAAATCAGGCCCTATGCCTGGTAACACAACAGACATATTCCATGTAACCTGTGGATAATGTACGAAATTGGGTTATTGGTTGAGATGGATGGAAGCCCCACTCAGGTAACAACCACAGTCCTTGACAGCTTGAACTCAAAAGTCACTAAATTAACCTGTGCTTAACCCTCTGGAAGCTTGGTACAAAGCAGTCAGGCTTAACTTAGAGGCTAAGTATAAAGTATTTAGGCAGCACTCAAACAGTAATAAAGTGGAAACACAACACAAGAAAAGTCCCAAACATTTTAGAAAAATCAGGTACATTTTAATGAATAAAATGATACCATAATGACAAAAATCCAATCAATAGAACCGGAGGTATGATATATTTTCTTTTTTTTGGGTGGAAATAGCACCTATAGGCAAAAAGCGGCTCACACAGTCATCTGGTTGGACTACACCAGGGGAACGTCACAAGTTTAGGCTGACCGCAATAGAGCACAGGTCGGATACAGGGACCAGGTTAGTCTTGGTGAAGAGTTACCTTCTAACTAAGTTCTATGTCTAAGTTCCGTTTGCTGTACAGGAGGCAGCGAGCAGCAGGTAGAGTGTCGTGGATAGTCGTCACTGGTGCACGAAGAGCAGGCCGGGTGTCACGTCCAGTTGTCGCTGTAGCACGAAGAGTTGGTCAAGCATCGTGCATAGTCTTTGCTGTAGCTTTTTTTTGGCAGTCACCACGGGTTGTTGTTGCTGTAGCTGTAGCGTGAAGAATCAGTCTCACAGGAACTTTGCGATGGCGGCCGTCAGGTGTGTCAGATTCTTGGCACGAACGGGCCAGTTCACCCTCTTGCCCATTCGCGGTCGTAAGAGCCCATACTTTAAAGTTTTCACCTTCTGTTTAGGAGGAGTACACTCTGATGCCAGCCAAGGGTCCAGGACCTGGGGAGGCAACTCTTGGGGATCAGGGACTCACTCCAGTAGAGGCCAGCAGAGTTCAGGCAGGTCCAATTGCACATTCAGGCAGGGCCAATAGCAGCAGGTTAGCTGAGCAGTTGCAGGGAGGCATCTAAAGCTTGCTGTATCTTTGTGGCTCACACAGGAGGTCATCCAACTTACCCTTGGAGTCACTATGAGTGGCCTGGGATGAAGTTAAGCAGGTCCAGTCTTCCTTCTAAGACAGAAAGGCAATCCTCAAGCAGCAGGGCAGTCCTCTGGCAGCAGGGCAGTCCTTCTTCTGTAACTTCCAGGGGTCCCGGATTGTTCTGATGAGTGACTCTGAGGTTCAGTATTTATACCTGGTACCAGCCTCTGTGTGGGGAAGACTCCCTGTTCTACCCTCACATCACTTTTGGAAAGCTCTTCCCCTTCCTCTGTCAAGGCTCCAAACTGTCTGGGGGTAACAAAAGGCAGGGCAGGTCTTATGTCAAATTCATTTGTGTGTGCAGGAGGCAAAGTCCTTTGAAGTGTAAGTGGGCCATCCTGCCCATCCTAAGCCATCTTTGTGTCCCTGTCTGGAAGGAATAAACAAACCCCAACAGCAGAGCCACTCACAGTCATGTGACCCAGGACACTGGCAGAAGGCACAAATGGTTGAGACAAGAAAATGCCAACTTTCTAAAAGTGGTATTTTCTGAATTGTGACTTAAAATTCGACTTTACCATTTAAGAGGATTTTAAATTACAATTCATTTGAGTCTAAACAACATATATCTATATGCTTCCAATCCAAAGTTAGTACTTATTAAATGTATTAAGGTAACCCAGTGTTATTCAATGGGAGAGATAAACCTTACGACAGTGAAAAACGACTTTAGGAGTTTTTCACCTGAAAGGATATGTAAAGCATAAGTACACATGGATCATTGTTTCCACATTGTTTTGCATTATAGGTAAATAAAAAATTGTGTTGTACTTTTATAGATTTACGCACATACAACACCGTCGATAGGGGAGTACTTTGGGGAAAGCTCATTGCTTGGAAAATACCAAGCAAGCTTCTCTGTATGATCCAGGCATTGTATAATAATAATTGGGTGCAGGTTGAGCTTGATAGCTCTGGGCATTCGTCCAGGAGGATTCTGATTTGTAATGGTCTCCGGCAGGAGTATGTTTTGGCCCCAACCTTATTTAGTCTATTTCTGGGGATTTACCCTCAGTTCTAAAATTATGCAATTCTTTCTCTCCAAACGTGGGGGCTGTGCATATCCTATGTTTGCTGAATACAGATGATTTAATTTTGCTAGATTATACCCCCCCTGGGCATACAAAGTTAAATAGAGTCTCTATATGCTTATAGTAAAGCCAGCTCCCTGATGATAAATATGGAAAAATCAAAGATAATTGTGTTTGGGAAAAGGACATCTAAGTTCAATTGGGTTTTGTACTCAACACCAGTTGAAGTGGTGGATTCATACAAAGATTTTGGGCTCATATTTACTAGGAATTTACAGTGGGGTGACCATATGAGGAGCATAAAATCTAGAGCTCTGTTATAATCCAAGTGTATGGCTAAGTTTAATCAGATGTATGGGGTCTGTCTTTGACTCCCCTCATGAAAGCTTATGAAGGAAAAATCCTGCCCTGTATGGTGCAAAAAGCCTTCCGCTTGACTCTCCCTTCAATTGGGACTTGGTCGAAGGTACAGTTCTTTTTTTTTTAAATGGTCTTTATTAGTTTTATAAAGATAACATCATTGACATTAGCATGACGATTCAATCGAACATTGACAATATAAAATAGCAATAAATCAAAATAGTGTAGGCAGGATACAGGGAAACACCCATTTGGGAAGTATTAAAGTCCATTCTAGTGGCTGGTGTGCCGCTTCACTCTGCGGCACGGCATAACTTTACACAGTCAAATGTAATCAGGACAATCACAGTGGAATCAGCCATTGTTCTTCAATACCATTTCTTCATTGAGTCACATACATTTTGCAAATAAGTTTTTGACTTGAACAAGAGAAGCAACAAAGAAAAAATGAAGAAAGAAAACAAAAGAGAAAAGGAACAAACAATCTCTTCATGGAGCCACCAGCACGAGTGCGTCTGGTAGCTTGGTGCATCAATGAGCAACAGATGTGGGATTGCAAGGGCGCGGTAGGACATGTCAGGAGTTGTGGCGGAGCGGGGGAAAGGGAAAAAGGAGGAGGCACTGAGTGAAAGGACAGCAACGGGGTGGAACGCGAGGCGGATAGGATTTGGGGGAAGAAGGGGCGGATGTTAGACAACTATGTCACCCAGTAGCCATGGGTTGTTGTGCTTGTCTGCCAGTGTAAATCTCAGGGGCTCTAGGATGTTAAGTGTCCTGCGCCTGTGAGCGGATCTAAGGGGGAAGGGATGCTGTGGCCAGTTTAATCTCAATCACGGATAAATAGTCTTGCCAGTGTGTGAGGGTCTGCCGTGTAGTCGCTGCAGCTCGAGCCGCGGCTGCTAACTGATTTGTGTGTTCCGACACCAGTGCCCTGCGGAGATCAAGCATCCATGCACATACTTTGGGGCCTAATGGTGCCTTCCACGCCATGGCGATCTTACGCTTGGCCAGGCCCAGTGCAAGGTCCAGGAACTTGTTTAATCCCTTACGAGACGCACAGCGTTTCGTAACCCCCAGCAGAAAATGAAGGGGTTCCGCCTCTACCCGCGTGTCTGTCGCCTCCGGGAGCGTGGTGGCCACTGCACTCCAGAATATTTGAATCTTGGCGCAGTTCCACACCATATGTGTAAATGTGGCTCCCTGGTCTCGGCATCTAGGGCATATGTCCGCAGTGGTGACGTACATGCGGGCCATCCTGTGGGGGGTGAGGTACGTGTGATGGAAATAGTTAAACTGAGTATACTTTATCCTAGCGTTTGTCGAGATGATCTTGGAGTGATTAAGGCATTGCAGCCACTGCTTATCAGTAAGTGTGACAGACAGTTCAGTGTCCCAATATCCTCGTAGTGCTGTCAGTGCAGGCGGGTCGTCCAGTCTAAATGAGGTGTAAATAGCAGCATGCCGGCCCTTGCCATGTGTGAGCAGTGTTTGCAACAGGTGCGATGTGGGGGGTTCCGCACGGTCTGCATTCCATGTGTGCAAGGATTGGCGCGTCAGCAAGGCATGTAATTAAAAGGTGCCCTGTGGTACCCCATAGGTATCCACTAGGTCTTCAAATGTCTGCAGTTGCGAGTCAGTGTACAGTTCCCCACACGTCTCCAACCCACTCTCTTTCCATAGTCTTAGTTCCGGGCGCCCGTGACAGGAGAACGTGTCAGGCAGAAGCTCCAGTGGCAAGCCAGGGGCATAAGGCACTGTTCGATTCTTGGGTATCACATATTTGGACCAGAGTCGTCTGGCCGCTGCCATTAAGATGTTGCCTCGCTGTTTCTGAGTCGGGGTGGTCTTTCCCAACATCCATTCCAGTAGCACTGGTGTATCCCAGGTCAAGGCTACCGTGACCATTTCAGTGAGATTGCTCCTGGCGAGCCACCGCATTGGCCATTGTAGCTGAGCTGCCGCATAGTACTGCTCATAGTTTGGGGCACCCATGCCGCCATCCGTCAGCGGTAGGTATAGCTTATGGAGGGCCACCCTGGCCCTTGAGTTTCCCCATATCAGGGAGACCAGTAAGGCGTCCAGTTCTCTGAAGATTCTCCTGGACAGGTGGTAGGGAAGTGTGTAAAAGAAATACAGAAGGCGGGGAAGGACTAACATCTTCGAAATGGCCACCCGGCCCATGGGGGACAATGGGAGGCTCTGCCAGAATGGGAGAGTCGAGCGGGCCCGAGTCATGGCCCTACCGATATTCCCGTCTATAGTATCGGGTCCCAGATGATAAACCTGGACGCCCAAATATTTAAAAGTATCAAATGCCCATGTTAATAGTGTGTCCGGCACCATTTGTCTCTGGGTCAGTGTCATTGGAGACATGGGAAATACCACTGATTTAGTCCAGTTGACTTGGAGCCCAGACACTCTTGCATGCTTATTTAAGAGGTCCATGATCGACTGCAAAATCTCAGCCCTGCCACGTAGGTATATTAACGCGTCATCTGCGTACAGCGACACTATGTGCCACCGTTGATCAACCCGTAGGCCCCAATCTGTAACCCGCTGTCGCAGCTTGCAGGCCAGTGGATCCATGGCGAGGGCGAAAAGGATCGGTGATAAAGGGCAACCCTGAGGTGTGCCCCGTGCTATCGTGAAAAGCGGAGAGAAAATGCGTCCCGTCTTCACTCTGGCTTGCGGTCTGGAGTATAACAGGTTTATCCATCGCGTGAAATTGGGGCCGATGCCGAACCCCTCCAGTACCGCTATGAGAGAAGCCCAGCTCAGAGTGTCGAAAGCCTTCTCAATATCCAAAGAGGCGACCCAGGGCTTCTCCGCCTCACCCTGTGCCCAGTCCAGCAGGGCAAACAGCCGGCGCAGATTCAGACCCATATTACGGTCTGGTATGAGGCCATTTTGGTCTTCATGGACCAGCAGCGGAACAGCAGTGATCAACCTATTCGCCAACAGTTTCCCAAGGACCTTATAGTCGACATTTAACATCGACAAAGGGCGATAGGAGGCCATTTGGAGGGGGTCGTGACCTGGTTTCGGCAGGATCACCAGTGTCGCCTCTCGTAAAGTAGGTGGCAACGCACCCGTTTCAAAGGCTTCAGTGTATACCTTGGCGAGCCTAGGTGCTAGTTGCACGGAGAAGGTGGAGTAGAATTCTGATGGCCATCCATCAGTCCCCGGGGTCTTACCCATTGCTAGTTGTCCAATTGCATCCGTAATCTCATCAAGAGCAACGGGACCCTCCAAGACGTCATAATGTGGCGGTATAATCTGTGGGAGTTGTATCCCCGCGAGGAAGTCCGGAATGATAGTGGGGTTCTGTAGTGCCGGGGCCGCGTATAACATCATATAGTATTCGTAAAATGATTGATTAATGGCCTCCTGCGTGTTTATTAGAGTCCCAGTGGATGTATGTATGGCAGTGATAGGGGGTTGAGTAGTGTCTGTCCGCAATAACCACGCGAGCAGTCTGCCCGCCTTATCCCCCTCCTTGTGTCTGCGTGCCAGGTAAGTTTTGTAATCGTACGCGTTCAGGTCATCCATCGCACTTTTATATGCCAAGCGGGCCTGGGCTAGTGAGGGGCCAATCTGGGGGTCGGTGGGGATGTGCTGCTCGTAACTCTGTATCTCTAGCTCGTGGGTACGGAGTGCATCAGTCAGAGTTTTCCGGACACCATATGTGGTCTTGATGGCGTGGCCTCGGAGGACAGCCTTAAAGGCGTCCCACTCCACTCCTGCTGATGAGGCCGTTCCCTCATTCGTCGCAAAATAAGATTCAATGGATTCCAGGAAGGAGGCCCGGTAGGACGAGTCGGCAAGCGCGGCACTAGGCAGGCGCCAGGTCGAGATCTCGGGGCGCCTCACGCCCCAAGACAAGTGCAGCTGTAGCGGGGCGTGATCGGAAAGCGCATGCGCCAAATAGTCGGCATGTAACACGCTGTGAAGGGCGTTGGCCGAGCAGAAGATTGTATCAATCCGTGTATACAAGTCGTGTAGAGTCGAATAATGCGAATAAACGCGCGCCTGGGGATGCATCCTGCGCCATACATCATGAACTTGCATGTTAGATACCCACTCTGTCATGTGTTGTGCCAGCTTAATAGATTGTGCCCCCGGGAGGGGAGGGGAGGGCGGGAGCGGTCCATGTCAAGGTCCCGCACGCCATTAAAATCACCGCCCCAATACATGGGAGCCATGGGATCTGTGAGTAAGGATGGTGTTAGTGTTTGGAGAAATGTGGACTGACCCAAATTCGGGGCATAAAGGGAAACCAGTGTGATGGGGGACCCGTTCAAGAGGCCCTCCATGGTGACGAAACGGCCCTGTGTGTCCACTCTGGAGTGAGTGATTTGCAGTGGGGTCCCCGGTGCAACCCAGATTAGCACTCCCCGGGCATATCCGGAATACGTCGTCCCCAGGACCGTGCCCCTCCAGCGTTTGCAGAGCGATGCAAGTGTGTGTGTGGTGAGATGCGTCTCCTGCAGTAGTGCAAACGTGATCCCGTGGCTGCGTAAGTATTGATATACTTTGTGTCGCTTAGTGCATCCCGCCAACCCCCTTACATTCCAGGTCAGTAGTGAATAGTCCCCAATCGCCATCTACTCGGTTTGAGTGTGAGACCGTGGTGTGGTGCAGAGTACTGGTTGATAGTTTCCTCCCCCCCCGTGTACCCCCGCCTCCGTATGGAGAGAGTGCAGCATGCCGAATCCACCCGCCCCATTGTGCGCAAGTATACCAAGAGATCAACATAATATAGAAAAATCCCCAACATCCCACCCCAGGCCGGCTTGCCAACGGGCAATGGGCCATTCGCACTAAAATGCATGTCATGAAAATCACTAAATATAACATATAACAAAATAAGAACAAATGATTTGCTGTATCAGCTAATTATCGCTCGTTGGGGAGGGTGCAGCAATGTAGTAGAACAGTGTCCTCGCCATCTCCCATGGATCAGCCTATCGCCCTTCTAGCATGTATAGGCCGCTGTATTTAGGTTATCACAAAGTCTGCAAATATTCAGCCCAGTGAGTTTGCAGTTTGTGGGGTGAGGGCCGGGCCATCTCCCGCCAACGCCTCAAGTTGCGAGGCCGTGATGAGCAGTGTCCGGTCCATATGTATATCGGAGTCAGAGTCCTGTCCAGGGGGGGAAGCTGGGGATCCCATGTGTTCCACTGTCCTGATGGCTTGTGCTCGTTCCCGGGCCTCTTGCGCCTTCGTTGGACGACGCAGCCGGACTTTGCCACAGCCGTTCCGTGGTCCGACCAATGTCCAGGAGTGAGTGGGGTCAAACAATAGTGTGGGGGGGCTCATGCGCCAGGCCCTGTTGGTCGATCCAGGCCCATGCCTCCTCAGGTGTATTACAGAAGATTGTGCCCTCTTTGTGGCGGATACGAAGTCGTGCCGGGTATTGGAGGGAGTATTGAACCTCATGATCCCTCAAACATTTCTTGACCTCCAGGTATGAGGAGCGACGTCGTTGCACAGCCAGAGTATAATCTGGGTAGATGTGAACCGTGGCGTCAACTTGCCAAGGGCCCCTGGCGCGGGTGACTTGCAGTACGTGATCTCTATCACGGTAGTTAAAAAATCTTGCTACTACCGGTCTGGGGTAGGCGCCTGGATGAGGGGGACCCCTGGCACTCTATGCGCTCGCTCAATGGAGAAGAATGTTGACATCTTACCCTGGAGGACTTCTTGCGCGAACCAGTCTTCGAGGTAGAGTTCCATATTGGGGCCCTCGGCCCGTTCAGGAAGGCCCACGATGCGTACGTTGTTCCGACGCGATCGCCCTTCCTGGTCCTCCACTCGTGCCCTCAGAAGGTCCACCTCTTGCTGGAGGGATTGCAGTTGGGTAGCCGTCGCTGTTACAGTGGGTCGTATCGACGCAAGAGTAGACTCGGATTCTTCCACTCGCCCCTTCAGTTTCTTGTGGTCTTCCCGTAGGTACCCCATATCGATACTGAGGGAGTCAATCTTCGTCCCCAGGGTAGTTTTGATGTCGAGTATCGCCGCCAGCAGCTCGTCGAAGCGGTGCGAATGATCTCTGCGATCTCCTTGAGCTGGGGGCCCAGATGATCCGCACTCCCAGCCACCGGGGGGGTTGTCTCCACTTCCAGGGGCTGTGGTTGGGGCTTCTCTGCTCTGGGCTTGCCCATTGTGTCGTTTGCAGAGAGGCGATGGGCCGTATGTTGGTCTATGCGTCCCCCAGGGGGTCTGGAGTCGTCAATTTTCCTGTGACGGTGCACCTGTGGGCTGGATCGGGAGTATGCGCCCTATCTGCCTTGAGGTATCTCGCTGCCCAGGGACCCTCGCACATTGCAGCGCCAGCAGTGGGCCCAGAGTCGGAGGTGCTGTGAAGTAGGAGTGTGTAGGCCTCTTCCACCGGCTCCCTGGTCTCGCCTCACGTGGTCCGCAACCGTGGCCAGGATGTCCTCGTGTTGGGCACCCCCGTGTCCCCCAGTGGGCCTCGAGCTGTCTGCAGGCTCCAGGGGGGGGCGCAGCCCTCACAGGCGCCCCCATATGTAGTCAGGTGCGTGGGAGGACTTAGCATGGAGTCAAGGGAGGGGCCCGCACAGGAATCCCCGGCAGGCCCGCTGTCCCCCAGCAGCACCTGGGTGTCTCTCACCTGTGGGCGGGTCACCGCCGGCGCCGATCGCGCAGTTGAGCGGGCCCGCGTCGCCTCCCAAAGTCGCAAGATGGAGCCTCTAGCTACGACCCGCGGTATTGTGGTTCACTAATTCGACACGGGGACACCATTCATCTAGGGCGGTGTTTGTTGTGGAACCGAAGCCGTAATTTTAAACCCAAAGGTTCAGACGGCCCGTGCAGACTTTAGGTTTCTCGCCAGATGAAGGTCATGGCTTGGGGGCTGAGGCGCATACTACAAATCTTTCTCGTAATAGACTTCCCGCCTTTCAGGCCGTAGCAGTGCTCATTTTGCGCAGTCTGATGAAGCGTCGGAGTTTGTGATAAGCACCGATGTAGAAGAACAGAAGGACAAACACCTTTAGGACAACTTTCTACACACTCTGGCAAGATTAGCTACCAGAAAACATAAATGTGACCACTCCCCGCTCCCTTAGCGTACATGGTTACATGTGAAACTCACACAAGAGCCCCTGTAAATGCAGGTCCCCGGAGGCTCAGTGGGCTATGCGTGTGGCGGCTCCAGGAAGCGCCGGGCGCCATGATAAAAAAAAAAAAAGCCCGCGAGTGGTGCGCGCGCGCTGCAAGGAATGTAAGGACTGCAGCTGCCACCCTGCGCGCCGATGCTCACTCCCGCAAGCAAAACGCTGTGGGTGTGAACATTTGCAAAAGAGGTGGGACATGCGCCCGCCTTTAGCCATTTGCAGCCTCCCATTTCAAATTGACACAGCCAACAGCCAACCAAATGCGTGGGGGGGAGTCAGACCCACACACAAAAGTTTAGAGTGATTACATGAAGCCTCCCATTGTGCAGCGCATGCGCGCTGCGTTAGGCTCGACCTAAAAAGGAAGGTTTAGGCCTGGCAAAGGTTTTATTTTGCCAGGCTGAGATGGCAGTTTAAAACTGCACACACAGGCTGCAGTGGTAGGCCTGAGACATGTTCGAGAGGGCTACTTAAGTGGGTGGCACAATAGGTGCTGCAGGCCAAAACTGTTTGAATATAGCCCGTCATTGTTTGCAATCTTGGTCTCCTAACCCTGCTGTCTTGCAAGGGCACCATCATCCCGGCTGGAAACCTCTTACTATTTCCTATTACTACCTTGAGGGTTGGCCGCGCTCTTCTACTCATTGCCCATCTATAGTCCACAGTGCTGCTGCTGCATTTGACTCTTGAATTGATATGAAAATATATGCAGAGCTTCAAACCACCAGTGAGGTGCAGAATAGCAAATGTTTTACCAATAAAACCATTAACCTTTCTACTTCTTTTCACAGACAGCATCATTAAAGCTTGCACTTACACCGCGTTTTGTGAGCGAGCCCGTCAAAACGGCGCCGGAGCAGCGACTGTAGACTGCTGCTTCACTGAAGACTGCAATGGACCGGCCAAGGCCAACAGCGCGGGCCTGAAGAACTCCGGGGCAACGGTGCAGCTCCACCCCCTTCTCCTGGCTATTGCTCTGTTTGGGAAACTGGCACTGGGTTCACTGTGAAACTGTATGATTTCTTATAAAATCTCAACTCGTACAGAATATAAATTGTTAAATAAAATAAAGCCAGGTAACATGAACTGATGTATAGTTAACTGTTTATGGGTTTTACTATTGATGTAAATGATCAGGGCTTTAGCAGCTGATAAACCTGCCATTAACATTCCCTTAATCAGGTAGGAGAGGGAGGGGATGTTCCAAGAACAATTTTTTAACCCCTAGTCTTTTTATAAATCAGGCAACATAAATGGAATACTTCATTTGATTTATCGAAATACTGTGTGTCCAGCCATCTAGGGAGCAATAATATAACAATAGATTACAAAAGGCCAGTATAACACCTTAATATTCCCCAATACAATAGATCAGATCGGAGACGAATCAGGACCTTTGCTTCTGTTATGATTTTGTTACTTTTTCATTTTTTTGGTGGTGCTTTCTTAGGCAACACATGCCGTAGGCAGGGCGCTTCACCTGGGCAATGTAAAGGATCAACCACTGAAGAATCTAAGTAACTTCTAGAAAATCTGGGGGGATATTTAGTACTAGTTCATTCACTGTGGCACAGCAAGGGACCTGGCATGTGCTGCATTGCGTGAAAGGGAGAGAGCTGAAATCCTTAGAAAGCGGTGGATGTAAGGGTGCCTGCGCTATGGGCAGAATTGTTTTGTGAAGAAAGGAATACCTGCCTGCACAAAAACAATCCTTAGAGGAATATTTTTCTTTCCATGTGTGCTGCACAATGCAAGACATGTGAAAGAAGAAAATAATGAGGAGAAATAATATTTCTCCTTGTGGAGAAATAATATTTCTCCTTGTTACACCTCCGTTAGGTAGGAGCGCCATTTTAACACAAACTCAAGTCTTTGTAACTCTGGGTTTGCGTCAATACATTTGGGTAGATGCATGGGAATGCCCACACTCCACCCATGTGAGGCCTACCAAAAACAGAGTAACCGAAGGCAACACTATGAGCTGCATTGAGTTACTTTGTATTTACTAAACCTTACACAGTGGCTTTGTGTGGCTTAGTAAATGCCAAAAAGGATTTTGCGAAGGAGCTGTGCCACAAAAGAGACTCACCCCTGATGTAAAATAATAATTCATCTGGGCCCTGATTTTCAGGGTGATGGGACTTGAAGTTATAGAAGCAAAGCATTTCAGAATATGTCACATAGAGGCATTCTTTCAGATTTCCAGCATTCAGGTGGCTATTTCATGATGCTTCTATTTTTTCAAACTCGAGAAATTATAATTAGGCTCCACTTCTATTCCTCTTTGTACTTGAGCTTTGACCATGCCAAGATTTCTGTTTACTCAACAAGAAGAACGGGTGTTTACTTTTCTTGTTCCTTATTCCAAAGGCAAAAAAATTCCCCAGAATTTCATGAAGCGCTCCAAAAGAGAGACCAGTCAACTGTATTTGGTCTTGCCTCAAATTATGGCTTCTACCCATGATTTTGAGTAACACTCCGGGGAGTAGAGTTTATGTTCAATTAGTTCTTACTCCAAGGTGAAACCCAAGTTTCTGCTCACCACACTTGGAGTGCAGGTCATCCTTTTACCTTTTCCTACAATACTCGTTTTTAGGTATGTCCTTACTAGCCTTTCATCCAGTTGGTCAGGCCTCCAGTGCACTGACAACCTTATGGGTTCCAGTGTTATCACTAGGATGGAGGAACGTCTTGTTGATTGGTTGGTTGTTCCTACATTGATTGATCTGAAAAAAAATAACTATATCCATGCACCTCTATAGGAGTCTTGGTCATCTCGGATAACATCCAATTTACAGCACAACTCTATAGAATGGTGGGCCTTCACCTCTGTTTCTGTCTTTATTCTCTACATACACTTTATCTAGATCATGGCTATGTGCTTTCGTGTGCTACAATCATTCATGTTAGTATCATCATGCTAGATTATCCACTCATATGGAATTGAAATAAGTGTTCATGTGATCTATCCGACAATATCGCAAAGCCAGGTATACGGTGAAGAAGGGTCTATACATCAAATCAGACTGCAGTCACTAGTGTGCTCACAATCAGAGAACATATAGTGATTGGACAAGGCTGAAGGTGGATTCATGAAGGTTCAAGGAAAAATTGAATAATTCACTTCACTCATAATTAAAACATCAACCCTGTGTTTTTTACCATGCTCAGTGCAATGAACTGCAGCTGATAAGTTCATCAGTAATGTTGCTGGTCATATGGGGTTGCCAGAGACCTATGAACTAAGGTGTGTCCTTTTTTTTGACTCTTGCATTCCTCAAACATTGTTTGTACAATGATCCACGTATAAAATAGTGCTGTATGTATTGCCCCAAACATCTTCTTTTTTTGTAAATTACTACGGTTAAATGGCGTTCAGCCTATGTTCCATTTCTGACAATTGCTGCTGTGACACAATACTTTCATTTTGCTTCATAACTGATTGTTGTCATTTTTGTTTCATTTGTATGGTTATGGGATATCAATAAAAATGTCCAAAACATCCAACATCTGAGCAATTCATATGAAGATTTAAATCCGTATTCCTTTATTTAAAAACCTTTAATCTCTTCACCCAACTCCTGGTACCAGAACTGCTCAGTTGTGATTTGAATCTGTACTGCACTCCGATGCCGTCCATTTTAGTTTTGCAGCATCTTCATCAATGATTGCCTGGAGTGGGACTGGAACCTACTTCACTAAGGTCGGGGAATCTTCACTGTGCATCAATGTGCTTGAGGGAGAAGATGCCCAAATGTGCTTTGGCACAAATTGGCACCTTCCAAGTTGAGAAGCACTCAACAACTAGACCCAGAAATCAGAAGACCTCATTAGAGCACCACTCTAGAAGTGGATTTCCCCATCACATCTTGAAGGAACAGAGCTCAAGAAATTCCTCAATACCTGGCTTGAGAAACAGCTCTGGATAATACAGGAGGATCTTTAGTGGCACATTACACAGTGCCTCAAAATGGAGAAGAACATTGGGTTGCTGGTAGTCGGCGGACGCGTGTGCAAACAGTGTAAGGTATCAAGTGAAGAATTCAGAGGATGCGAATGTAGAGTATTCCTGAGGCATGCATGGCCATCATAATATATTCATTACTGTCAAGGCCTCTTTTCTCTTGTGTGGATGGACAATAAGATGGGTATGCTTTATCCTTGTGGAATGAGAATATTAAAGATTTGTTTTGAGATGAGTGAAAGGCAGGTTTGTGATGAGTGTATCCATGGTATGTATTCTGATGCTGATTGTGACGTCTGTTTCATTTAGTACTGCATAGTGAGCACTCACGAGTTGCAGATTTCTTTTATTTTATCTTTTTATTCAAAGAAAATATAAAACTAAAACAAAAAACAATACTTTGCATTAATCGAGACTTCAAAAAAGAACATTACATAATACAATTACATATATAGGCGTTAGGCAGTGTTACAAAAGAGATTCATCATCGATCCTTATTTAAAGCTGTTAAATATCTTCATCGTCCACCACTAGGGAGGGAGGGAGGACAACAGGAGTGCATAACAGACCTCTACTTTCGTTCCAAGGGCCCCATATTTTGGTCCATTTTTGTGGGCAGCCTCTGCTTTCATAAACCACCCTCTCAGCTTGCATGCACCAGTCCATGTCTGATTCCCAATCCTTATAGCTCAACTGTACATCACCCCTCCATGTTCTAGCTATATTGCGTTTCGCCACCATACAGCCCAGGGTAACCCAGATCTTCTCGGTCCATGACAAGTCAGTGGCATCCCAGATAATAAGGAGACACAGCTGGGGGGAGCCAGCTACAGTTGAAATACAGAAACGAGACATACCAGCGACAACTTTTTCCCAATACCTCCGAAGGACGGGGCAATGCCACCATTGATGTATATAGGTACCATCCTGGCCACAGCCACGGGGGCAGGCAGGAGAACCCTTCACACCCATCTTGACCAGTACAGAGCTGGTATAATACGTCCGGTGCAGCAATTTGAGCTGTATGAGTCTGAATCGTGATCGGATCGCTACTTCGCGTGGGGATGCTAATGCCTCTCTCCAATCATCATCGTCCAGATCTCCCACATCGTCAGACCACTTAACACGCAATTTCTCCTGGGCGTCTGGAGTATGATGGAAGATTTTCCGGTAAGTCAATGAGATGGCTTTCTCCGGGAGATAATCATCCAACAATCCATCCTCCAGAGGCGAGGAAACCGGCACCTCAGACTCCTTGGGGATGACTTTATACAAAGCGTTCCGGGCCTGGAGGTAGCGGAAGGTTTCTCGTTCATGCAATTGGTAGTCCCTTTGAAGATCAGAAAAAGGAATCACGCTCCCCTTCGCCCACATATCCCGGCTGTCGAGAGACCAATCAAGTCCCATTTATCAAATCCTGGCTGCGTGGAAAGCAGACCCATGCGGCATGATTCCAATAGAGGGGTGACTTGTGTTATTTTATCTTCACGAGTTGCAGATTTAGCCGGCATACATTCTTCAAAATTTAGGAATTCAAACCTATTTTGACATAGACGATACACAATTTACTTTCAAACATACCACTAACCCATCTGATCTAGAATATTTTCTTAACTTAGTTCTTATTACTACTCAAGAATGTATGACAAAAATCCCTTAAACTAAATCCATCTAAAATGGAAATCCTTTCAGTCTATAACACAGTCCCTAAATGAAAAAATTCCCTCTTGCCATCTTCTATAGGGAACTGCCCTCCCCTGTCTCAACTGTCCGCAATCTAGGCATCACCCTTGATACCCACTTATAAATGGAAGCCCAAATTCTTCAAGTGTCGAAGTCATGCCTTTTTTTATCTGAAGATTGTGAAGAGAATCTTCACCTTTCTAACATTCTCACACAAAGTCACTGTAGCAATTGCCTACATCCAAGCTAAACTCGACTATGGAAGCAGTATTTACTTTGGACTCTCAAACAAAAGCATCATGATCTCCAGCGCATTTAAAATGCTATTTTCAGACTCCTATTTAACCTTAGAAAATTATATCAAGTGTTTATTTAGAGACAACAATTGCTTTCAACTGCTGAAAGAATCAAATGCAAGGAGGTGTGTATACCCCATAAAAGCACCTATGGACTCAGTCTTTCTTTCATTCCCAGGAAACTGCATAAATGCAGACCATTACTATCACGGAGATCAGCATATAAACCAAAATTTGGTGTCTTCAAATATCGGCATGAAAGAAGTGAATGTAGAGCCTTCCCACCCGTTGGACCAACTTTTTGGAACACACTGCCATTAAATCTGAGAACCAACTAAAACTTACTAAAATTTAGGAAGCAACTAAAACCCTTTTTGCCCAGTAGCTACCTGGAGTAGTGGTTTGGGCCACCCATCATTTAAATGCACCTAGAGACTCTTTGATGAACGATAGGACATTTTATAAATGCGTAAAATAAATAACATAAGTAAATAGTATCATTGACTCCGATTGGCTGTGCAGGACAGTTTCAATATACGGTGGCCAATCATTGCTCACACAGGCTGATAGGTGGAAGAGACCGTGTTTCCGCTGCAACATGCGTTTAAAGGGTGTAATGCTTCGTGAGAAAAGTCAGTGTCATCATGGGACCTATGTCACTCATGCTGATTGACAAGTGTATGAGACTGGCTTTTAGCAACAAAGTATACTTGCCTTTAAAACTTAGGGGCTCATTACGATGTCGGTCGGAAAGCCTCCGACCGACAGACTGATTCCCCTAGACCGTGTCGGTACCCATCCACCCGAGTCGGTCGGAATCCAATCCGCCCAACCGATTACAATGCTCGTGGTCGGAAGGGGAACCGTTCGGTCATTCCAAATTGGTCCTGACCGGCAATCGGAGAATCTGAGTCGGTCAGAGGCGATTCGTACAGCTCTATGGACAGCGTTTCCGACAGACCGATTACGATGTCGGATTCTGGCAGCCTTTCCGACTCGGTCTGTCTGACATGAAAAGGCTGTCAGAAACTGACTTTTGGGGGCCCTAGCAGGCCCCCCTTCATCCTGAGGTCTCTGGTTGAAGGCCGCGGGGCTACCCATGGTACCCCCCTGTAAGACCATACAATCAATCACAGAATTTGTAGAGCGCACTACTTACCCGCGAGGGTCTCAAGGCGCTGGGGAGAGGGAAGGGGGGGGGATGCTGCTACTGGTCATTGAGTAGCCAGGTCTTGAGTAGCCTCCTGAAGGTCAGCAGGTCTTGGGTCTTTCGTAGGCTTAGTGGAAGGGTGTTCCAGGTCTTGGCGGCGAGGTGTGAGAAGGATCTGCCGCCGGTGGTTGTTCTTCGAATGCGGGGGACGGTGGCGAGGGAGAGGTCGGCGGAGCGGAGCTGGCGGTTGGGGACGTAGAAGAAGAGCCGTCTGTTGAGGTAGGCTGGGCCAGTTTTGTGGAGTGCCTTGTGTGCGTGGGTGAGGAGTTTGAAGGTGATCCTCCTGTCGACGGGGAGCCAGTGCAGGTTCCTCAAGTGGGGGTGATGTGGCTGTGGCGTGGTACGTCGAGGATCAGTCGTGCGGAGGCGTTTTGTATGCGTTGCAGTCGCTTGATGAGCTTGGCCGGGGCTCCCGCGTAGAGGGCGTTCCCATAGTCCAGTCTGCTACTGACGAGGGCCTGGGTGACTGTTCTTCTTGTGTCTGTCGGGATCCACCTGTAGATCTTGCGAAGCATGCAGAGGGTGTTGAAGCAGGAGGAGGAGACTACGTTGACTTGCTTGGTCATGGAGAGCGTTGAGTCGAGGATGACTCCCAGGTTGCGTGCGTGGTCGGTGGGTGTCGGGCTGCTCCCAGCGTCGTTGGCCACCAGGAGTCGTCCCAGGCTGAGGTGTTGGAGCCGAGGATGAGGACCTCAGTTTTGTCCGTGTTCAGCTTTAGCCGGCTGATCTTCATCCAATCGGCGACGGCCTTCATTCCTTCATGGAGTTTGGCTTTGGCGGCGAGGGGGTCCTTGGTGAGGGAGAGGATCAGTTGAGTGTCGTCGGCGTAGGAGATAATGTTGAGGTCGTGTTGTCTGGCGATGCGTGCGAGCGGGGCCATGTAGATGTTGAACAGTGTTGGGCTGAGGGACGATCCCTGGGGTACGCCGCAGATGATCTCGGAGGCTTCGGATCGGAAGGGTGGGAGGCGGACTATCTGGGTTCTGCCGTCGAGGAAGGAGGTGGTCCATTCCAGGGCCTTGTCTCGGATCCCTGCGTTGTGGAGGCGTGCGCGTAGAGTGCGGTGGCAGACAGTGTCGAAGGCGGTGGAGAGGTCCAACAGGATGAGGGCTGCGGTCTCACCATTGTCCAGCAGGATCCTGATGTCATCGGTGGCGGCGATGAGGGCAGTCTCAGTGCTGTGGTTGCTGCGGAACCCTGATTGGGATGGGTCCAGGATGCTGTTTTCTTCGAGGTATCGGGTTAGCTGTTTGTTGACGATCTTCTCGATGACCTTGGCTGGGAACGGAAGCAGAGAGATGGGCCGGAAGTTCTTGAGGTCTCTCGGGTCCGCCTTGGGTTTTTTGAGTAGGGCGTTGATCTCTGCGTGTTTCCAGCTCTCTGGGAAGGTCGCGGTCTCGAAGGAGAGGTTGATGATGTTGCACAGGTGGGGTGCGATGGAGCTGCTGGCTTTGTTGAAGATGTGGTGCGGGAAAGGGTCTGACGGGGAGCCGGAGTGTATTGTGCTCATGGTCTTGATGGTGTCCTCGATGTTCACGCTGGCCCAGGCTGGCAGGGGGTCGTGGTCGATGGTGTGTGGCGGGTCGATCTTAGTTGGGGTTGTCTGGGTGTCGAAGCTGTCGTGGATGTCGGCGATCTTGCGGTGAAAGAAGGTGGCGAGGGAATCGCACAGGGGTTGCGACGGCGGGATGTCGTTGGTGTTGGAGCTGGGATTGGAGAGTTCCTTCACGATGTTGAAAAGCTCCTTGCTGTTGTGTGCTTTGTTGTCGAGGCGGTCTTTGAAGGAGATACACTGTGTGGCAGGCCCCCGGGGGGGCTCGCCACAGGGTGCAAAGTTTTCTGCAGACACCCCTTTTCCCCATAGGAGCCTGTGTTGTCAGTCGGAACACCGGCTCCCACAGAAGTCAATGAAAGTCCTTCCAAATGGTGTACGGAAGCATCGTAATCGGTCGGGAGGAACCGCCGATAGCGAGTTGGTCGGATCCCGTAACCGAGATGGTGTCGGGCAGCACGTTTCCGCCCGACATTGTAATGAGGCCCTTAGTGTTGACTAAATGGCTATTTTGGATGAGAGTCAGAAAGTCAATTGCCTTGGCTGAGAAGTGCTTGCCTATCTCTTTACACATTTTTCGCAGGCTGCCTTCCAATCCACGGTATCTAAAAGTCTTCGTTCCAAGGAATGTGGTCAAGACTTTCAAAAACATCAAGCCTGGTGTCTTGTTTGGTCTAGCAAACTTGCACTGTGACTATGGAACCGTATATATATCACTGTTTGTTAGAAATGGGATTTCTGGTTGGCTAGGGCTTGCGCCTAAGCCAGGCAGAAACCACCACTCTAGTCACGGCAAGGGAGTTACACGCTGAAGATAACCCCTGCTCACCCCCTTGGTAGCTTGGCACGAGCCGTCAGGCTTATCCCAGAGGCAATGTGTAAAGCGTTTGCGCAACACACAAACAGCAACAACACACTAGGCACACTACAAATGAAACTCCACACAAGGTTATATCAAAAATAGCCTTTGTATCATCATAAACACATTAGAAACATAATCACACATTTACACGGTGCCAACTGGCACAGGGGATTATATACAGGACCAGGTGAATCGGGCCATGGTCAGAACCATCAGAACAGGTAAGTAAATGTAAAACACAACTAGTAACTACTGGTACAATAATAAACTAAGCATTATCACATTAGTATTAGACACCATCCTAAAATATCATAGCATGACATTAGGCAATAAATCACATTAGGCCCACACCTCATTAGCATAAACACATTACGCACTAGGCCTCACATTAGGCATAAATCACGTTGTGAAACCACATTAGGCATCCACATAAGCATAAACACATTATGCGCCATATTAGAGCTCTGCGTCCTACCACATAAAACTGACCCACAGGCCAACTGGCCTCCCCTGGGGATCCAATGCCCTATGTCCAGCAAAGTCAGGGCTCAGCTGCAAATGCAGCGAAAACACAGGGCGCAGATGCGCTGGGGCGTGGGGTGCAACTCACCCCTTTCTCAACAAAAGAACTGGCCCCCAAGCGTTGCAGCTGCCCACTGTCCGGCAGGGCAGCTGTGACCAAATGAAGCACTGGCACCACAGTGCCTCGTGAGCCCCACTGGGACTCTCACAGAAGAAAATTGCCCACACGTTGCAGCTGTCCGCGACGGCGGTACAGCTGAGGGAAGTAAACCAGAACTGGGCAAGTTAGAGCTCCCCTCTGGGCTCTGAAATACAGGTAGAAGGCACCGACAATGTGCCTCGACCAACACCCCCAGACTCGCAACACAGCCCCACTCACCGGGCTGCACTGGGACTCCTCCGGTCTCCCACAGGACCTCTCCAGAATGGCTCCGGTTTCCTCTGGCGGCCACGTGCGGTCTCTCTGCTCTTCACCCGGTCCCTCTCCTGGGACCGGGACTTCAGCAAGGAGCCTGCGAGGCTCCGGACGTCCTGGGCTGCGGGGCTCCTCCAAACAACACGGGAGCCTTGCTCGGGCCGGCAGCCACTCCCTCACTCTGGTCGGTGCAGCACACGCGGGGCTCTCCCTTCACCATGGGAGCCCCGCTGCTCAGCTGCAGTCCCTCTCCTCCCTTCCGGCGCACGAGGAGCCCGGGAGGCTCCGTCTCTGTTGCTTGTCGCCCTGCCCACAGTCACGCTCTCAGGATGCCTGACTTCCAGTTCCCTCTGCGGTGGCGGCGGCTGCAACTCTCCTTCACCGAAGCGCGGGGTGGGCTCCCGCCTTCGATTAAGCACAAATGCGGGGTGGGCTCCCGCTTCCTTAAATAAAGAGGATTGCGGGGTGGGCTCCCGCTATGTTTCTAAAAGGGCTTAAAAAGCACGGGGTAGGCTCCTGCCTCAATGGCATAAACACGGGGTAGGCTCCCGCTTCGGTGATGAGGCACAGAAAATGCAGGGTAGGCTCCTGCTTTCCCACATTGCGGGGTGGGGGAATCTCCACGCCGGGATTTCCTCAGGACGCTTCGGCAGCACAGCGCTGCAGCGCCCTCACGCTCTCCTCGTCCTGGAGGTTGATGGGGGCAAAAGCTGGGCAAAGAAAGCACAGGCAGGCCAGCACGCCGGGGGCTCCAAGGCCAGCAGACCCTCAGCCGCCTAGCAGGGCAGCAAGTCCATCCCCAGCGGCGGGTCCTCCTGGCAGGCTGGCAGCCTGCCGGCCGCTAGTCCAAGTAAGCACAAGAAAAGCACACCTTCACGGGGTCACAGCCCCTATCTTTATACCACTTTTCCCCTTTGTCTACCAAGCCCAGGGCTTGGGGAAACCAGTCCCAACTGGTTCTGGAGCACTCTGTTTACCAGGCTCCTCTTCCCTATTGTTAGGTGGGGGCTCGTCATCAGACACACCACAGGGGGGCGGAGCCAGCATTCACTAGGGCAGGCACCATCCTATTCAGGGACTTCTCCCCCCACCACTCCAAATGCAGATGTCCCATTCAGCTTAGCGCTGACTCAACCTGCCCCTCCTGGAGCCACACACACCTCACCAGCCCCTGTCACTCAAAAGCCAGACATGCAATTCACATCAGGCAGGCAGACACATAGCACACAGAAATGCCAACTTCTAAAAGTGGCATTTCTAAAATAGTTATAATAACTCTGCGCACACCCTTGCGTAGCATTTATTATCACTATTCCAAACATACCAAACTTGACCACGCTGCGCCTCTCATATCAGGTATTACCACTGAAACACTTATCAGGGAATCCCCAATGCAATCCTATGGAAGGGCAGCCCCACAGTAGTGAGAAACCAAAATGGCTGTTTGTCACTACCAGGACATGTCACACACTTAAGGTACATGTCCTATCTTTTACCTACAATGCACCCTGCCCATAGGGCTAGCTAGGGCCTACCATAGGGGTGACTGACATGTAGTAAAAAGGGAGGTCACGGACATGGCACACACTTTAGGTGCCACGTCACAGCAGCAGTAACACTGCGCGCACAGGCCCTGCAATGGCAGAGGCCTGAGATAGGTTTGAAAAGCTACTTTGGTGGGTGGCGCAATCAGAGCTGCAAGCCCACCAGTAGCATTTAATTTTCCAGCCCTGGGTATATGGGATACCACTTTACAAGGGACTGACAGGTAAATTAAATAGGCCAAACAGGTGTAGACCAATCTTACCATATTTAACACAGAGAGCACACGCACTTCACACTGGACAGCAGTGCTAAAGTGCCCAGAGTCCTGAAACCACCAACACCATGTCAGAAAAAAGGCTAGGAGAAAGGCAAAAAGTTTAGGGTGTCATAAGGTTTCTGCACATACACAGAGCTATGCACAGGAAAATGGGACCCCGGAATACAGTGGTTTGCCACCATATACCGTAGCACCCAAAAACCCCAACCCAACTAGCTTAGCATCCCATTAGCACCCAAGTACTAATGTTTGGACAACCCAGAACACGGTATCTTTATCTCAGGACTCGCAGAAGCAAGAACACTCTTTCATCACTCACTCGTACTTGTCCACAAGATGCGTAGGAAGAGACACTGGATAGGTTAAAATATTTATTCCAACTTACGTGCTCTAATGTACAGTACACGTGTCAGTACTAATAGCATAATGCATATGACTAATATAAGCAGCATGGTTACAATTCCATAGAATACAAACGGGAAAGCATCTCAGAGCTCAGTGGATAAACGTATAAATAACATTACCACCCTCCCCTTGCAGTAAGATAGTTTATTATAATAATAGAAGACCTCTGGGCTTTGACTAGCGAACCCCCATACCTCAGTCTCTAGATGCAGAATTACATCAGCAGGACATCATAGCTCTTCTCACTGAAAGGGATTTCTCCAAGTGTGTTAAGCGCTAGTAAACCACAGTATTAAAAGCATACCAAATTCTTCATGGCAATTGCACATAATGTTATGTCTGGGTGCGCGAGACTGGCCATATCAGGAAGAACCAGAATACATTGTTATGCGACCTTGTACATGTTTGTGCAGACTGAGCCCAGAAAGGTGAACAACAGAAAATGCAGACAGTGCAAAAGAACTTGGCACGAGCAAAGGGCGAGGAAGGCCCGGCTCAGTGTAACGTGCGCAAAGAAAAGCAGCATGGCAGCCAGGCCTAGGCCAACATAACAAGGCAGGTAACAATCCACAAGACACCCTCCCCTGGACAGTCCGGCGGCCAGGACAGAGGCCCATCAGAGGAGAAAATTGACGTCGGAGCACAGGGAGCGCCCAAACGGCGAAGGGCAGGTCAATCCATGAAAGTGAAAGTGCAGAAAAAAGCCATACCCTCCAAGAGTTCATCATTGGAATCGTCAAAAAACATAGATGCCATCCAATCCATGAGTTCAAAAGAGCAGGAATGCTCCTCAGCAAAGGGAGCATCCAGAAGCAATGCGGGACAGCTTGCGTGATAATTGAAACAGCTTCGTTGTAGGAGATCCTGGGCAGCCGCCCAGATATCCCATTGCGCCAAAATCCCCAGTGCAGCCGCACGCGCCATACAGCCAGCGACGGAACAGTCCTGCTCATGGGCCTCTAAGGGACCCATCAACTGAACAAAATCCGGAACAGACAATGACGAATTGGAGAGGCAATAATCCAGAGTCCAGGTGAAAGGACAGCGGACACAAGTCATCACAGGTTGCACGCAAGTGAAATACGCAAAGCGAAATGAAAGAGTATATGACACACTCAGTGTCGCCAATGGCAAGACACCAAAACCGGCCAAAAGGCGCTCACGGAGCAGCTGGAGGCGTTCTGGATCGAGCAGGTCCCATCGGGGAGCAGCCATTGCGCAGAAAGCAAATTAAGAGCAAGACACCAGCCGCTAAAGCGAGGATCAATGGGAAACCGCCAAAGACACTGGAAAATATAGAATGTATGAAAGCCGGGATGACACCAAAAATAGTTTGGAAGGAGGACACCAAGCCCGACCCAACGACCTTAAAAAAGTGTACTAGGCCTTCAGTGTTAGATGCGTTAAAAATACGATGTATTAACTCCCCAAAATGTTGGGGGAGATTAGTGTTTAAAAGGGCCTGTATTTCACTGTGGGTACTCGCCACCTGGAGAATGAATGTCTCCCGGGCGGACGTGAGCATAACTTCCTCGTTTAATAATAGTGCCTTTATTCTGCTCAGTCTATTGAAATCTGCTTCCATGGTAGGGATGGAAGGCCAAATAGAGATATCAACCTTGCCATGAGGGGGAGGAAAAAGCACATTTTTGCAGCAGACAACCCTGTGTGAAACTGTTACAATGTAAGGAATGCCAGCCTGCAGGCCACAACAGTTTTCGTTATTTAAAAGTAAATAACTACCATTGGAAAGGAGAGTGAAAGTAGGAGAAATAACAGGAGCAGGAATACCTTTCAGCACACAAGCAAGATTAGGAGAGGAAACGCTACATGAGCCATGCAATTTAATGTGTTTACAAATAAGCGAATGACCTATAGTCGAGTCGCAGTACTCCCCCGTGAGAAAGACTTCCTTGCCGTCCCGAAGGCATTTATACATGAAAGGCAAGGACCAGAGTTCATGCAGGAAAGCACTGCCCAATGGCCGGTAACGGCCCACAGGATAATGTTTCATGCACGAGTCAAATTCAAATAAGGAAAATGGTAAAGCTATAACCCCATGGACTAGCCATACAGCAGAATCGAGTTCTGCAACAGAGAACGGCAAAGGATCCACCTTTTCGATATGTAATAGAGTGTAAGTTGCATCCTTCATGGACATAAATTGCTGTTTATCAGTTAAGTTAAAAGGTAGAAACAAGGCAGAGGTGTTCAAAAAATGCCAAGGCACTTTACCTAACTTAAGCGTTTGTAAAGTCCATGCAAACTGCATAACCGAACGCAATTGATTCTGACCATGATATAACACAGAAACATCATCTTGTACAATATCAACAACAGAGGACACAATATTCTCTAAAGTGTAAATGCGAGAAGACAGGGTATTAATACTATTGTCCACAACAGCAAGCACCTTTTCCAAATTTGCTTGATCTATTTCCCGAAGACGGGAAGCAGCTTCCATTTGTGATAGCTTCCAGAGTTCATTATATGTTTCATAAATGAATCTTTTAGGTCGGGGACCACGAGGTCCCAAAACAAAGTCGGACAGATCAATATTGCCTGAAAGGAGGGACAAATGTTGTTTAACAGAATCAAGGGACGAATGTTGCAGCCATTGTTTGCATAATTTACCAACAGAGTATGTAGTGACAGTACGGGCATCAGTAAACCTCGGATCAGGCCTATTCTGTGTGTAGCTAGCACCAGTATCATGAAAACGCATTTGACATGCATTAGATGATATAGGCCATACTAACCAGGGTGACTGAACCAGCTCAGAAACATTAAACGAATTATTTTGTAACATTGCCTGCAGGGACACGAGGGACATATTGAATCGTGAGCTTTCATTTGGAAAACTCGACAGGGATGGTATTGATGGCGTATTCAATTGTTTAGTGGTTGCTAAGCCCCAACATGTAGTCTGATAGATGGAAGCATTTAGGAACATAATTTGGGTAGGGATGAGGCAAGCACGATGCAACGCCTCGGTTCCCTGTACCTGCCATGGCTTGGAGCCCCAAATAGATTTTAAATCCACTGTATTATCCCAGTACTCATAACCACCCACAGCTAGGGCACTCAGAAAGGAACCTGAATATAGCAATTTGGTGTGTGTCAACATAATTTTCTGAGTTGATGTGTTATTAAGTCTAAAATAATAGGATGCAGGGTTCGACCGATTAAAATCAGTAAAATAATTAAACTTATTTCGAAGAGTTTGAGAGCTACCTGGCAAGGGGTTTGGACAATGTTCCCATTGGGTATAGTTAACAGAACCACGCAGGGCACTGGGCTTATGGAGAAAATGATTACCCCAATGTTGGTAACAATACAAATCGGCATAATTAGCAGAATTCATATATAAATCTTCAGCATTAAAAGATGCATAATATTTTAAATCGGCAAACAATGCTTCAACGGCATGCACATCCCAATCATCAGAATGAATATTGTTTTGTACTACATCACCCATTGAAACACGAAGGACATTAGGTACATTAATAATTTCCGTCGGACCATGGATTTGATAGTTCACTGCATCCCATACGATGCCATCAGCAACTGGGAAGGCTGAAATGTTCACAAATGTGTGGTCACGCTTCATGATGTGAGACGAGGAATGAGGAGCCAAAGTTCCAGAAACATAGTCTACAGCAGAGCGTTCAGGTAAATAGTGACCATTGATTAGTAGAAAAAACACTGTGACAAAGCCAATGGACATGAACAAAAATATCAAGAAAAGTACCAACCAGATGTATGTCCAGGGGGAATCAAAAAATTGTCTCTAAACCAGGATATAAAAATACTGAACTTGGATGGAACTTTTGAAGATATGGAATCCGAATCAAAGGAATAACGAGTCGGGCTTAGTGGCGTTGTTGGTTGATGTGCCACCGATTCTGATGCAGGATAAGTATACTCGTCCTCGTCGATATTGGTGGAGAGTTGGGGATCAATCGTAGTTTCCAGGCAAATCAACCATCTCAATTACAGCATCAGCGATCGTTCGTGCAGATGGACTATGAACATATGTCCGATAAATGGCAGGACAAGAGACCGCTGGTGTGACACTATTCAGGATCGGCCAGGCGCTGTAGCTTGACATTTTCAACTGAGATGTATCTGTTCTCTTTGCGACCAGGAAGCGGTGGTAAAATGACTGTACGTGTTCCCTTCAGGCCAAGAACTGGAACCGGTGCACGAAAAGAGGGGCCAAATTCTTTTTTGTTTTCAACCTTCTCTCGAACCAGTTCTCCAACTTTCGGAAGCCAGCCGGCTACCGGAATCTGCAACGCAGGATCTGTGGCTGAAGGCAAATGTGTAGTTGCAAGTTTGTCTCGGGCTTCTTGTAAGTCCTGTAACATAGCAGAGTGGTTATCTACATCAAACTTGGCGGATTGCGCCGCGATGTCTGGACCCTCAAGGTCAGGCACAAACATTCTTATGCCAAAGAGCATTTCGTATGGGGTCCGCCCACCCAGAGGTCTTCTAGGGAGATTATTAAGTGCACGCTGAACGGTATACAAATGGGCCAGCCAGTTCCTGCCAGTACCTAAAACCCTAGCTGTTAAGGATTGCTTTAAGTCACGGTTCATTCGTTCAACGATAGAGTTGCCCTCAGGCCTATACGGAGACGAAAATTTCACCCGCACCCCAAGCGAAGCCATTGCATCCTTGTAAGCCCTAGAGGCAAACGCTGGACCTTGGTCCGAATGGAAGGTGCCGCATGCGAAAATTCCCACAAAGACACGCAAATCCCTGATTACATTTCGGGCGTCAGCACTCCGTTGTGGCCAGACCCAGAGAAACCGTGTGCACGAGTCCACTGCCACTAAGATGTATTTATAAGCAGTGTCTGATGAGAATGGACCGCAGTGATCCAAGTAAACACACCCAAAGGGTCTGTTAGCAATGCAGAGCGGTGTTTGTGGTGGACGTGTTACCGTGGAAGGCTTAATCTGTTGACAAACGTCGCAAGAAAGCACAAAAGCACGGGTGTCTTTATATAACCCACGCCACCAATAACGCTGCTGCAAGATGGAAACCGTAGCTGACACACCTGCATGTGCCGAAGCCATGCCTTCGTGTGCAGCTGATATCAAGGCACTCCTGCGGTCCGCGTTGGGGATCAGCCGATCTCCAACGTCAGGTATAGTTACATAAGGAACCTGATCGGGACTTAATTTGTAAGAATACTTGGAAGGGAAACCTGTAGGGTAATTATCACCTTCCTTGGTTGCAGCAATAGCTGCTAGATATAACAGGGTCTATTTTAGACATGGACCTGGTAACCGCTGCTACTGAACACGTGACTACTGCTGAACGGGCAGCTTCATCTGCCAGATCGTTACCAATAGCGTGTGCGCCCACCCGCTGATGGCCTAAGGTGTGAACCACCTGTGTGAGGGGCAGACGTTGTTGCAATTCTGCCACTCGAACCCAAAGCATTTTATGCTTAATTGTGCTCCCTTTTGCGTCCTTGTAGTCGTTTTTCGACCAGAAAAACAGATTGTCATTGTAAGATTGTACACAGTAAAAAGAATCACATACAATAAGAGTGGTCTCATCCTGAGAAGCGAACTCAAGTGCAAGTAGCAATGCATGCAGCTCGGCCAATTGTGCGGTACTATCTCCAAGTGTGCGAGTGTGCACTACAGTGGATTTGAACTTTCCATCCACAAAGGATCCCGCAACAATAGCACATGCAGCAGAATAAGCGTGTTTGGACCCAGTGGCCGGTTGCGCCGAACCATCTGTGTAGATCACACATTTGTAATCCTCAAGCGGTAGTAAAAACAAAGGAGGAGGATGAACGAATTCATACTGTAAATACTCCTGAGTCTGAAGAGAAGAATCAAAAACAAAAGTGACGTCCGAAGACGTCAAGGATGTAGCCCATTGTATCCAACGGGGATGCATTGCTTTTGAGTTCGGTACACTTGCCTTTGTTACTGCCTCTAGGGCAGGACAGGGTGTTACCACCAGAATCCGCTTTCCCTGTGCCAGTGCGCGTTCTTTCAGAATCGCCATTTGCACTGCAGTTAGAACTTTTTCGACAGATGTAAAGCGCAATTCAGCGGAAGTGTACAGATGTGACTTGTATGCGATGGGTACTGTATCACCTTCATTAAAGGTTAAGTATGTGAAACCCACCGCCCCCGGAATTATTCTAATCACCAGGTTTGTGTGGTTATCACGAGTCAAAAGATATTTAGACTCCAAAAGGTCTGTCTGCAAAGACTGCATAATTGAGGTGTGCTCAGGCAGCCAGCAAGACCTTGAATAAGTAGGTTGTATCAAAGCATACAAAGGCTTGATACGCTGGGCATATTCGGGAATGTAAGTACGCCCGAAATTCAAGAAACCCAGCAAAGACTGAAGTTTCTTCAGAGTATTTGGGGGCACAAATGTGCACATTTTTCCAAGAAATGGGGGCTAAGCCCTTACCTTCGTTATTGAGCTCATAGCCCAAGAACAGAACAGTAAATTCAGCAATGTGTGACTTAGCAAAGTTAAATTTGTAACCCTGCTCCGCAAATTCAAGAATAATGCGGTCCACACGGGACAGATGCTGATATAACTCGTCGTCTGTCAGATAGATGTCATCAACGTACGAACATGCGTCTTGATCAATGTCATTTAACAAAGAAACAACACGGGCGGCGAATATACCCGGACTATTTTTATAGCCCATGGGTAATCGCCGGAACTGGAATAATTTACCACCGGATGTGAATGCGGTCCATTGACTACTCTCCGGGGCTAGGTTGTGCGTGTAGAAACCGTTTGAAAGGTCAAGTGTCGTTTTGTATTTTTTACGAACAAGACTGTCTACAAGCGCAGAACTGTGTGTATTTTGCACCGCAAAGTTCCGACAATGAGTATTTAAATGCCGGTAATCCAAAACTAAGCGGTACGATCCGTCGGGTTTAGAAACCACGAAAAGGGGATTGTTCATAGGTGATACGCATGGTTCAATTACTCCCTGATATTCCAACTGTGTCAGAATTTCGGAGACGGGGCCTTTTGCCTGCCGTTTTATGGGATATTGGGGTTGTGGCTGCGGTAGTGACCGCAAAGGTATTGCATGAGGAGGTGATTCTTCATCCCATCCCACATGGTTGCGGTATAACGCTGGTGCCAGGTACACAGCCCACTCAGCTGCAAGTGCTTCAGCTTTGTCCTTTGGGACATGCCTTGATAAGCTTGGAAGGATTACCTCCTCTCCTTTATGTGCAGCTAAAACGAATGGGGGTGGCCAATCCACCTCTGCTAACAAAATGTCATATGAAGAGGTTAGATTTTCCCAAAAAATCCCTTTTATTTCACGCGGTATGTCACCTTCAATTTGTATGACTATATTATATAGTCTGTCAGGGGTGCCACTCTCGTGTCAGCTGTCTCTACAGTAACGAATGTTTCAGTTGCTGTCGCCTCCATATGAGGACGTAGCGCCTCCCGCACTATGGTAACTTCCGCGGCGCTGTCTAGGAGGGTTACTGCCCACGTCCAATTCTGGAGTCTCGTTCTCACCGTCTGTGGCATATTTCGCTGTTACAGCGGCAACCTTTTTCTTCTGAAATTGTGGTCGGGAATGGTGAAAGTCTTCCGCTTTCCCTCTGACTTGTTGTCGAGGTTGGTCTCGCTCCTGGGGAGCCTCTCGGCCCCTTCCTCTATCTTGCCGTTCTCCTCCACCAGCCTGTGACGACGTCTGGGCCTGTGAAGAACGAGGAGAACGCGTATCAGAGCTTTGAAACCTATCCGGTGATTTAATTCTCGACCTATCACGTAAATCATATGTACGTTCAGAAGAAACCGAAACTGGGGAAGCGCCTCTCGACCCCGGCTTCTTTTGTTGCTTACCCTGTTTTTTCTGTCTCCAACTCTTTTTAGTGAAGACTGGTTTATCATCTTTCTCAGATGCACTTTTTGCTTGTGCAACTTGTGTTTGCGATTGAGTTTGCGTTTTTACAAAAGGCTTGTTGCCTAGGCTATTTCGTCCAATTGTTTTATAAGCCCGGGCAATGATTTTCGGTAATTCGCGAGGCCTGTCCAACTCTGGGACCAAAGCCAAAGCATTCGCTACTTGAAAGTTCATAGCATCGCCCTTGACATTTCCAAGGATCAGCTCTGCTACTACATCAAACACTCCCACTAGTCTCATCCCTAATTCCACAGCCGCTTCAGGGCCATGTTCATCCTGTACTTTTTTAATTACAGAGGGTAGAACCGTCATGGAAGGAGTTCCAAAACATTTTGAATAAACTGCTGCGAATACCTTACCCCAGTTTTCACATGATGTCAAATCGGGGATTATGTCTTTTGGCAAACTTATCGTGAGGATGCGGTGTTTATCTACTGGGGATGTATGTGGAAACACTGCTTCTATCTGATCGAACTTTTCTGCAAGCCAGTAAGGATAGTCGTCCTTATTTTGTGGACGTTTGCCCATCACAGAATTTACCATGACAGGACTTATAGTCACTCCAGCTGCAATAGCTGGTTGGCCTGCGACTACAGGAGCAGCTCCATGGAGGCTACCTGTAACGTATGTCACTAAGGCTCGATGCACTCGCACCAATTCGGTATGCATAGTGCGCAGTTCCGCAAGCGGTAATGCCAGATAATTTGGATGCGGGGTATACCCGGCCAATACAGGCCAAGTGGCCCCCTGAATTGATAAGGGGCCTAAGCGAACTGCGGTAGTTGGTTGTGGTAGGGCGCCATTAAACCAAACACGGTGCTGCCAAGCCGTGAGAGGCACTTCAAGAGCAGTATAGGGTCGATAGGCAGCAGGAATAGCGGTGGGTTTATATTCATGAAACAGCTTGTCACCTGCATCCACCGCTTCAAAAGTGATCCAAGTGTAAAACACTTCAAAGTGATAAGCCGGATCGGCTTGAACCACAAAGACCAACTCGACCCCTGTATCGGGCACTCCATACACAGCTAAGTGGTCTCGGAGTGCTCCTCGACTATGTGCAGCTATCGCCACACCAGCCATGACTAAACAATTATATTCGACAACCTAACAGGGAGCACAAAAATGGGTCTATTAACTAACCTTTTTTAATAATATCAAGCTTGAAAGAACCTATAAAACATTCAATATAGGAGGTATCACCGTCACATACGCCTCCGGAAGCGTACGCGAGGGGTTTGTGGACAAGCACAAGTACTACTCAAGCGTCTCGCAGATAAGCTGCCCCACGGTGGTCGCGCCATGTCATAAGGTTTCTGCACATACACAGAGCTATGCACAGGAAAATGGGACCCCGGAATACAGTGGTTTGCCACCATATACCGTAGCACCCAAAAACCCCAACCCAACTAGCTTAGCATCCCATTAGCACCCAAGTACTAATGTTTGGACAACCCAGAACACGGTATCTTTATCTCAGGACTCGCAGAAGCAAGAACACTCTTTCATCACTCACTCGTACTTGTCCACAAGATGCGTAGGAAGAGACACTGGATAGGTTAAAATATTTATTCCAACTTACGTGCTCTAATGTACAGTACACGTGTCAGTACTAATAGCATAATGCATATGACTAATATAAGCAGCATGGTTACAATTCCATAGAATACAAACGGGGAAAGCATCTCAGAGCTCAGTGGATAAACGTATAAATAACATTACCACCCTCCCCTTGCAGTAAGATAGTTTATTATAATAATAGAAGACCTCTGGGCTTTGACTAGCGAACCCCCATACCTCAGTCTCTAGATGCAGAATTACATCAGCAGGACATCATAGCTCTTCTCACTGAAAGGGATTTCTCCAAGTGTGTTAAGCGCTAGTAAACCACAGTATTAAAAGCATACCAAATTCTTCATGGCAATTGCACATAATGTTATGTCTGGGTGCGCGAGACTGGCCATATCAGGAAGAACCAGAATACATTGTTATGCGACCTTGTACATGTTTGTGCAGACTGAGCCCAGAAAGGTGAACAACAGAAAATGCAGACAGTGCAAAAGAACTTGGCACGAGCAAAGGGCGAGGAAGGCCCGGCTCAGTGTAACGTGCGCAAAGAAAAGCAGCATGGCAGCCAGGCCTAGGCCAACATAACAAGGCAGGTAACAATCCACAAGACAAGGGATGACCCTGCAAAAAGGGCCAAATCCAACACAACCCCCTTCCAGCCAAAACGCAGGGTAGACCAATCACCACCTTGATGGGCTTCCCTGCCTTGGGCGATAGAACACGGACGCGGGCCCGCAACTGCAGGGACACCCTCCAGTTCTACGCCATTCTGAACCCATGTGGTTCCCTCTGTAAAAGCTCCCAGGACCAACTAAGCTACCCCACTGGTACTCCCTAGTTGTCCTCGGCCAGGACCAGGCCCTAGGCCATCCAGATGTATCTGGTCCTTGCCACCTCACAGAGTGGGGGGCAGTAACCCCTGGCACATAGTGACCATTCTCCACTCTACCCCTCATCAGGGCAGTTCTAAACTGCCACTGATCCTCCAGCCTAGCGTCCGCACCCTCAGGCTGACCAGAAGTCACGGGCGAGGCTCTCCTCCCCCTATCTCTCCTTCTAGGGTTCCGCACTCTCCTCCTTTGAGAGGCACCCTCAGAACACAACTCTCCCACCAGTTCAGGACCTCTCTCCAGCAACTGGTCTCCCAACCTAGGTTGCACAGGGGTCAGAGGCCAGGACTCCCTCCCTCTGCACCCCCTTCCAGAGTTCTGCACCCTCCCAACTGGAGTGGTACCCCTGGAAGCCAAACCGGTCAGGACACTGGTTACAGATGTCCCTCCCTCCAGGTCAGGTAGATCCTGAACCTGTCCTTCCAACCTTGGGGCTGAACCCCGCGGCTGAGCACTTGCCTGGCACGCCAGGACTTCTGGGGACTCACACAGTATCCCCCCGGTCAGGACACCACCTACCGATGCCCTTCCCTCCAGGTCAGGCAAAACCTGAACCTGGCCTCCCAACCCAGGGACCAACCCTGCGGTTGAACACTTGCCTGGCACGCCAGGACTTCTGGGGACTCACACAGTATCCCCCCCGAGGGTAACACATGACTCATGTGTCGTGTGACAGTCTGCCTGGCGCAGATCTCCCGACCCCTGTCCATCTCACAGTGCGCGAGGATCCCCCAGGACAGAAGTGGTGCCACCATGGTCACTTCTGGGAGACTCAGCCCTTCTGGCTGGTCCCTGACCCACTGGTTCTCCCACTGGGGAACACATCCCCCTCTCACTCCTCACTCTGGACTTCTGCATCCTCCCAACTGGAGCGGCACTGCCAGACACCAGAACCACTGGAGCTCCACTTACAGACGTTCCAGGTTCTCCTGACACTAGGAGATCTCCCTCAAATGGCCTACCAGTACAGCCTAGGCCCCCAACCTGGTGTTCCCTTAGGGAACCCTCCAGGCCCTGAGACTGGGTTTCGGGCACCTTCGGACACACAGTCCCACACTCACTCCTTCTCCACTGAGACAAGACGTGAGCCCCTACACCCCTCCCACTACACTGGGACCTAGATGGGCTACTCTGAACCTCTTCCCCCACACAGGTCTGGAAGATACCTGAGCCACTTCTTTTGGGATCACTCCCCAATGCCTCTTCAGACCCTCCGGCACACAGCCAGAGGTCTACCTCCCGTGGAAGCTCCCTGGGATCAGAGAACTCACACTCCAACAAGTGTTGGCGTAACCCCGGAAAACAATTACTGAACATGTGCTCTCTAACAACCAGATTGAACAACCCTTGAAAATCATTTGCCGTGCTACTCATCACCCATCCTTCCAGTGCATTACAACATTCATCCACAAACTCCCCCCAAGACTGGTGAGACAGTTTCCTGCTGCCCCTGAACCTCAACCTATACCCTTCAGGTGTGACACCCTCCTCCTGGGAACTAGGTACCACGCTTTGGGATCTGGGAGTGGGACTTCCTGCACTGGACTCATTATTGCTGCCACCACTGGACCCCACCCTCACTGGTGAATCCAGACAACTAAAACTACTCTCATGGGCTAATCTACCCTCCAGAGCTAGTTTCTCTCTGGCGAAGGCCCTCTCTGCCTCCGCCATCCTCTCCTGAGCTAAGACCCTCTCAGTCTCTAGCTTTTTCTCTTCAAGGCTCACTGCCCTGAGACTCAACTCCTGAGCCAACAAGGCCTTTTTCTCCTCCACACCCAGCTGCGCTATCTCCTTGGCATGCTCTAACTTGAGCTTCTCCAAAGCCAGCTGATGCTCCCTTTCTTCCCTCCTATCCACCCACTCCTCTTGGGACAGGGAAAGGGATGGGGCACTGCCCCCGACACTGGACCCAGCAAGGGACTCCCTATCTATGGGGTCCTCACTATCTACTGGCGTCCCAGCCCTGTCATTTTCTCTCTCCTCTTCAGACTCTTCAGGGCCCACCTCAAGGTATGCGGAGGGGTAATCTGAAAGGTCCCCACAGAGCTCTAAGAATTCTCCCCTGCGGAGGGCTTCATAGAGGAACAATTTATTGAGGATGTTACCCACTGTTGGTATCCCCCTCTCTCTGCAGAATTCCTCTAACTCCTCCCTGGTGTACTCCCAGAGGTCATCCTCATTATAGGTTAACCCCATCTTGGCAAGATACACAACCCACAACGCAACAGGAGAACACAATTCAAGAAAAATTACACTTTTCAGGAGAAAAATAAAACTCAGTAAAAATAATCCCCAAACACGTGATTATCTAAATGCAGAGTTTGTAGTGCAACCAGTTGTCGCTGTGGTACTGCGCAAACGCAAGCCCTATCCTCACCGCTAACAATCAATGTTAGAAATGGGATTTCTGGTTGGCTAGGGCTTGTGCCTAAGCCAGGCAGAAACCACCACTCTAGTCAGGGTAAGGGAGTTACACGCTGAAGATAACCCCTGCTCACCCCCTTGGTAGCTTGGCACGAGCAGTCAGGCTTATCCCAGAGGCAATGTGTAAAGCGTTTGCGCAACACACACACACACAGCAGCAACACACTAGGCACACTACAAATGAAACTCCACACAAGGTTATATCAAAAATAGCCTTTGAATCATCATAAACACATTAGAAACATAATCACACATTTACACGGTGCCAACTGGCACTGGCAATATTCACAGGGGATTATATACAGGACCAGGCCAATCGGGCCACGGTCAGAACCATCAGAACAGGTAAGCAAATGTAAAACACAACCAGTAACTACTGGTACAATAATAAACTAAGCATTATCACATTAGTATTAGATACCATCCTAAAATATCATAGCATGACATTAGGCAATAAATCACATTAGGCCCACACCTCATTAGCATAAACACATTACGCACTAGGCCTCACATTAGGCATAAATCACGTTGTGAAACCACATTAGGCATCCACATAAGCATAAACACATTAGGCGCCATATTAGAGCTCTGCATCCTACCACATAAAACTGACCCCCAGGTCAACTGGCCTCCTCTAGGGCTATGTCCAGCAAAGTCAGGGCTCAGCTGCCAATGCAGCGAAAACACAGGGCGCAGATGTGCTGCGGCGTGGGGTGCAACTCACCCCTTTCTCAACAAAAGAACTGGCCCCCAATCGTTGCAGCTGCCCACTGTCCGGCGGGGCAGCTGTGACCAAATGAAGCACTGGCACCACAGTGCTTCGTGAGCCCCACTGGGACTCTCACAGAAGAAAATTGCCCACACGTTGCAGCTGTCCACGAAGGCGGTACAGCTGAGGGCAGTAAACCAGAAGTGGGCAAGTTGGAGCTCCCCTCTGGGCTCTGAAATACAGGGGGAAGGCACCGACAATGTGCCTCGACCAACCCCCCCCAGACTCGCAACACAGCCCCACTCACCGGGCTGCACGGGGACTCCTCCGGTCTCCCACAGGACCTCTCCAGATTGGCTCCGGTTTCCTCTGGCGGCCACGTGCGGTCTCTCTGCTCTTCACCCGGTCCCTCTCCTGGGACCGGGACTTCAGCAAGGAGCCTGCGAGGCTCCGGACGTCCTGGGCTGCCCGCGGGGCTCCTCCCAACAACACGGGAGCCCTGCTCAGGCCGGCAGCCACTCCCTCACTCTGGCCGGTGCAGCACACGCGGGGCTCTCCCTTCACAACGGGAGCCCCGCTGCTCAGCTGCAGTCCCTCTCCTCCCTTCCGGCGCACGAGGAGCCCAGGAGGCTCCGTCTCTGTTGCTTGTCGCCCCGCCCACAGTCAGGCTCTCAGGATGCCTGACTTCCGGTTCCCTCTGCGGCGGCGGCGGCTGCAACTCTCCTTCACCGAAGTGCGGGGTGGGCTTCCGCCTTCGATTAAGCACAATTGTGGGGTGGGCTCCCATTTCCTTAAATAAAGATGATTGCGGGGTGGGCTCCCGCTATGTTTTTAAAAGGGCATAAAAAGCGCGGGGTAGGCTCCCGCTTCGGTGATGAGGCACAGAAAATGCGGGGTAGGCTCCCGCTTTCCCACAGTGCGGGGTGGGGGAATCCCCACGCCGGGATTTCCTGGGGACGCTTCGGCAGCACGGTGCTGCAGCGCCCTCACGCTCCCCTCGTCCTGGAGCTTGATGAGGGCAAAAGCTGGGCAAAGAAAGCACAGGCAGGCCAGCACGCTGGGGGCTCCAAGGCCAGCAGACCCTCAGCTGCCTAGCAGGGCAGCAAGTCCATCCCCAGCGGCGGTTCCTCCTGGCAGGCTGGCATCCTGCCGGCCGCTAGTCCAAGTAAGCACAAGAAAAGCACACCTTCATGGGGTCACAGCCCCTATCTTTATACCACTTTTCCCCTTTGTCTACCAAGCACAGGGCTTGGGGAAATCAGTCCCAACTGGTTCTGGAGCACTCTGTTTACCGGGCTCCTCTTCCCTATTGTTAGGTGGGGGCTCGTCATCAGACACACCGCAGGGGGGTGGAGCCAGCATTCACTAGGGCAGGCACCATCCTATTCAGGGACCAGGGACTTCTCCTCCCACCACTCCAAATGCAGATGTCCCATTCAGCCTAGCGCTGACTCACCCTGCCCCTCCTGGAGCCACACACACCTCACCAGCCCCTGTCACTCAAAAGCCAGACATGCAATTCACATCAAGCAGGCAGACACATAGCACACAGAAATGCCAACTTCAAAAGTGGCATTTCTAAAATAGTTATAATAAATCTGCGCACACCTTGCGTAGCATTTATTATCACTATTCCAAACATACCAAACTTGACCACGCTGCGCCTCTCATATCAGGAATTACCACTGAAACACTCATCAGGGAATCCCCAATGCATTCCTATGGAAGGGCAGCCCCACAGTAGTGAGAAACCAAAATGGCTGTTTGTCACTACCAGGACATGTCACGCACTTAATGTACATGTCCTATCTTTTACCTACAATGCACCCTGCCCATAGGGCTAGCTAGGGCCTACCTTAGGGGTGACTGACATGTAGTAAAAAGGGGGGTCACGGACATGGCACACACTTTAGGTGCCACGTCACAGCGGCAGTAACACTGCGCGCACCGGCCCTGCAATGGCAGAGGCCGGAGATAGGTTTGAAAGGCTACTTTGGTGGTGGGTGGCGCAATCAGCACTGCAAGCCCACCAGTAGCATTTAATTTACCAGCCCTGGGTATATGGGTTACCACTTTACAAGGGACTGACAGGTAACTTAAATAGGCCAAACAGGTGTAAACCAATCTTACCATATTTAACACAGAGAGCACACGCACTTCACACTGGACAGCAGTGCTAAAGTGCCCAGAGTCCTGAAACCACCAACACCATGTCAGAAAAAAGGCAAAAAGTTTAGGGATGACCCTGCAAAAAAGGCCAAGTCCAACACTGTTCTGTTGAATAATATGTTTCTCAGTTTTCAATTAAGTGTGTACTTGTAGCAAGTGAAGGAGGTGGGCCAATGCTGGATTTCAGTGACCTCATCCCATGCTGTGAGTGTGCCATAATCCACCAATGCTACTGTTCTGAGTAAACCACAGGCCATGGGTTTCCCATTACTCCCACCGTTATTCTGTTTTCTAGACACAATAAGAAAACACACACTCTTAGTTTAAAATACACCTATAAAAATATTCAACCCTTTAAACGCTCCAGGTGTGACACCGGATATGCCCAATCTGTGAAGATTGTAGAGAGTTGTGCATCTGGAGATCCAACTGTACTTTGTCTCCCACCTGTATTTTGTATGGTTTGAGTCAAGATTTGTGGGTTCATGTGTTTGCTATATTTTTAACACATCCCACTACCTTTTAAAATATTTTTCACAAATTGCTATCATGGCCCTTGCTGCTGGATGTGTCTTAATACTGTTACAGCAGGGGACACTGCTATTGCGTCGGTGTGTGATCACCATGACTATCACTGAGCATCACTGGCATGACCTCTGGCCTGCAGCAGGAAAGTTGGCTATGGTAGAATGCTGGGTACACTTAGCCGGCTATGCTTTTCACAAAGTCAAGTACAAAATGGTTCCAGCTCTACACTGTTAATGTGGCAGGTAATCCAATCCTCACACTGTGCCTTTTGACTTGAGAATTCCTTGGTCTCACTCGTCTACCTTATTTTCTATACAAAGCTCACAATTTGAAAAAAAATCATAGCATTTGTATCAGGTCACTGGCATTTGATTAACTCCTTGCACAAAAAGTGGCGCCCAGATTGCCTTGGTATGTTATTGGAACTTTACGCCTTGTCCGGTACCAGTGTGGCACAATGTGTGTGGCTAGCCAGTCGGGTCTAGCGAGACACAGGGTAGTCTATCGAGTCCGCCACAAATTCTTTAAAGTCAAACATCTGCAAAATCCATACACTGCTTGTGTCGAATTTAGTTTGGACATATGGACCCTAAAACAAAGCGATTAATCAGAACTTTGGTAATGGTTTGTGATGCCTATGTGGTTTGAATCCAAGATGGTCTGATTTCTAAACATTCTCTTACAAGCTTGCATGTATTTTAGAAAAATACCCTATTAAATCAGGGGTGTTCAAACTGGGAGGCAGGCCCCCCCTACGGGTACCTCAAGTGATCCCAGTGTAACTGCAACAAATGATGGACGGAAACTAAATGATTCAAACATTCTCCTCCAGTCGAGAGATCTGGGTTAAATCCATCGTTCTTTTGCTCACTACGCCACCCCAGTTTGAACCCAGCCATTTGCAAATCAGTCTTGACCTTGTGCCTCATGGGAACAGTCCAGACAGAACTGCCAAGCCAGGTCCGCCCTGGACCGGAAACAAGCATCCTGGGACCGGTTTCGGGCTATGTCACCCTTCATCAGCCAGGCTAGCTAGAATCCAGTGCCACAGTGAGCAAGGGACCCCCGTCTGGGCATACCCGTCCCACTTAGGGCGAAAAGTGTAACTGCAACAAATGATGGGCGAAATGCTGAATGATTCAAACATTCTCCCCCAGTCATGAGATCTGGGTTAAATCCATCGTCCTTTTGCCCACTACGCCACCCCAGTTTGGACCCAGCCATATGCAAATCAGTCTTGACCCTGTGCCTCATGGGAACAGTCCAGCCCGAACTGCCAAGCCAGGTCCTCCCGGACCGGAAACAAGCATCCTGGGACCGGTTTCGGGGTATGTCACCCTTTATCAGCCAGGCTAGCTTGAATTCAGTGGCACAGTGAGCAAGGGACCCACTTGGGGTCATACCCGTCCCACTTAGGGCGAAAAGTGCAACTGCAACAAATGGACGGAATGCTGAATGATTCAAACATTCTCCCCCAGTCAAGAGATCTGGGTTAAATCCATCGTTCTTTTGCACACTACGCCACCCAAAGTTTGGACCCAACCATATCCAAATCAGTCTTGACCCTGTGCCTCATGGGAACAGTGCAGACCGAACTGCCAAGCAAGGTCCTCCCTGGACCGGAAAGAAGCATCCTGGGACCGGTTTCGGGGTATGTCACCCTTCATAAGCCAGGCTAGCTTGAATCCAGTGGCACAGTGAGCAAGGGACCCACGTCTGGTTTACCCGTCCTACTTAGGGCGAAAAATGTAACTGCAACAAATGATGGACGGAATGCTGAATGATTCAAACATTCTTCCCCAGGTAAGAGATATGGGTTAAATCCATCGTTCTTTTGCCCACAACGCCATCCCAGTTTGGACCCAGCCATATGCAAATCAGTCTTGACCCTGTGCCTCATGGGAACAGTCTAGACCGAAGTGCCAAGCCAGGTCCTCACTGGACCGGAAACAAGCATCCTGGGACCGGTTTCGGGGTATGTCACCCTTCGTCAGCCAGGCTAGCTTGAATCCAGTGGCATGGTGAGCAAGGGACCCACGTCTGAACATACCCGTCCCACTTAGGGCGAAAAGTGTAACTGCAACAAATGATGGACGGAATGCTGAATGATTCAAACATTCTCCCCCAGTCACGAGATCTGGGTTAAATCCATTGTTCTTTTGACCACCATGCCACCCCAGTTTGGACCCAGCCATATACAATACAGTCTTGACCCTGTGCCTCATGGGAACAGTCCAGACCGAACTGCCAAGCCAGGTCCTCCCTGGACCGGAAACTAGCATCCTGGGACCGGTTTCGGGGTATGTCACCCTTCATCAGCCAGGCTAGCTTAAATCCAGTGGCACAGTGAGCAAGGGACCCACGTCTGGGCATACCCGTCCCACTTGGGGCGAAAAGTGTAACTGCAACAAAAGATGGACAGAATGCTGAATGATTCAAACATTCTCCCCCAGTCAAGAGATCTGTGTTAAATCCATCGTTCTCAAGTGATCCCAGGGCGTGTGCCAGGTTACGGCTAAAAGAAGCATTATGCTGATAACAGTGCTTTGTTTACAGCCGGGGGGGGAGAAATGAGGGGCGGTAAGCCCAGGGCCGGACTGGGAACAGAAACCGGCCCTGGCAAACTGCTCAGCCAGCCCCCCTGGGGTGAGGGGGAGTGCAGCCGAGCAGTTTGCGAGGGCCGGTTTTGGCCGATTTTGTTACAGTGGGCCGATATTGCCGACCCCCGGTAACAAAAACGGCCCCCCAGGGGCCCAAAACCGGCCCCCACCCTAGCGGCCTACCGGGGAAACGCCCGGTGCCCGCTATGGCCAGTCCGGCCCTGGGTAAGCCGCTCTATAATGGGCCATCAATAACATCTTTTGTCGCTTATATTCTGGCTGGGAGAAGGTGTCAAACAGGAAGGAACTCCAAATATTCTTCAAACATCCCACACCCATTTTGAATAATCACACTGTGGACACTTTTACACGTTAGTAAGGCTTGCCTGACCAGAATAGTATGTTTGGCAATCATGTATTTGATTGCATATTTAAAACAGAAAAGAACAGAACTTAACTGCAATGTTTAAATACGTTTAGATATATTTAAACACTGGCAGTTTAATAGAAGAATTATGAAAAATTTTGAGGAGCCCCCCCAATGATTTTTTTTCTATGGAGGAGCGCGGAATTAAAACGTTTGAAGACCACTGTATTACATGAACTTTTCAGAAAACAGATTAATGTGTTGGCCTACCTTGAATCACTTAACTTTCATTGGCATAAATATGAGGTCGATTCACCTTAAATGTGCATGTTTTACTGGACCCGATGAATTTCTCAGATTTTCCTTACAGATTCGACTGGGACATCAGACGTACAAAAAAATAACCATGCCAGAATTAGTAGTGCACACATCCATCAAGACGTCCGGAATGTAATAATAATGTTTCTGGGTTATCAAAGACTTAGGGCCTGGTTTACTGTTTGGTGGCAGTATAGAGGGCTAGATTGGGGAACAAAAGCAGCCCTGGCAAAAATCCGCCATCCAGCCCCACTCTTCTTCTCTACGTGCAATCTTTCTCTTTCCATCCATCCAACTATTCTTCCACATCTTTCTCTCCTCCCTTTCTGTTCTCTTTCGCTCTACCTTGCCCCCGTCCTCCTTCTCTTCCTCGCTTGCGTGAATGCCTCCCTGTGCCTGCTGCTATTAACTTCGAGAACCTAGGGAAAGTGTCAGAGGCACCAGGAGCCTCCCTGTATTTAAAATCTGGCCTCCAAGACCTCCAGCTCACAGGGGAAATGCCCAGTGGAATAAAAGGCCTGTCCAGTCCTGGTGGGATACACCGTCACAAAATGGCGGATACCCCTTACTCCATATTACAAGTGCATTATAGTCTATGGCGCTTGCAATATGGAGGACAGGATATCCAATATGTTTTGAAGGAGTGTTCAAACTGCAAATTTAGAAATAAGGCCCTTAAACTATCATGTAGGTTTTAACAGCTGTGAATTGCCCCACATGGCAATACCGATACCATGCGGTTTGATATTTCCAGGTGGCAATTTCCAGTAGTGTTCTGAGATTCAGTCTTCAGAATGAGGAATAACTGTGGTAATATGTATTTGCGCACCAACTTCTACATCATTCAGTGCTTAATTTGTAAAAGAGTGAGGGCTGGTGCCCGAATATTTGCTCTGCTCAGAAGTCCACGGCCAGAGCAATTAAATGTCAGGGCACCGAATTCCGACGCTGGTAGTCTTAAATCACCTCATGCCTCTTTAACCCACTACCAGACACTCCCTGTCACTTTAGCTCCTGCTTTCTTCCTTTGTAAAGGTTTATCCATTTTTCTCATCCTCATCATTCCAATTTGTGTGTTTTTCCCTCTCTTGCTCTCTGTAAACATCTGATGGGTAAAAATAAGTGCCAGTCCCCAAAAATAAGTTTGGTGGCCAGCACTGGCATACACTGACTCAAATTAAGCACTGTCCGCATTATCTATTCTCATTCTGAGGGCTTTTTCCCAGATGAATTTAGCCTGTTTTTGCAGGAAAAATGTGCTGTGGGGCAGGGCTGGCTTTAGAGCGGTGAAACCAGTGCAGCTACACTCTGTGCTGTCCTGGAGGGGGGCACTGAACTCAGGGGAGGGGGCGCTGTGTTTAGCAATAACTTACAATTCAAAAGCACCAGTGCACAGTTACTTGTGTGTCCAGTTTTCAGGTAGCAATTAAAATGTCAAGATAACTCTTGTGATTCATTTTACTGCTAGAGTGCGAGATCGGAGTTTTGTCTAGTGGCAGTTTTGACTCGCCATAAAGTAGCACAGAGGGTTAATACGCCTGCTGCAAATAACAGATCTGTATGTTAAGTGCATAGCTGACTGGATTAGTAAAGCCAGTCTTTATCAGCACTTTAAAACAAACAAGATGTATATGAGAAAGGGGCTATAGAGATATGAGGGGCACTTTTGCTGGGTGGTAGTGAGGGAATCTGAGGCATAAGTTATGAGGGGGGAGTGCCACCAAAAAAGATTGCCACACGAGGTGACACCAGCGCTAAAGCCATTCCCGAGGACCTGACTGCAGCAAGAGTGCTCCTTATTGGCTTCCAAGCTTTATGTCTTCATGTGCTGGCCACGCTTTCAGAGGCCTTCTGAAATGTCCTCCAGGAAATAGTAATTTGTCTAGAGGTAGGAAGCCAACAAATTAGCACCAAGCCAAGGGCCAGGTATGGCTCTAAAAGCGGGTGTACTAGCAGAGCCTTAAAAATATTGAAAATATTTGGCATGTAAGTAATGCAACAAATATCATGTATGATGATGTGTCTTCAAAATTCAAAAAAGTGTATTTCTTTATGTGCGGAAGTGTTTTACCTTGGTACAGCAGATTATATACCTGCATTTGAGAAGCATTTATTAGTGTGAGAGTTTTTAAACATGGACTGAGAAACATTCCTGCCCTGATGACAATGCTATTACTGAACTGATAGGCAGGTCAGTTGTCATGTGTACCCTATACGTGGCCTAGATACTTATCATGCATAGAGCAAGATTATAGGTTAGCAAATAACACCGGAGAGGTTTTTGTACAGCGCACAACCTGAGCTCACATATTTGAAAGTGCTCTCATGTGTGATAATGAACAAAGAAGTGGCTCTGTGAAATAAAGTATTTTCCCAGGATTGGACAATTTCGTCAAGCTGGAAGTTGGAAGCGATCCCAGATTTTCCAGTTGCCTCTAGATGGCTCTCATTCTGTCATCAAAGGTCGATGTTTTTTTCCTTAATTCTTCAAGGATAAAATTACGCAGGCGGAATACAAATTTTATTTTGGCAGTTTTACGCAAATCTCGCCTAAAGAGATAAAGCTGCCTAACTGCAGGCAGATACACACTAGGTCAGCTTGCCTTTTTTTGACCAATTGAGATTTTCCAGTGTTCACAGGATGGTGAGCCAAGGTCAGGATTTGAGTTTGAAATCCTTTGGAGTCCCATGTTGCATGGGCAGCAGCGAGAGACACTAGGCTATATCACTGTGCCTCCCGTGAAAGCTTGGCTTGATTTGGGCTTGAGGTTCCAGGAGGACCAAGAACTGAGCAAGAGCCAGGCTTCTAGCTCAAGCTTTTTTTTGCAGTTTTATCAGTTCTAGTTTTAATTCTATATTATAGCACTTGTAATTGTCCCTTTACTTTTTAAAATGTGGAAAACAGCACCAACCAAGTTGTGGATAAAGACACTGTAGGGTCTTCCCCTGCCTAGGAGCATGCAGATGAATTATGCCTCACGGGAGCTCATATCAAGCATTACTTTATTCTTCAGCATACGTCCACACAATGTGCATTACATCATACTTCACATTAACCACACCATAACACCTCCCCGCATATTACGTATTTCCTCTTCAGAGTCCGCACCAGACCCATGAGGGTCCTAATAGGCATGACATCAATATGTTACGTCTCCCCCTTTGTTAAATAATAAAAAAGTGGCAGCCATCACTAAAATCACATTTTCTCGATTAGTCAGTGAGGCTCTCACACTTATCTGCTGGCTCGGTTGATTCGAGGTGATCGAGGTCCCCCCTGATCGGGCAATGGCGACATAGTCTCAGTCGCTTCAGCCGGACCTGCTGGCGGGGTCGCCTCACGTATAGTTTCAGGACTCGACAAGTGTTGCAGTAGGTGTTTAAAATGTGATGTGTCCCCAGTGATGAATTGCCCAGGACCATGTGCTGTCACCATATGTCCCTTGCATGCCACAACCTGTAAAGGATCAGCGGCAAAAGGAGTGTCCCTTTTCCGTTTTCATCTCTGCTTAACCAGCACCCAGTCTCCTTTTTCAAAGACTGCTCCGGGGCATGGCGACGCTGATCTGCATATGGTTTCATTTTCCTTTTCCAAGTCGCGTCGGTGTCTCAAACCTTGTCATTATTCACTGATCGATTCGGTGTCCATTACGGTAGTTTTGTTCTCTTGGCTCTCCCAAATAGCAAGGTGGCTGGACTCTAACAAGTTATGGAGTGAGGGGGTTCAGAGATAGGCCTGGAGAGCCAGGCACACGGCTTGCTTCAGATTGATTCCTTCCATGGACACTCGTTGAACGACCCTCTTAAGGGTGCCCATGAATCTTATAACTACACTATTGGCTTTGGGCCAGAGGGGTGTACTCTTTTGGTGTTTGACGTTGAGTCAGACGAGAAAGTCTTTGAACTCTGTGCTGTTAAAGGGTTGGCCATTATCAGATGTGAGGATTTCAGGGATACCAAACGTTGCAAAGATGTCATCAAGCCGATCTATGACTTTATCATGGGCGGTCAAAGATAGGTTTTCCACCTGAGGAAAATGTGAATATTCGTCTATGTCTGCCATGAGGTGGTGTCCATTTCATAAAGGCCCAAATAAGTCAATCACAACTCTCTCCCAAGCATGGGGAGGAAGGCCAGACATTGTTACTGGGCGCTGTGTCACATTGGGAGGCAAGTAGTTGCAAATGTGGCACACCTTCATCTCCTTCTCAACTTGCTCATCTAGTTGAGAGAACCACACTTGATTTCTTAAATCTCTTTTGTTGGCTACCATACCACATGGTCCTTCATAGGCCAGCTTAATGACCTGCTGTCTTAGACTTCCAGATATGAAAATTCTCGAGTTTCGCAGTATTACATCTTCTTGGGTGACTGCTAACGTATCCTGTAAATTTTTGGACTTTTGGAATTCAACATCATGGTTAATGGTCCGGGTACTTCTCCTCCATGAGTGCTTGGTAATAAGATCTTTGATTATGGCCATCTTTTTCTGCATTGGTGGCAGCAATTTTTTGTTCCACAGACAGAGCCGCTGGTGTACTGGATCTCACAATAAAGTCGAGATATGCTTCAGCTGTCCTTGAGGTCGAACTGTGATGAGATAGCAGCACTTGTGAAAAGTAATCTGCCGGGTTTTGATTCTTTCCCGGTTTGTGCACAATCTCGCAGCCGTACTCTTGCTGTCTTATCCCCCACCTCCCGATGCGAGGGGTCATCTTACCCTTCGGGTTTCCAAAAATCGTAAGCAACGTCTGGTGATGCATGATGGCTGTGAATCTTTTTCCATTGAGGAATACATGAAAATGTTTGCAGGCCCGCACCACAGCCAGACTCTCCTTCTCCGACTGAGAGTAGGCACATTCTGTTTCATTCAGGCTTCGACTGGCATACACCACTATGAGTCTCTGATCATTCGGATGGCCGTTGTTTTGAGCAAGGATTGCCCCTGGCCCTTCCGGGCTCGCATCAACCATTATTTCGGTATGTAACCTGGGGTCAAAGTAGGCAATTTCAGTGGCATTCTCAATCGCATGTTTAATGTCTTTGAAACTCTGGTTGCATTCTGGAGACCACTGAACTGGTACATTTTGCTTTGTCAAGTTTCTCAATGGGGCACTCACTGTAGCAATGTTGTGAATGTATCTTGAGCAATAACTAGCCAGGCCTAGATAGGATTGCAGCATGGTAAAATCTTGGAGGGGCAAGTGGATGACAGTGCTTGCACCTTGTCTGGATCTGGAGACATTCCCCCATCAGAGAATATGTGTCCAAAAAACTTAAGTTTGGTTTTGCGAAACTCACACTTTGAGGACTTCAGAGTGAGACCTGCATCAGCGAGTAACTGGTACACTTGTGTAAGGGCTTTGTTGTGTTCTTCTTGTGTTCTCCCAAAAAACAGTATGTCATCACTGTAATTGAAAGCATGTGTAACAGGGTGGATTACACTGCGAATAACGTCCTGAAATATCTCAGCAGCCGAAGATAACCCAAAGCTCAATCTCTTATATCTGAATAAAACAACATGAGTTGAAAAGGTAGTAATGTACCGGCACTTCTCCTCCAGCTCGAGTTGATGGCATCCTTTACTCATGTGAAGACTGGAACACATTTTGGCTCCATTCACTTGAATGATCATGTCCACTATGTGTGGACCGGAGTGTCTCTCCCTCTCAATGGCTTTGTTTGCCTGGCGCATATCAACGCAAATGCGCACCGCTCCGCTACTGTCCTTTTTTGGTACTACTACCATGGGCAAAACCCATGGCGTGGGGCCTGTTGATGTCATGTTTTAAGATTGCTTGCAACTCTTACTCTACAGCTTCTTGTAAATGAAAAGCAACTCTAGGGTGTCGCTGAGCAACAGGGTGAATGTCTTCATTGATATGAAGCTGTACTTTCATTTTCGTGAGTTTTCCCAGGGCATGGAACAGCGAAGGGAATTGGCTTGTGATCTCAGACTGAGCACTGAGGTTGTAGTTGAGGAATGGTGGCTTGTACCAATGTCTTTTTGTGTCACATGGTCGGTGTGAATGACCCTTGGCTTTGCAATAGCTCAGATGCGGCCCAGGTATACACCTTCGTGCCTGACGGAGTGAGGTGAGGCACAGGGGATAGGCTGTTACAATTTTCCACCTGCATGATATTAATCGATGCATCACTGTCTATGATGAAAGATATTCGGTGATTGTTTACTTTCAATGTGATTTTGGGTCAGTTTGTCTCTTTATTCGGTAAACAGTCATTGAACTGTGATTTTCTTTACAGGGAGCTAACACCACATGGGCATGCCATTCTTTGGTAGATGTCATCAGTGCACACCTATCTTTTTTGCTGGTATTCGATAGCAACGTCAAAGAGCCTTTGTACGATGGGCTTGACCACAATTGATTTTGCCAGGTTTCTACTTGTGTTAGCTGATGTTGTTTTTTGGTTTTAGGGTCGTGGCGAGCATGGTTTTGGAACGTTCTTGCGCCCGTCTTTTCTTGCTGTCGTGACACACTTGATTTTTCTTTAGCTTGGCACACAGTTATGAAATGGTTCTCTTTCCCACAACCTTTGCATACTTGCCCTATGGCTGGACATTTACCTTATAGGGAAACAAAAATCCACATCAGAAGCATAGCTTTGTTTTCCTTGAAGATGTCAACTTATCTGTATATTGTTTATGCGTGGGCTTACTTTTCACAATCAATGCTGATTCATTGTGCGCTGTTCCTACTTCGAGGTCAGCAGCTTGTCGGTCTGCTCGTTCTTCTGCTCTCAGCCATTAGCATTTTTTCTAGACTGTGTGTTTCTTTCAGCATTCTCCTTCTAAACTAAACTGAAAGGCAGCCATCAATGACTCTGAAGTGCATGGCTTCTTCGTCGGTAAAGTCACAAAACTTGCAATGTTTAATGAGTGCATCAAGTCTTTCAACAAACTCATCCATTGTTTCACCAACCTGTTATCATGCTTTTTGAAGATATACCTTTACTAGTTGACATTCGCCATTGAATTGAACTTGGCCTCCAGTGTTTCTTTTATCTTTTGGGCACGATTTTACACCAGTCTGTGAGATTTTATTTAGCACTTTTTTCACTCCATTACTTGCAGGATTTTTCAAATATTTGATGATCTTCTTCTCACCTTCTTCCACTAACGCATCTATGTAGTCATCGAAATTTTCAATCCATGCAGCTCACTTGGCACCAAAGTTCTGTTTCTTAGAAGTGTTGAAAGGCGGTGGTGGCTTCTGGAATGCGGCTGCAGTGTATTTCGTGCTCCCTTTCACCGCCATTGAGAGCACGTGCAGGCAATCGCGATGCAGGCTGACTCCGACAACTACTGCAAGCAGAAGTTGCCTTCGAAGCATGCATCACAGTATGCTTCAATTGTCCATGATGGCGAGTAAGTTCTCTGCTTCTCATACCTTGCTGACGTGATTGTTATCTCTGGCTTTGTCTGATTAGTTGCCAGTGGCCGCTCCTCCACAATGGTGGAGGAGCATCACGCCACTGAGAATTAAAAATAAAATGATAATAAAACAATTTTATTGTCGTTTTATATTTCACTGGCAGCCGATGATGCGGAGTCTAGGGTGGGACTTGGCAATCCTCTCGACGCTAGCCAGGGGCTGGAAGGAGGAGTGGGGGCACTTGTAAGTGAAACAAAAATGTTGCGTTCCCTTTTAGGGTCCGTCCACTCTAGCACTGCGTAGGCCCCATCACCCCGGGGTTATTCAACTCCCATTACACTAAAAGTAAATTCAAACACAGTGTGTTCCTTGTTTTAAGGCGATATTTATTAGTTATCTGCCATCTTCATCTTCAAATTACTCCAAGAAACATTTCTTCAAACATGATATATATCAACTGAGGCAGTTAATTACACTCCTCCATCCCGATGCATTTCGGGCAGATGCCCTTCTTCAGGGGGTATCAGTTCTCTGTTCTATACCCGTTCCTCCGTGGACCCCCATTCATCTGGTCCCCTGCACCCTTCCACTGCTCCTCTGATCCGATCAGAGGAGCATAGAGGACCTTTCCTGGGCAAACTGATAGAAAGAGCAGCGTTCGCCCAGATGTCACAATTCATTGAAGACAATGCCATACTTTCAGACTTCCAAACGGGATTCCGTCCGGGAAGAGGCACAGAATCTGCCCTCCTTGCCATCTGGGATGACCTGAAGAACACAGTAGACCGCAACGGGGTTGCTGCGCTACTCCTCTTGGACCTCTCGGCTGCCTTTGACACAGTTGACCATGACACTCTGGTACAAATAATCTACGAAGCTGGCATAGAGGGGACTGCTTTCGACTGTATCACGTCCTACCTTCGAAACAGAACTAATGTCATCCATACCCCACCTTTCTCATCCAAACCGTACTCCACAAAAGCTGGGGTCCCTCAAGGCTCTATCATCTTGCCCATGCTTTTCAACATCTACATGAAATCATTACCGGTACTGATCAATCAATTTCACCTCACATGCTATAACTATGCAGATGACATGCAAATACTCCTTCAACTGGAATGCTCCAAAGACATCGGAAACTCGCCAATTTTCAGTTGTCTCAGAGCTGTGGATCAATGGATGACATGGAGCCATCTCAATTTGAATGCTTCCAAAACGGAAATACTCACGTGTGGCGATTGGAAACATTATGACCCGCTTGCCGCCTGGCCTGATGAACTGGGATCACCGCCTAAAGTATCGAAGGAAGTAAGAAACCTCGGAATGACCATGGATTCCAAGCTGTCGATAAATGCCCAAGTGGACAAACTAGCAAGGTCAAGCTTTTTTACTATAAAAACTCTGCGACGAATCTTCCCCCATTTGGGATTTCCACACAAGGTCCAAGCTACCATCTCCCTTGTTCTGTCCAAACTTGATTACGCCAATAGCCTCTACCATGGATCACCTGTAACGACTATGAAAAGACTACAACGGATTCAGAACTCGGCTGCCAAACTACTCTTGCATTTCAAACCTCAAGACCACATCTCCCCTGCCTTGAGTCCTGCATTGGTTACTGGTTGCCAAAAGATCCACGTTCAAGCTGCTTTGTATCACCCACAAAGCTCTTCATCAGGAATAAAATCACCAAACACATTCATCATAGGAACCTCCGCTCTAGAGTGGCACCTCGCCTCAAAATCCCAAGATACAGGAAAAAACCATGGGTGGCACATCCTTCTCTGTTCAAGCAGCCAAAACATGGAACTCTTTACCCCCCAACATAAGATCCACCGACAACCACCTTATCTTCAGAAAACTACTCAAGAATTGGCTCTTCCCCACATAAGCACCATACGTAAACAGAAATATACAGCACATCCCTCTGTATATAAGCATTTATTTGTACTATAGATCGGTATCTATATATGTGTATTGCTTTGTATAATCATGTCGAATAACTATGTTTAAAAAAAAATGAATAAATAAATACATTTTTAAGTACAACACTTGAAAACCAGAGTTTATCGAATGCATCTTTATTCTACTTATTGGTACTTCCTTTATGCATCTATATACCTTCCATGTACTTGGATCTATGTATTTATTACTTTCCTCAAAAAAAAAAAAAAGCATATTCAATGCACTAGCCTATTTCTCACCCTATACCTCTCTCAATATATCTTCTACCTCAACTCTCTCATTCATCTCAAACCCCATACCACTACTAGGACCCCCAAAATAGCCCTTTCTAGACTCTCCCCAACTCTACCCCTCCTGGCACCATCTGACACCTCTTTTACTATACTGATCCCCCAAAACAAGCCTTTCTAAACTCTTCCCTCTGACTCTTCCCCTCCACATCCCTTTTTACTCATCCCAAGCCTCCCACTACTGCTATGACGTCCAAAAAAAAAAAAAATCTAAATCTGTCACTTTTCTATCCCTCCACTATCCTTTTCAATTCAAATAACAGACTAACATGTCCACTTATCAAATTTCATATGTCACTATACTAATTCACCACTAATCCTTTATGGGTTCCGACTAGCGTGCTACTGGCCGAAAAAAGCGCTACAACATCTCATTAGGGGTAGCAGGCACTATATAAATGCAACCCTTTTTCCCTCTTCTATCCCTCCGCTATCCTTGTCAATCCAAATAACTGACTAATATCCACCACTCAAATTACTTTAATATTTCACTATACTAATTCACCACTAATCCTTTATGGGTTCCGGAGTAGCGTGCTACTCGCCGAAAAGGCGCTTTAACACCCCATCAGGGGTAACAAGCGCTATATATGCAAACCTTTGTCCCTCTTCTATCCCTCCGCTACCCTTCTGAATCCAAATAACTGACTAACATATCATCCACCACTCAAATTACTTTCATATTTCACTATACTAATTCAACACTAATCTTTTATGGGTTCCGGAGTAGCGTGCTACTCGCCAAAAAAGCACTTCAACACCCCAACTGGGGTAACAAGTGCTATATAAATGCAAACCTTTTTCCCTCCTCTATCCCTCCGCTATCCTTCTCAATCCAAATAACTGATTAATATCCACCACTTAAATTACTTTCATATTTCACTATACTAATTCACCACTAATCCTTATGGGTTCCGGAGTAGCGTGCTACTCACCAAGAAAGTGCTTCAACAACCCATTAGGGGTAACAAGCGCCATATAAATGCAAACCTTTTGCCCTCTTCTATCCCTCCGCTATCCTTCTGAATCCAAATAACTGACTAACCTATCCACCACTCAAATTACTTTCATATTTCACCATACTAATTCAACACTAATCCTTCTTGGGTTCCAGAGTAGTGTGCTACTCGCCGAAAAAGCGCTTTGACGCCTCGTTGGAAGTAGTAAGGCTATATAAATGTAATTACAAACAAAATACAATCTATGTTAAACATGAATATGCTCTAGGTTTGCTCCTCCACTCACTTGCTAAAAACCATGACTTCAACAAAGGGCTTTTACCCTCTTTTCTCAATTTGTTCCTCTGTGAAATTAACCCAAAAAACAAAGAAACACTTTGGCTGCAAGTGTTTCTTTGGACACACTCTCCCGCAACCACAGGCGCAAACCTGGCTGCGCTTTGCTCCTCGGCTCAGATTTCTTGTAAATGGTGTGCTTTCACCCCCAAGTTAACGTTGCTCTGTCTCACTAGCTTTTCTCCCCCTGCCCGCCACATTCCTCTATCTATGGTTTGCTTCCCTATGCCCTCTGTGCCCCTTCCGCACTGCGCCTTCATTTGTGCTTCCCCACACGTGCACCCTCAGTGTTGCTTCCACACACCCTCCCAGTCTGTGTTCCTTCTTCTACCTAGTTTGCAACCCTCCCCCCCAACACGCACGCACTTTTAAACAAGCATCTGCAATGCAATAGGTCTCTCATTTGCAAGAGTTTAAGCTATTGGCATTGTAAATGACAATGCTTTTTATTTATGTTTTAAAAAACCAAAACATAAATAAAAGGCATTGTCATTTACAATGCCAATAGCTCAAACTCCCGTAAATGCGATACCTATTGCATTGCAGATGCTTGTTATGGTTTTCTTGTGGTGAGGGGGGGGGGGGGGCGACCGCCACCCCCAAAGCTTGTGCCGCCAGGGGCGGACCGCACCCCTAGCTACGCCACTGGACTCGACGCAATTCTAAAGTAAAATTTGCCGCGGCGCAACTGAAATTGGTTTTTAAACGTGTGCAGTTATTACTTTAGAATTTGTTTCTATATAATGATTTTATTCCATCCTCAAGATTTTGAGTTCACTTTTGGACAGGCCAAAGTATAGTGCATAAAAAAAACATAAGCACGTTTTTATCACGTGATGCGCCCGATAAAGCATGCAGACTAGCAAAGCTACTTACACGAGCGTCTTGATTGCTGCTGACATTCGCTACAGAATGTAGCCTCACTTCGTGCATTTCGAGGCGACGTCCAGCTAGGAATGCATTCTTGCGGCCCTGTCTCTTTAAATTCGCCAACTGGGAACAACTGATTTACAATCAAAAAATGTTCGCCCAGTAATTGGCTGCAGCACCTGTGAGCGGCCGGTCAAGGTGGGGAGGGGAGAGAGGGCCCGGAAGACGCCGCGGAGACCTCAGTGGAGCTGCAAAGGCATCATGGCTGCCACTTCCAGACCCTTCTTTGATTGTTTCTTCTGCTGCCCCGCGAAAGGTAAGGTTCAAGAAATAGAGCAATCATTTTAACAGCTGGAGACGGGGGTGATGGCGTTTGGTGGGAGGTTTCAGTTCCCCCATCACTGAAACTGTATTGACGTTCTTGCATTTGTAGTTGGTTTGCACTTTTTAGGTACAAAATGTTGCTTGGGAATCGGAATACGGCATGTTTTGCTTATTTTTTTGGTTTCCTCAAATAAACTGTCGGTATGAAAAATCGCTTATTTAGTCGGGAAAGGTGTCTGTTGTATTTTTTTTTTTTTTAAAGCACATCTCGGGCTTTGTGAAATATTTGTAGTTTGAGGAATGCAAGGTGCTTTATTAGGGGTAAAGTTTTGAGTTGGATAAGCGAAACTCGAGAGGAGGCGCATTGTGTCTGTGATGCAACTCCGCTTAGAAGTTGGCTTAGTACCTGTGGTCAGTCAGTGTGAAGTGAGCAGTCCCCAATGCATGAACAGAGAGAGGATTGCAGTTTTGCATCGGCGGGGGCGCATAGAATGACTTAATTGGCAGCACTTTTGTGATCTATTTGTGGGGGTTAGCTCTTTTTGTGTGTGCGCTCTGGGGGTTATTTCTGAGGAGCGCCTCTTCGCGAGTTGAGGCTGAAACCAATTGTGTGGGGCACGTCTCTGGTAGTACAGTGCCGGAATCAAGTGTCCCATGTCGAGGCATTGTTGTTTTACCTTTTTTGCCGGTCGATAGGTCAAATATCAATGTTGTTTGGAAGACATAAGTGTTTGTGTGAAGCTCACTCTTTATTTGGGTGAACTGCAGAGCTTTGGTGATGGTGTGGTGGTTGGGCACTGTGTGCCAATGTACATTTTTCAGGGCAGTATCAGTCATATGCATAGGGTGACCAGATGATTCTCACCAGGGCACAACTTTTCCAATTTTGATTTACAATATCATGGCATTCTGGGAGCTGTAGTCTTGGTTAATTTTAGTTGAACCAATTGGTCGGGAGACACCAGCTAATTCTGTAAAAGCAAAGCCCAGGTCTGGAAAAGTTATTCTCCCTGTAACTTGCAGGCATCTTGTCGCCTTACGTATGTAGCACCAACGGGCAGTATCTCAGTCTCATTAAGGTAGAATTCTTTCGGGGTGTATTTGAGAGATGCAGTTTTTTTGAAGGAGTCTCTGCAAAGCGCTATGCTTCTATTTGGAGCGCATCTCTGTGAGGTGGCCTATTTTGAACAAAAGGTAACCTGAAGCTCCATAGGGGCATTGTCATTGTGAAGTGCAGCTCTTTAGGCAGGAATGGATGTGGGGACTATGCATGCGTGTGTATGCAATGGTATCAACATGGGGTGTACATATTTGAAGCCACTTCTCTTGGGCTGGTACCTGGAGAAGTAGCTCTTTGGGATCAAACTAATTGGCCTGTCATTGAAGGACGAAAAGGAGCAATGAAACCAGCAGAGACAAACTTTAACATTGAATAAAATTAGTGTTATTATTGATACAAGGAAAACCTAAAAATAATTCCCCAGCCCTTTAGTTTTTAAGCTAGTAGAATGGTCAATGAAAAACTAATACATCATACCGTTACCATCTACTAAGCATTAACCTAGTCTGTATTTGACTCTTGGCTGTCTTTCACACCACTTTACCAAGTTCTTTGAATTCTAGGCCCCCGTCCACTTTGCATTCGCATATTGGTCTCCTCTTTGGCTTACTAGACACCTTCTTCACACTGATCTTTTAGTCTTTTCGCAAACTTGCTGGCATTGGGCCAGCACTGCCATATCTCAATTATTTAAGGTTATATTATGTCTGACCGTCTAGACAAATTAAGAGTTAGAAAACGTTCACTTGACTGGTAACCCCCACCCCTTTTTCTTAAACATAGAAGCAACTGTATTTGGTCATACCTCATCAATCCCCAGTGAGTCTTACTTAATATGATTTAGTGCTTCCGGCCCTGCCTCTTTAGCAAATTCATTTTCTGCAAAATGTATCAGCCCTTGGCATCTTTGTCCCAGCTTTAGCAACCTCCCCCACTACCCAGATCGACAGTACTTTTTTACTCTCACCACAGCAAAGGAGGTCCCAGGACATTTTTTATATTCTTCTCAACATGCTCTTCAGACCACCTTTTTATTAAGAAACCTCAAAACAGTTTCTTCCCTAGAATGGGCAAGGCCCCTGAATAACGTAAAATACTGCATCAAACTCATCCTTTCCCCCCTCCTTATAGCTGAAAGTAACTCCTAAGTCTCTCAGAAATCCATGAACTCCATACATTCCATCCTTTTGGTCTCTGCCTCTGTTCTAAAGAGGTGTGCATTAGAGGACATGTACTCCTGCCACTCCCACATTCACAGACTTGAAAAGTACACCTAAAACCTACCCATTTATCAGTCCCCTGTTTGCATTCCTGCACCTGGCCTTTACTTCTGCACTGAGATCTCCCTCTCTTGCTTTTCCACAGACTCTAAAGAGGAGGTAGGCATTCTTCTGTCCAGGTTGAAATCTGGCTTTCCCGATGACTCATGCTGTGTGAGAATATTACAAGGAACTTGTACTGCCAGTGTCTAGGAAAGCGCCAATATTATCAATGCATTGTTCACAGGCGGACTTGTCCCCAAAGTTTAGAAATCCAGTGTTGTTGTTAGCCCTTTGCCTTCGAAAGATGATTTGCACGTTCCAGATGTTTAACTCTGATCTCATGGCGCTGTTACCCACTTTGTAAAAACCAACAGAGCAAATAATGTCTGAACAACTTGACGACCGTCTTGAAGAATTTATTGCTCTGGTCACGCCTCTGCTGAGTTTCTGTCCAAGTAGATAGATGGAATCAGTCATGGCTTTGGTAGTTAATGAGTTGCTTCATTAATATTGTTCGAGATAATGTGGCTCAGCGAGGTTGATCTTATAATATTAATATTTATTTGTATAGCGCAAACGGCTACCTCAAACAGAGGTGTCCCGGCGTTGTGTGGAAAGTCAGGTGAGCAAACTGGGCCTCACAACTAGCCTTGACCGAAGAGCCACGTTTTCAAGTTCTTACGGAACTCTGATTCATAGTCCGACATGCGTAGATGTAGTGGCAGTGTATTCCATAGCATGGCGGTCCTGACTGTGAAGGACCTTCCTCCTTTTCTGGCTTTTGCGAAGCGGGAAACGCAAAATAGAAACTGGGAATTAGATCTGTTTGGGAAGATTGGTATGGGCCAAGCCTATTTCTAAGGTATCTAGGTCCTATGTTATGCATGGCCCGAAAAGCTAATGTCAGGGATTTGAATTCAATATGTTTTGCTACTGGAAGCCAGTGTAGAAACCTGATGTGAGGGGTGATATGGTGGCGGAAGGGCACTCTCCAAATGAGTCTAGCAGCCGCATTCTGAATTATCTGCAGTCTGTGGATCAAGTATCTGGGTAAACCCACGTACAGACTGTTAGCATAGTCCAGCTGAGATGTCACAATGGCATGAACTACTGTCCTGCGGCTGTCCTCTGGCAAGAGGTGTAGGAATTTCTTTAAATGTTTCAATTTTCCAAAACAGATCGACGAGACATTGCGTATATGAGTTTCAAAGGATAAGTCTGAGTCCCTCTTGACGCCCAGATTCCTCGCCGTCTTTGCCGGAATGGACGGGGTACCCAGCTCAGCAGGGCACCAGAGTCCTGTAGGGAGGGGGGAAGGCTGACCAAAGAACAGGACCTCGGTCTTGTTTGCATTTAATTTCAGTTTGTTGTTATTCATCCAGCGGGCAATGTCTTTCAGGCACCCCATTAATCTAGTAAATGAATCCTTCGAAGTGATCCTTAAAAGAGAACACCAGCTGGGTGTCGTCTGCATACGAGACAGCCTTCACATCCCAGGTGTCAATGAGATTGAAGAGAGGTACCAGGTAGGTGTTAAAAAGTAGGGGACTTAGTGCTGCACCCTGTGGTACACCGCATCTCAAAGGCTTAGGCGATGATTGATGTGGTGGGAGAAACACACTTTGGGAGCGGTCATGGAGATAGGACTGGATCCACGTAAGTGCTGTGCCCCGAATTTCAAGCTGTTCAAGTCTGTCTAGCAGAATGGAATATGCGACCGTGTCGAAGGCCGCTGACAGATGCAGCAGGATCAGCATAGCCGATGCTCCAGCGTCCATCGTCATTCTTACAGACTCCGCCACCTCCACCAGATCGGTTTCAGTACTATATCCTGTCCGGAAGCCTGATTGAGTATCATGTAAGATGTTATGTGTGTCAACAAATTTGGCAAATTGACGTTGTGCCAATTCTTCTAGCATCTTAGGAGGTGCCAGTAGCAGAGAGATTGGTTGGATGGTCTTGAATTTGACACAATCGCCCACTGTATCGTCCTTGAAAGGTTTGCTGATGTGGACATCTCTAGAACCACATCAACCTACTTTAGAATTTTTTTTTTTCTGGCCATACTTACTTTTTCACTCTGTTTCATTGTAGTTGCTAGGCCGTCTGCTGTGGCGCCTCACAAGGTTTTTATCGTTTCCTATGGTTTTCTGTTTATTTAAGCTTTGTCTTATTAGATTTATTTTTTCTTTAATACTTGTGCTCAATTGATTATCCTTGTGAATGGGCAATCCCAAGGCACTGCTACCAATAGGAAAGTGTCTGCCAATCGGAACTGGATGATGTCACCTTTTTTTCTTTTTAAAGTTAAATAAAGTAGTGTGACTTATCGTGGGTAAAGACAAACTAGGATGATTTGCCTTGGCCGTGTGTCAAGGGTGGACTTCCAAAGGCAGCTTGCAATGCCAAATCACTGGGAGTCATTTTAGACCAAGAACTATCCATTGCCCATCAGATTAATACAGTAAGAAAGGCCTGCTTCTTCCAGCTGCAACTCATAGCAGCAAGATTTTACTGCTCCTCCTGAAGGACCATCAAGATAAAATTTATAACCTTATCTGTTCGCATCTTAATTACTACAGTGACCTTTATCTCTGGTTCTTTGCTGATACTCTTGCCCATCGTCAACAGATTCAGAATTTTGCAGTCTGCATTTACAGAAGCTTATCATATCTCAGAGGCTCTTACTTCTATACATTGGCTTGCTTTTCTTTCTAGGTTTTTATTTTTAATTTGATCACTTGTTTGGTATTGCTCTCTTTTAGTTCCAAGAAGCTTTTTGATGGCAAATGTTCGCTTTATAAATAACAAAGTAATTATCACCACTTTCAATTCTTTATTGATTTTGTGAGTAGTAAACAGTACAGTGGCATGAAAGACAAAGCATAGGACATACTGAACTTTCCAACGATGAGCTACAGAAACGCTATGGAGACGAGATCCTATCCACAACTCTCAGAATGGGGGGTAGCAAATATGAAGGCTGCGGGGCAGGGGCCACTGGACAATCTCACATGTTTCCGTGTTTATTAGAGCAAAAAGAACTATATGAAACTAGGGTGGTCCGCACAAAGGGGTCAGATAAATTGGATCAAAAGAGGTCCCCAGTCCTTTCTGCAGAGTAAGGGTAATTAACTGGTACATAAGGCATTGTAGGACTGTTGGGTGCGGCAGCTGTACAGACCAGGATGGGGGAGTGGAGGAAGAGGGCATGGAAGGCGCCCAATATTGATTAGGTGAGGTGGATAGGGGTGTGGTAGGGGCCTGCTGCCCAAGTTCTAGAAGAGTGTTTGTCGTGCCATCTACAATAGTCGGATACTGTCAGCGGTGAGCACCTGCAAATAACTGTTATCCGCCATGGTCAACAATGACCAGAGTCTGTTAATACCGTGTGGAGCTCAACAAAGCTAGTAAGGGAGGGGCAAGGAAAGGGCCCAGATGGCAGAAAAAGGTCCATGCAGTGTTGGAGCCGATATATGATCCCCCTCGTACAACGCCATTTTGTTCATCTCCGATATCCATCCCTCACAAGAGGGTAGCTATGGCGACCTCCAATGTCAAAGGATGCAAAGCTTGGCTGTGGTCAGTGCCTTGGTCAAAAATCTACTTGCATGTCCAAAGAGCCCAGGAAGCGCACAGGAGAATTTGTGGCAGCTTTATAGACCAGCTGGACATGGATCTGACTACCATAGCAGAAGTACTTTCAGGCAGTCATAGAGAATGTGATGTCACAGTAAGGTTCTGCAGGAGTGGTGGAGAAGGCCTAAGATCACCAAGTTCTGTGGTGTCCAGTATCAGTTTTGGACAGTCTTGAAAAGACAGACTCATCCTGGAGTTGCAGGTCTCCCTGTCCAGTTCTTCTATTAGTTATTCCCAATCTTGCTCCTCATAATCTATTTGGAGTCTCCTCTGCCACGTAGTACACACGAGGGGCTGTGAATTCAGGTGTTGGACTATGATGTTATAGAAAACAGGCATAACCCTCTTGAAAGAGCCCCATATTTTTAGATATTGCGTAAGAAGGGAGTCTGGGAGGTGCCATGGTCTGGAACCAAGGATGCCATGGAGACAGTGTTGAAGCTGCCCATATCTCCAGTGTTGCAATTTTGGGTGGGGGGTGGAATTCCTCCTGGAGGGTTTCAAACAGTTTCATATCCCTAGCCGCCACAAGGGTATTTAGAGTGGTGATCCTGGATTTCCGCCATGTGCCCCAAGGCACGGGTTTACCATCGACCTGTATGACAGCGTTGTTCCAGAGATGAACAATAGGTGCATCATTGCATGACACTTCAACAATTCGTGGACTCTATTCCATAGCCCCACCGTGGACTGTATGATGTGGTTGAGGTGTGATGCTTATGAGCTGCAGTAGCAATATAGAAGGTCTAGGCCAGCACTGCAACAACCAATGTCTTTTTCCAGTTTCACCAGACCTCGTGGAGGACAGCTGGGTGAGATGCAAGGCCATGTGATGTGCGAAGGTAGGCCCAGGCTGCCACTCTGATGGTGGGTGATCTGTTTAGAGGCTTTCAGATAGGGCCGTATTGCATCCCAGACAATGCAACGTATGTCTCTATCAATGGAACGGAGATAGGTGGGCTGCACCGTGATGGATAGCATAGCCAGGACATGGGTAAAATGAGGGCCACCACCATTTTGACTGACTGAATGTGCCCACACATTGATAAATTAAGCGAGTTCCATTTTGCATAATCCGTGGCCGTTTTAACAGTGAGCGTGTCAAGATTAAGAGGGACCATCCCTTCCCGGCCTCTGGGCATGAAGCTACCCAATCAATTCAATGAGGTATGCAGTTCCTACCTGGTTTGGGGGCGGGGGGGGGGGCAGGTCAACTAGGTGGTCATAAGTCTTTACTGTTTGGGCATGTATGCTGGACCTCACAAAAAAGCCCCCAGTCCCTCTTTTTGATTTGTTTCATGAAGATACCCAGACACTTCAAGTACTGAGGTGGCCTCGGAAACAAAGTCTGCAATGGCTACGCTGGTCGTGACCCGGGCCATAGGCAGAGCCTGACTCTTGTCTCAACTGATTTTGTAAACCGAGGGGGCTGAGAAGTCTGCAATGAGGGCATTAGGGCCTAGAGATAGAGTCCAGGCCTGCAAGGGTAAGTAAGATATCTGAAGAAGAAAAAAAAAACAAAAAAAAAAAAACGTTTTGACTCCCATTGGGGTGGGGGTACTGGTGATGCACAATGTGGTGAATGGCTGCCGCCAGATCTTCCATCACAAAGAGGAATAACAGGTGCCCCTTCCAATGAGGAAAGTGTCTGAGAGGAAACCCAAGCAGTTAACCTGTGCCGGGGGTAGGAAATCAAACCACCTGACTTTTGCATTGAATTCTTGGCTGATACCAAATCGCCGTAAGGTGAGAATATATAGTCCTATTCAATGCTGTCAAATGCCTTTTTGGCATCTAGTGAGAGGGCCAGAGCCTCCTCTGGGGAATCCTTTGACAGCCAGAGAAGGTGCGCAAGGTATCATAAGTGGTCTCTGGATGAATGGCCCAGTGTAAACACCACATAAGAACGATGAATCGGAGTGGGAATAACCTGCTTGAGACAGACTGCCAAGATGCTGGCAGGTATCTTTGTATCGGAGTTCAGAAGAAAGAGATGGTGGTTGCTATTGCAGAGTAAAGGGCCCCTTTGGGAGGACCAAGACCACCGATTTGTTGGACAAATATGAAAGAAAGCCACTGTTATTAGCCTCCTGGAAAACTGCATGGAGACAGCCCACAGGCTCCTCCCTAAGTCACTGGTAAAATTATCCCAGAAAGCCAACTTCCCCCAGTGTCTTATTATACGGTATTCGGGTGATGGCCTGTGCTATTTCCTCTTTGGAGTTCTCACTCTCCAGGAATGCACTGCCATCAGCGTTAAGGCTCAGTAAGGGCAGAGCATCTAGGAAGGCGTTCACCCTGTCTATATTGCCATCCGAGTTGGACCAGTACAGCGTTGTATAGTAAGCCCTGGCTTACCAGGTAGCCCTGGTAAGCCCTGGTAGCATCTGCACCCTACCCTAGGTTGTGGAGCACGCTCCCTGTATCGTCGCTAATTGCTGGAATGGCCACAATGGCCTCCCTTTGCCTTTAGTTGGGTAGCTAAAAGCCACCTGTTTTTCACCTGTGTTTGTAGTGGTGGGCTTTCAATTTATAGAGCACATACTCTGGTTGAGACATTTAGAGCGAATTACGCTCTATTTTTGCCCATTCTAGCTTGTGCCTATTCTCAAGGGATGGCCTGTTGGTATACATTTGAGTGTAGGTGTCCGTATCATTCACCAGGGCCGCCTGTCTTTGTACCCTGAGTTTTTAAGTCCGTACGGCGTCACATATCAACGGGCCTTGGCCGCTGCCCAAAGAAGCTGAGACTAGTGCATGGAGCCTTCGTTGTCTGATAGGTAAGTAGTCATATGGAACTTCACCTGGGCCTCCTCCTGGGGGAACTTGAAGTGCTCAGTTTTTAGGCACTAGAGTTTCCGCACAGGTTTCGCAAGGCTCCAGTCAATATCCATGAAAACCGGCGTGTTGTCTGAAAGGGAGCCTAGGAGAATAATACAGTCCAACACCATAGGGATGGTCGGCTGGGAGATAAGGAAGTAGTCTAGGCGGAACTAGGTGCTGTGCACCGTGAAGGATAATGCGTATTCCCTCTCAGCGGGGTAGAGAAGGCGCCAAATGTCTTGGAGGCCCTGTTCTTCATGGAGGTCTCGGAAGAGTGCCCTGTTGATGGGGCCTGTATGGTTAAGAACCGCATCCAGGGCTAGATTCCAGTCGTCTCCCAGTATGATATGGGAGGTGTGGAGTTCTGTGATGAGCCAATTGAGGTGGGGACAGAAGGTGGATTTGCTGCCATTGGGGCAGTAGACTGAGCCCACACTGAACACCTTGGTGCTGACCCATGGTGTGGAAACGCGTACTGACCTGCTTCATCTGTCCAAGTCTGGATGATTGTGCATGTTAGGGATATATGAATAAGGATTGCCACCCCGCATCTTTATGGAGCTGGAGGCAATGTCGCAGGACCCCCTGGGTGTGGAACCGGCGATGTATGACAGCTGTCGACAACCCTCCCCACGCACTCTTTTGAGCTCCTCGATTCCTTTGCTGAAAGTTGCATTTCCTGAATGAGAGCTATGTTAGTGTACTTAGAAGCCAGAAATGACAATCTTTTTTACGTTTAATATAAGAGGTCAGGCCATTGACACAAAGTGTGACAACATTGAGGGGTTTGTGAGGCTATGGCAACAGTTGGTGGGGGACCATGCTACTAAGGTCGGTGGTGAGAGGAGGAGAATGAGTGGGGCCGTCCTGATGTGCAGAGAAGATAGGGCGCACAACTGGAGACAAGCAAGAGAGCGGGTCAAAGGACTGGGAGGGTGGGGGGGTTGAGTGGACAAGCACTGAGGGGCCCCTACACTGGCAGCGTCCAAGAGCAGGGACAGTGAGTGACAAAGTATTCTGTGAGACCTGGAGGTGCTGAGGAGGATGGGAACAGCTGTGCTTAGTCTAATTGCAGAATCTGTCACTGGCAGGGAGACCTAGGGGTACTCGCAATGGTCCTCGATGGAGAGAATACGTGCAGCCATCAGCAAGCTGTATGGAGGGGTAGGTATTTAGGGGACCTTTGGCACTGGTGGGAGCAGTAGGCAGTGCCCCACGTGGGCCACTGTGTTTGGGTGAAATCTTGGAGACGGCTGGCCTAGAACCCGCATGTTCCTCAGGTTGGCATGTGGTTGTGTTATCCCGTTGTGGTGTTCTTCCAAAGGGTATCGCCTAACCACCTGGATCAGTGGGGGTGGGGCATAGGACCCAGGCACATGGAGAAGCAGGCCAGAGAAGCGGAGCAAACACACAAATGAGCAAGCGGATGGTGGAGCCTGTGCATCATGAAGCGCCCCCACAAGTAACCATATGTCAGAATGGGGACAATCGTAGAAACTTTAACATTAACAATATTAAGAGAAGCATTAACATATTAGCCCACCAGTATGATGAGATAACAAACCTAATAAATAGGAGAGAGCAACTGGGAGGGTCGGGGAGTAACCACAGTGGAGGTCACATCATCAGAGGTGAGGTGCCACACCAAGGAACCGGCGTTGAGCAGCAATTGCAACCAATACCTGGGAGCAATACTCTGCTGTCCAATTAGTCATATAACATCTGCTGTGCACAGGCCAGTGTTTTCAGGTAGATAGGTGGGTCGATGAGTCAGATCCTGCATCCAGAGGGTGGAGGCTTCGGGGGTGAGCGTGATTTGTCCCTCAAGGCGGCCTGGGTACATTTTTCCACAGAGTGAAGCACCAGGTCCCTCTCGGATTGGTTCCTGTGTGGTCTTTCAAACGGGTAGCCCCTGTTCTCACTCTGATGCACAGTGGACAATGTTTCAATATTCAAAGTGCCCTAGGAGTCCTAGAAATGTGCTAGGTCTGTGGGGCCCTGAAAGTCCCTGGATCGGCTGTCCCTTGTGATCCACTTGTGACTGGCTGGCTCAAGGAGCCCATATTTAATGTCCTGTTTTCTCAGCTGTGTAGGGCCAGAAAGGTCTTCCTCTTGGCGTTTGTCTCTAAGGATAAATCTGCACTGATCTGCATCCTGTACCCATCCTCATAGTGGCTGTGCTTTTAGACCTCGGTTAGGATCAGTCTGGTGTGGGCATTACAGAGAAAGTAGGCAGTCAAGGGATGGGGTCTGTTGGCGTCTGTGGAGAAGCTACAGGGAGGGGGAGGAATCTGACCCATTTCGTGTGTGCCCTCTGGATTTCCAATGGGGGGTGAAGGAGAGACCAGTGATATGAGGATGAGCTCTAAAAGGGACAACTTGATTCTGGCACACCATAGAAGCGGATGTTGTCACGGTATGACTGGTCCTCCAGAGCCACAATCTTACTTTGAGGAATTGGATGTCGGAGGCAAGCCTCTCCAGGCACTCCACTTGATCTTCGGCCGCAGACAGCTGCTGGTCTACAGCATCCACTGTCATTTGGAAGGAGCTTATGTCGGTCCTAATAGTTTTGACCTCTTGCCTGAGGTCGGTGATCTTTAGGTTCATTGAGGACGAGCAGATCCCTGTAGAGATTATTTATTTTAGGATGGCATCCAGGGGAGCAACAGGTGTTTGCTCTGCCCCCCAACACGACCTCTATGAGGTGCAATTGGCAGGAGGACTTACCCAATGCCATCTCCCAAGAAGATATGCACGCTGTGCAGTACTAGGGGAGAAGAGGGTGACTTTAGACAGCACAGACCTGTTGCTCATGTGGTGATGGAGTAGTGGGAGTCAGCCACTTTAATGGGTGAACGTTGGAATGCTGCTTCTGGAGCCCCTGTCCCACTGGTGAGAGAGTCTGGGTGACCAGCCGTGGTGAGGTTCCTGATGAAGGGGTGGGAGGCAGGTGCAGCACTCCTAGTACCTTGGGGCGATTAAAGGTTCTAGGGAAGGCCCGGTGGAGGTATTCAGTGCCTCTGAGCTTTGCCACCTCACCTCCACCCCCCCCCCCCATGCCATTGGGAGCCTGTGCAGAGTGTGGCCCCTGCACAGACACGTGGGCTTCCATCAGAGTAGGGAGAGCCCCACAGGAAAGAGCCAATTATTACCACATGCCGACCATGATCGTGGCTGCTCTGTGTCCGCCCCTCTCCCAAGAGCTGCATTTGGCCTCAGCAGTGTGTGGTGATAGAGCAGTGCACAGTTATAAGGTCTGAGGTGGCTGGCAAGAGCAAAGAAGAGATCAGGAGAGGGGGCTCTCATCGAGGGGGGGAGGGGGGACTGCTGTTCCCGGTCCATCCCCTTGAATTAAAGTCAGACAGAGGAGAGGCCTTAGCGTTGCCCCACTTTGCAGTGTCTCCGATAGGGTGCCTGTCAGACAGGGTGCGGAGGCCCCATAAGCCACATCTCCTGTGCTGCGGTGGTCATGGAGCAGTACCCCACCGAGCGAGGTCATTAAGGAGGACAGGATTAATGTAGGGGGGACAATGCTTTCTCCCTAGTCACCGCTAGTCTCAAGGAGGTACTGCCATCTTGGCCCGTGGTGTGACTCTTTCCCACCCCCCCCCCCCCTCATGTTATGTGTTACTTATAGTGCCATTGTCTTGCAATGAGAACACTGATCGGTATCCTTAGAAACCTTCTCCTCAATTGCCTTTATCCCATCTGTACAGTCCCCATTCTTCTTGACATTGCCTTCTAAAATTCACTTTCCAAATTCTCTGGCTGGATGGACTGTAATCCCACAACCAGTTTACAGAAAAAGTTACTTGTGTTGCTCCAATTCCTATTAGATCATACTGAAAAAAATAATTAATTGTATTGGCATTCTTCCTTAGTTTTCCCACTTCTGCATATGCTCTGTAAAACCTCCTTGTAAATGGTGATAGTGACCCATCTAGCGGCAGCAAAGCTGTTCCAAATGTCTTGTAGCTCTGGCATGGTCCATCTCTCTACCTTTTGGAGCCACCCCACTGTGAAAGAGAGAATTCCTCTGCATTCCAGTTTTCCAAAACTGGTACGTGTCTTGCCCTCTATGTATTCCTATTCAAAAATTGACAGAGCGAGTTGAAAACTCAATGATCTCTGATCAATTGTTTCACTATAAATGTGATCGGTTCAGTAGCAATGTCTAAAATGTTTGTATGTTCTGCCCCACAACTTGAAACAATCATCTGTTGCTGCTCTCCGGTGCCTTTCCCGTTACTATACAAATGGTGACACTTCTGCAGTTTCCTGATATCTTGCCACTACGACATTCCATTATAGTCTTCCAGACAAATCACACCATTAAATCCTCCTTCCTTTTTCTGGACACCCTGACCATTCAGTAGCGGGTTTGCCAGTATTGTCAAAGCCTGTGCCATTTGTTTACAAAATGCTCTGCCAGGTGTCATTACTTTGATTTCAAAATGTTAAGTCTGCTAGTTATCAGCCCATCAATTTTTTCCTGGCCACTTATATAGAATTCTGAATCGGCTCTTCTCGGGGTGCTTGTCTATTCTTGGTAACAGGTCATCTACTGTTGTATTTGCTCTCCAAATTTGAAGTATGAGCCTTTTATCACTGAACCCTTTCTCGCCAGCCCCCTTTTTAGTTCGAGCCTAGTTAGCGCTTGCACTGTCTCTTCTAGATATGTTTTATATACTCTGTGGTCTTACATCATGCCCATTGGCTTTTTATTCCGTCCTTCCATTGTCCTTTAAAAATGCTTACTTGTTAGTTGTGAATCCGTTCTTTGTCCCTCCTTTTTGTGTTTTGTTTCCTCCCATGGAGCACTACCCAAGTACTGTATCTTTATGCTTTGTTTATCTGTTTGTTTTGTGGGACTCCTTTTTATTTCTTTCCTATTCATTTTACAGTGTGGGTGTTTGTTCACCTTTGGCACCCGTCTTTTGTTGCACCTTCGCACACACTCCCTCCTTTCCCTGTTGTTGCTGCCACCCTTCCCGCATCTCCCGCTTCGTTGCTTGTTGCCCTGTTACTTGTGTTCTGTTCCTAGTGTTCTGTTCCTAGTACCTCAAATTGTGTTTAAGAGGAGCTTGGAGCAGTGGTGCATTTGTTTGATGCTGGTTGGGGTGCCACCTTCACTTCTCCAAGGAGAAGCGATCTTGTGATAGCGAGTTATGGTAGCATGCATGCCTGCAAAGACACTGAAGGGTTGAGGAGTCAGGCGGAAATGGGATGTGCCTGCTCTGCTTCAGCTGCAGGCATAGGAAGTTTAGAAATGAAGTTGAGCTGCTGCTGGGCCGCGGTGCTGTAGTCAGTCAGAGGTAGGGGTGCTCCTGCCATGAGGGCACCTCACCCGGTATTGCCTTTAAATCTAATCGTTATCTTGCCACATTTGCTCTGTGTTCAGAGACCGAGGTCAGAAGTCAGTTTGCAATTACTTTTCCTTCTTTGACTGCAGAACTCCAGGATTTTGTAAAGTGAACTGTCTGACCTGCTGTACAAAATGTGAAATGAAAGGCTGTAGGGTATCAGGTTTTTGATAACACACATTGAAATGGGTAATAAGTCAACTGTACAAACATTTCAAAATATTTCTGTAGTTGTGAAAGTCCATTTTCTTGTACTTGTGTGATGAAAAAATATTTTAATAGGATGAAAAACAAATAAGAACACTTTACTTGGTGATGTGCAAATGATAAATATTATATGGAACCCAATTTTCAGATTATTTTTAATACTATATACTTATCATTAAAGCTGCAACGTTGTATGAAGGCTTTTGCCCATTTCTTGCAAAATTACTGTCTGTAAATGACAGTGCACTTGCACATCTTGCCCTAGTAATATATTTATTAAAAGTGAGTGTTTAAACATGAAGTGAGAAACACTCCTGCCCTTGCCCTTACGGCAATGCTATTAGTAAACTGAGAGGCAAGTCGGGGATCATGTGTACCCTATATGTGGGCTAGATTCTTATTACACATGGAGCAAACGTTTAGTCTATTTAATCAATCAAGAGTTTTGTTTTGTACAGCAGAAATGCTGAACTCGCGTATTTGAAGGTGCACTCATGTGAGAATGAAGAAAAAGGTGACTCTGTAAAATAAAATATTTGCCAATGATCACACAATTTGAGACCAGTTTACCGGTCAAGTACATTACAGTGTGGTAGAGTAGATGATTGAAGTCACTTGACCTGCAGGTCTAGTAACTTTTATTTTTCGAGGCCTGCTACTGTTCCACATCCACACTAATTCTAGTCCATTCTCCCTAATTGGCCGTTTTAGCTTTTTCCAAATTAATTTTTCTCAACTTGGCTGAATTTTTGTGACTCCTACCTGCAAACATTGAGTTTGAGCTGGCCCCTTGAGGGCTACACCGTGGCTCAGCAAAAGGGGTTTTGTCAGGACAAGGGGTTGCCTGCTCAGAGGAGCACTAAAAAAGCACAGCTCCAAAAAACCTTGAGAGCATGGGCAGAGGCCCACCAGACCCCAAGAGAAGAGGAGGAATAGTTTGATGAGGAAAATCTGGAAGATGAGTATTTGGAACAGGACCCACAGGAGGGTCTTGGACTGCAACCTGTTGAGGAAGTGGGCAATACACTCAGAGGATTGGATATTTCTCCCAAGGCAGAGAGCAGTGTGCCTTCCAGGGGCCGGTCCCCAGAGGAGCTGGAGGACAGACGGGAAGAGAGGAAACTCAAGTTGGAGCTGGAAAAGAAAATTAAAATTGGAGCAGGAGAAAGCCTTACAGCAGAAGAAAATAGGCTATCAAGGAAAGAAATCTAATGTTGGCCCGGGAACTGATTCTGAAGGAGCTGGACATTAAGGCCAGATAGGCTGAGTTCAGTGATGGTGGCAGCATTTCTTCAGTGCCCTCTAACAGGATCCTCCACATTTTCAAAGGTCTGGTGCATGACTTTGTGGTGTGAGACAACATAGATGGGGTTTAGGCTTATGAGATTGCTCTGAAGAAGTACAAGGTCCCTGATGGGGATTGGAGGGCTAGTCCATGGAGGCACGTCCCTAGTGAGGTGGTGTGACACCTTACTGGCCCTGGGTGTGGGTGACAGGATGAGACCCCCCCCCCCTCCCCCCAAATGAAAGAAGCCCTCCTCAGAAAATGTGATTTGACCCCAGAGAAGTACAGGCAGAAGTTCAGGGAGAGTGCGAAACTATCCCACCAGTCCTGGGTGGATTGTTGATTCTTTTTGCAATGCACTGGATGGTTGGGCGAAGAGCTGTGAAGTAAGAGATTATCGGGGCTGTATAACTTGATTGTACAGGAGCACGTGTTCAGTCTTTGGTTCCCAGATCTGTGCCAAAACCTTGTTGACAGTAAGTTCATGGACCCCAGGGAGCTTGCTAAGGAGGCGGCCCACTGGGTCAGCACTATGGTCCACAGGAAAGTATCTGGTGCGGGGGGCAGAGTATCTCCACAAGAGTGGGCTGGGTCCTCCCCAGAAGGAGGTGGTGGAGACCAAAGCAAGGAATTCTTTAAAGGGCCCAAAAATAGTTATTCACGTCAGAACACCCCCCCCCACCCCCTCCTTTACTGAGAAGAAATGGTTCCCTCATAGTAGGTCTGCAGGGACGGCACCCCATAAGTGTTTTGAGAGCCAACAGGAGGAGCAGGCACAGCCACCCTCTGGTGGGCAGTCACTGGGGCTCGCAAGTGTAGCGCTTGGGGAGGAGATTGTCCCAGATAGTTTGCGGAACAGAGTAGAGGTTGCCCTAGCGTCCCTGGGTGATGGAGAGATGTGCATAGAACCCACATGCCTAGCAATATTAGGAAGTACATGCACCATTAATAGGCAGAGAGTGGAGGCTCGGAGAGACAATGGAGCCAGTATGACCACCATCAGGTGCCCCTGTTGTCCTTAGAGCAGGTAGTCCCTAATGTGTTCCACCAAGTTGTTGCAGCCAACAACAGTGAGAGTCACTACCCAGTGACTCTGGTTACCTTTGAATGGGAGTAGGAGAGGTCTCGGGTTCCTTGAGGGTAGCTCTGAGTCCATCCATGCTTGTGGATTGTCTCCTTGGCAATGACCTGTAGCATACCTATTGGAAAAAGTTGATGCTCAGGTCCTGCTGAAGATGTTGGGGTTGCCTGAGTGGGCGTGCCTGGCCACACATTCCATGGCAGCCCGAGAGGGTAGTTAAGAGGACCTGAGGCCTGGAAGAATGGGCCAGGTGCCTGCAAAAAAGAGAGGGTGTGAGAAACCTGCTCCTGATCCTCCCACAATCCGAGAGGAGCCTGATCCTGAGAGAAACTCCCCTGAACCTACGGAGGAAGATGAATTGGGGCAACCTGCCTGAGCTGTCCAACTGGCAGCAGGAATGGGATCCTACCCAGGAGAGATTCTACAAGACGCAGAGGGAATGCTCTTCTCTTGTGGGTCTTTGGGAGCAAGTGACGCCTCTGGCAAACACCTGATTTACTGGGAGAATTGTCTCCTGTATACTGAGCATGGTGCTACCTGTGTGTTGGCAGTCCCCCAGTGCTACAGAGCCTTCCTACTGGAGGTGGCTCATAACGTACCCCTGGCAGGTCATTTGGGGCAAGACAAGACCTTGGACAGGCTTGTAACCCACTTTTATTGGCCTCAAATGAGAAAGGCCCCAGATGCATTCTGTAGGTCCTGTCCTACCTGCTAAGTAGGTGGCAAGTCAGGGAGAGGTGCAAGCCACCCCCGCAATTCTTTTCCTGCAGTTGGCACCCCATTTAAAAGGGTGGGAGTCCACATAATTGTGCTCTGGACCCACAACAGCCATTGGCAACAGATTTGTTCTGGTCTTGGTGGACATTGCCACCCGGTACTCCAAAGCCATCCCTCTAAGGACTGTGACTGCATCCACCTTGGCCAGGGCACTGATGGGGATCTTTACCCGTATGGGTTTCCCTAGGGAGGTGGTCTCAGACCAGGGTTCCAGCCTCATGCCACGGTACATGGAGGCCATGTGGAAGGAGTGTGGGGTAACCTACAAATTCTCTGCTCCTTACCATCCACAAACCAATTGGCTTGTTGAAAGTTTCAAAAGGACCATAAAAGGCATGACTATGGGCCTGCCAGAGCCCATGAGGCTGAAGTGGGATGTCTTCCTGCCTTTCCTTTTATTCGCCAAGGGGGAGGTACCACAGAAGGGAGTTGGCTGAGAGGACCTCTCAGTTTGATAAAGGAGAGCTGGGAGCAAGCTCCCGGGAGAGCATCTCAAGATGTGGTCTGCTACATGCTGGCCCTCTACAGACAGCGTGCTTCCGGAAGCTCACCCGGGAGAATCTGGAAGCCAGCCAGGCGGACATGAAATCCTGGTATGACCAGAATACCGCTCTGGTGGAGTTTCAGCCTATCCATAAAGCGCGGCTGATGGAGCCAGTGGAGCCCAGGGCCCAGCAGGACCGTTGGTCTGGGTCTTGAGGTGAAGGAGCACCATAATGAGGTCATCTACTTGGTGGACCTCAAGACTCCCAGGAACCCTTTAAGGGTCCTTCATGTCAATCGCCTCAAACTCCACTTTGAGACTTTTTAAGCTTACCATGTTCCTGATGATGTGGTAGAAGAGAAAAGTGAACCTCTTTCCCCCCCTGCCCCCCACCTTCCTGCTTCCAAGGAGCAGGATGGGTCAGTGGAAGATGTCAGCCTCTCCCCTACACTGACCCTAGACAAATCGAGAGACTGCCACTAATTGCTGGGGCAGTTTGCCTCTTTGTTCTCACTTAATCCACGACTCACTACATGGTGTACCCACGATAATTATACCGTGGACAGCACACCTGTGAAGAACAAAATTTACACGTAGTCTGACCAGTTGAGAGAGAGCATTAGTAGGAGGTCTCCAAGATGCTGACTTTAGGGGTTATTGAGCCTTCAATTAGCCCTTGGCCCATCCCTTGCTACACCTAAGGGAGCTGTCTGTGATTGCATTTATGAGCTATTTTGCAGTTCCTTTCATAGCTCTCATGCTATATGTTTATAGAGCAATTTGTGCAAAAGACGTTTGGATGATGTTATGGATGATGTCATAGAACATGTCATGAGTGTAATATGTGAGGTAATAAACCGTGCATTGCGGGAGCGCAAGTTATAGTTAGCTATGCTAACTATAACTGGTGTATTTTGATTTATTTTTTTTGTTCAAAAGGTTAATGTTATCACTGATGTATTCAAATAACTATAATGCTACTTTTAACCTTTGTTTTTTTTCAGTGAATTTCTAGTTTTTTTTTTTTTAACGTAAAATAATGTTTTATTAGAATACATTAAGCCATCCCTTCCCGTGTCCAGGCGTTGCAGATTCCCCCCCCCCCCCACACACACACACAGGCAGCCATCCCCCACTCTGCACATATCCTTTGGCCGTGTGCAGCAGTGCATTGGACACAGGGCTGTCGCCAGGCCTTGTGGCCAAACCTCCAGCAGGCTACTAACCCCATACAGCACACAGGGCCCGAAGTCTAATCCTACGCTGTGCAGACAGCGTGGGATTAGACTTCGGGCCCTGGGGACCCCATCCCTGAGGCAAAACATATTTAAGGGGAGGGGGTATGCAGCCCTGTCCCTTACTGCCAATGGGTAACAAAAAAGGAAAAGAAAATGTATGTATGGGTGTTTTTTTTTTTTTTTTTTGCCTATTGGCAATTGCCAGGAGGTAGATCTAGTTACCATAGGAAGAGCGTTTTTTAGATTTGCCAATAACTTTGGCGGTGTTTAGCGAATCGTTGCAAAATTTTCAAAGCTAGATTGACGCTCACTTCAGCTGCTGTCTTGAAAATTTCAGGGTGATCAGTCAAGTGGGGCGGAGAAAAGAGGGGTACGAGGTCCCAAAAGCAGTTTCCCCATGTTAATTTCCATAGGATATTTTAAACCTGCTGAACGGAATTACACCAAATTTGGCAGAAAGGTAGCTGTTGGTCCAGAAAGCAAACTTTTTGTTAAATGGTGTAAATCCGCACCCCTGCGTCTGTGGACCACCGCCTCCCTTGGGCTATGTCATAAAAGAATGCAGGGGAATCCCGTATGACTTCCCCCTGCAGCCTCGGGGACTGCCACCTTACCGGGGGTTTATGTTTTATTGAATCCTGGGAACCCCTGCAGCCCCGGGGCTAAATGTAAAATCAATGCGGGGGGGCTCTGGACCCCCGGAGACTGCCACCTTCCCAGGGCAATCAGTACTAGAAATGCAGGTGAGCCCGCTAGGCAACCCTGGGGACCGCCACCTCACCGGGACTCAAGTAATATATATGCAGGGGGTACGTTGCGGACCACCTCCTCCCTGGGGCAAATTAAAACAAAGTAGGGGCCGCATGGCCCCCTTCCTGGAGCCCTAGATGACCCTAGGTACAGCCACCCCCCAGGGCCGGCTCCAGCAATGTCCTGAGGTGCCCACCCACAGGACATTGCAGTTTGCTATGGCTTGATGGGAGGACTGCTCCCTCCAACCCATGGATGACTCTGCTCTGCTTCAAGTAAGTAAGAGCAGAAAATGCTCTTGTTTACTAGAAGCGGAGCAGATTTGCCTTTGGACAGAGGGAGCTGCATGTTAGAAGCTCCCTCTGTCCAAAAGCATTGCTGGCTCCTGCAGGACAGAGAGCCAGCAGAGACTGCGGGGGGGGGCTCAGGTGCCCCTGCGGTCCCCAACTTGAAAAACTGGGTGCTCCAGGTGGGACCAGGGTGCCCAGTATTGTGGCCAGGCCCTGGCGGATGGGACACCAGGGCCAAAAACGGCCTGGAAGGGGGGCCACAAAGCCACCCCCTTGTTTTACATTTTTTGTTTTTTTTTTAAACAAAGGGCAGGCCCTGGGGAATGGGGTCACCGGGGCCAAAATTGGCCCAGGGAAAGGGGAGGGCCATCCAGCCCCCCTTCCTTTTGATATTGTTTTTTTTTTTTTTTTTAAACCACCAGGCGCAGGGGGATCGTGTGTCCGGGGCCTTAATCGGCCCTTGGGGTGGTGGTGGTGCAGGGGGGTATCACCCCCTCCCCCCCCCCCCCCCCTCGCTTCCTTTGTAATAATAAAAAAATGCTACCCGCCGCCCCTTTTCTGCAGCACTCTGAAATCTCACCTCCTGGTGCGCTGCTTGTTAGGGGATAAAGTCCACTTGGCTGCTGAGGGTCCTTGGGGCAAACAAGACCTCTTGTTACCTCCAGTAAGTCCCACACAGTGGGACTGCTGAGAGGTGATTGGAGGCCACACACCCTTTCTCCACCTCTCTGCAAACGTGCCTCTCACCCGCTGCTGGGGGGGAGGGGTGTCCCCTTGCTCCTGAGGGCCTCAGGACTAAAGTGGACTTCTTCCCTCAACCAGTAGTGCGCCAGGAGGTGCGTTTGCAGAGTGGTGGAGAAAGGGGGGCATGGCCTCCAACAACGTCTTAGCAATCCAGCTGTGGGACTTACTGGAGATAACTGGAGGGGTAGATATCCCCCAAGGACCCTCTAACGCCAAGGGGACTTGATCCTCCACCTAGCAGTACGCCAGGGGATGTGTTTGCAGAGTGGTGGAGAAAGGGGACGTGGCCTCCGGAGACTTCTAAGCAATCACATTGTGTGGGATTTCCTGGAGGTATGCTATGACAACTCCTTCTCAGACACAGCCTGCTGCCTTGCCTCGCTGAACTGTACCTTCTCCTGGACTTTTCTTAAAGTCTGAATGTAAGCAAAGACTAGGCCCAATCCAACACTTGTAACTGACCCACGCTCATCACGGTCGGCCTTAACTTTTGGCTTTGTCCTGGTCTTGCATTACCAGATACCCTCGGTTGGCACTTTGATCTCTTATGCGCTAGATTTCACTAAAAATGTAAACAATTCATTATTCCAATTCTACTGGTTGATTTAATTCATTTTGGTATCATTTTATTTATTAATTTACCCTATTTTCGAATTTGGTTTGGGATTTTTCTTGTATCGTGTTTTTGCTGTATCTGCGTGCTAATACGTTAGTGCTTGTAAGGTAAGCCTGATTGCTTTTGTGCCAAGCTACCAGAGGGTGAAGTACAGGTTAATTTAGTGACTTTTGTGGTTCACCCAAACACTGATTGTGTCTGTTGCTTGAGTAGGGTTTCCACCCTCCTCAGTAACCCAATTCCTTACAATTTCTATATCTATACATATATTAAGCTGATATTCCGAGTCCTTCTGTGACTATGCCTAGCACATAACCCTGCATTTTTGTGATCATAATTCCTTACAAATTGGTACGATACCTGGCCAAATACTTGGGCCTACACTTAATTGCTTAACACATTTGAGTGAAATGCATTTTCAGATTGCCGAACCATAAGTGTGAACCTGTGCTTAGAACAAAGGTTGTGTGCAAATATTTTATGGGTGGAAGTTGAACAATATTTGCAGGCCGTCACCAAAGGTCACGCCATGTAGTTTGGCTGTGGAGACGCAATAGCCAGCCATTACACATTTTAGTAAACCCCTTCAGATGTGCGTCCCAGGGCTTGGTCCGCATTTTATCTTTTGCAGTCACTTCGTTGCTTGGATTTTTGTCTACTTGTCCTCTCTTGCTAGATTTTCTCTGCTGTGGTCTGCTTTAAATGCAAATACCATTTAACCGATGCTGTTTTTTAAATTTTTTTAGAAACTTTATTTTTTTGATTTTTCACAAAAACAATACATCGGCATCAAATAAATACGTATGCATACATTTCGTTGATGGCAATTATAGTCGCATGAGACACAAGGCCGCACCAAAGAGGGAAGGGACAAGGGGGACAGGAGAATCATCCACAAACATGTCCCTGCGGTGGGAGGGGGCGGCAGAGAAGGCACCCCTACCCAGTGCGGACCCTATCAGAACTAAGCGTTGCGTTCCCCACTAGAAACAGACCCCCCGGGTATATCTGCATCACTCTGCTCACTAGCAGTAACATCCCGTGAGGACGGCTCCCCCTCCGCTAACCCAGTGGCACACAGGACCCGCCAAGCCATCAGGTCATCCTGCAATTTCTCATCCCGTCGGGTATGTTTCATGTGTGCCTCTTCAGCCAGCGACCACTCTCGAACATCTTTGAGCCAAGCAGGAAGTTCAGGGGCCCTCTGCCCCATCCAAGTTATTGCCACCCTGCACCTGGCAAGAACCAACATTAACTGTAAGAGTTTATAGGGGAGTTTCTTCCTCTTGGGCCTGCGAACCATCGCGAGTAGACATTGCAAGGGATCGAGAGCCACCCGAAGCCCCGTGGCGCTTACAACCCTAGTCACCACCCCCGTCCAGAACTGCGCAACCAATAGGCATTCCCATGCCAAATGCAAAAAGCCTGCATTCTCTGCGGCACATCTAGGACAGCCAGCGCCCCTGCTACTGTCAATGCGTCTCAGATACCGGGGTAAGGTAGGTGCGGTGTAGGTAATTAAAGTGTGTTAGCTTAAATCTGGCATTGCATGAAACGGTGTGTGTAAGGGAGCCTATGCGTGCCCACTGTGCCTCCTCCAGCGGGGCAGCGAGGTCCCTCTCCCAGGCAACCCTAGACTGCGGGACCGGGGGGGGTGGAATCCTGTTTCATCGCTTTATATAGGAGGGAGATCAAGCCGCGCCCCTTGCCGCACGTGAGCATAACATCCAGTGTATGTGTCAGTGGTGGAATATCTGGGTACTGGGGCCAGGTGATTTTCGCTACATCTTGCATACCCCTGAAATGCAAAAATTGGCCTTGTCCAAGGCCAAAGTTCTCCACCGCCTGCTCGTAGGTTATAAAGGTTTCATTAGGATATAGATCGGCCAGAACCTCGCACCCTCCCTCCCAAGTCGGAAGGACATGTGACGTGCCATAGCTATAAATGGAGCCAGTATCCAGAGCGAGAGCTCCCTGTGAAAGGGCGCCCTTCGAAGGACCCTCTCAACAAAGCGCTGCCATATGCCAGCTGTATCTCGCACAGTATAGGGGAGATACACATCTGATCCCGCGCCCTGCATCAGCGCCTCCGCAGTGTCTGGGTGTCTGCCCTATCAAGCAAAAGGCGCTTCTCCCAGTTGTCAGTGTCGGTGAACCAACGGGCCGCATGTTGGAGCTGGGCGGCATAATAGTATAGGTCAAATCGAGGGGCTTCGAGACCGCCCTCCTCGTAACTGCGGACAATCGTGCGAAGGGCTACCCTACTGCGCCGACCCGCCCAGAGCAGAGATGTGAGCAATGTGTTGAGAGTTTTAAAAACTTGAGGTGGCAAAGGGCAAAGTGAGTTCTGTAGCACATAGAGTACCCTGGGGAGCATCACCATTTTCGAGATGGCGAGACGGCCCATCAGTGAAAGTGGGAGAGTATTCCAAAAAAGCACGGACTGCCGCAATGCCGTAGTGACGCGGTCCACATTCCGGGCCAGCGCTTGTCCGTCAGGGTCACCTGAATACCCAGGTAACGGAACGCCGTCCGCTCCCAACGCAGTTCCAGATCTGGCAAATCCTCCGGAGGCACGCCCGCTAGTCCTGCCAATGGGAAAACGAGGGATTTACCACGGTACAGCCGCAATCCAGAGACCTCCCCAAACCGATCTAGGTGGTGCAACAGCACCGGCAGGGCATCGCGGGGAGAGGCCAAGTAAAACAAGGCGTCGTCCGCGTATAAAGAAATGACGTGAGTCATGTCCCCCAGCTTAATACCCCACTGCGCCATATCCGCTCTAATCCGGACCGCGAAGGGCTCTATAGCCAGGGCAAACAAGAGTGGGGAGAGGGGACACCCCTGTCGTGTACCCCTCCCGAGTTGCCACTCTTCGGACCGCGCGCCCCCGAGAAACTCTAGCGCATGGGGCCGTGTATAAGATACGAACCCAGCGACAAAATTGGGGACCCAGCACGCAATACCTCGAAGATATCCCCAATCCACCGTGTCAAAAGCTTTGGCAAGGTCCATGGAGACCAAAACCATCTGCTCCTCCATGTCCCGCACCTCATGCAAAATGTGAGTCAGTCGCCGTAGGTTCATAGCCGTGTTTCGTCCCGGTATGAACCCACATTGATCCTCGTGGATTAGGCGGGCCATATGCGGCGCTAAGCGAGATGCCAAGAGCTTGCAAAGGATTTTTATATCCGTATTGATCATCGTAATCGGCCGATACGATGAGGGCTCGTGTGCATCTCCCCCTGGTTTCAAGATCATACAGATTTCCCCCTGTGTCATACTTGGCGGGAGGATTCATCGTTTAAAGGCCTCATTGTAAACTTGCAGGAGGAGGGGGGGGGCAGAATATCGGGGAATGCTTGGTAGAACTCTGGCGGAAAGCCATCATTACCCGGAGATTTGGCCCGCGGGAGATGCTTTAACGCGGATTGAACCTCACATAGCGTCAGTGGCTCATCAAGTTCCTGCCGCGCCTGTTCAGACATGGTACTCAGGGTCAACCCATGTAGATACGGGAGATAAGACGCCTCCCCTACCACGGGATCCGCAGTATACACCGCCTGAAGATGCGATTGAAGGACCCGCAATAATCCCACCTGTGAATGCACCAGGCCCCCAGTGGAATCCCGCAAGGCCTCAATCGCAGCAGGAGCGTGTTCTCGGCGGAGGATCCAGGCCAAGAGACCTGATTTATCCCCTTCTCTGTAAAGGCGCTGTCTGTATTGCGTGAGCGTGTATTGATCAAGCCTGTCTAAGATGTCATGGATGCGCTCCTGGATCTCTCGTTCCCCATCCCTCTTGGCTGCGTCAGTAACTATCGAAGTCTGTACCTTCAACAGGCGGCGTTCCTCGTCTTGCAGCTCTTGTTGGAGCTGCTTCCGAACCCCATACGTCACACTCAGATATGCCCCTCTCACTACCGCTTTCAGGGCCTCCCATTTGTTGGCCTGAAATAGGTCTGTCCCAGCCCAATTTAGATCGACGTAATCAGTAAGGGCAGTTTCTACATGGTGCCTCCCCACCTGATCCTCAAGAATCTCTGCCTGCAACCTCCAAGTCCGCGGGCGGAACCTCGGGGCTCACCATTCCATCACACATGCTACAGGGGAATGATCAGATAGGAAGCGCGCTAGATGGGTCACCTCCAGAGACATGTTGGGATCGGGATTCGCGACTAAGACCCTGTTGAGGCGGCTATATGTGTTATGAGTAGATGAGAAGCAGGTGTATACTTTCTGAGTTGGGTGTCTTTGGCGCCATACGTCTTGGGCCCCTAGATTCCCCATGACCTCCCGGAGTTTCACAGTCATTCTGGGTTTCGTGCCAGTGCGGGGGGGGAATCTATCCAGGACAGGATCGAAAACACAATTAAAATCTCCCATCCAAAGCAGTGGAACCTCTAGTTCCGATACCAGGACCTCCTGCAGGGACTGATAAAAGCCCGGGTCATCAGTGTTTGGCGCATAGGTGTTCACTATGGCAACGTCTCGACCATCTAGCTTGGCTATGAGGAGCAGGTACCGTCCCTGGATATCAGCTTCCACATATTGGACGGCTAGAGGAACCCCGGGCGCCACCCACACAAGGACCCCTCTAGCATAGCTTGAAAAGGAGGAGTGAAAGAGCTGGCCCCGCCACTTCTTTGCCAATTGTTGAGCCACTTCGTCCGTGAGATGGGTCTCCTGGAGGCATGCTAATGAGACCTGATGTCTATGAAGGAAAGACAGGACCCTGTACCTCTTGGTGCATGTACCCAGCCCCCTCACATTCCAGCTTAAAAATTTAAACCCCATAGTGGTTGTAACGCCCAATCTCCGGGCAGACCATGCCCCACGCAGCGACCTACATGCTGTGCCTCAACTGTGATGCATACGATGCCAACAAAACCCCCTTAAACCCCCCTCTCCCCCCACCCACGAGCAATTTACTGACAACCAAACATGCAGAAATGCCATTCCCGTGCTGGTGCCAGGACGTGCACAGCGATCCCATGAGCCCAACAGGGCCTAACTTCGTTTATGAATGAAGGGAAAAAAAACCTCCCCCTCCCCCTCCCTAAAGCCCGACCCGTACCAACCGCTCATGTCATGAATTTGTGTCCCGGGCCACCCAACGAAAATCTGATACACATAGTGCAGAACAAAGCAAGCAGCGGAGCCCAATAGACACAGCCATCATAATCGCTGTGATCTCGGTGAAATCACTGAAACCCCCAATGTGCCATAATCCCCGATTCCCTCACAGCCCAGCCCCAACCACCCCAACTTTGGGAAGAACAACAGGATAACAGCCAGGGGGGCCCGCAAGGAGCCAATGTCCGAAGCAGGAAGTGCACAGGCAATGTACAGGTGCGGGACCGGCAGTGGATCCCCCCCCCCGAGCCACATCCACAACCACTGAGCCACCACGGACCAACTGCCTGCGTTACAAAAGTGAAGCAGAGGGCCACTGTGTACTCAGGGTGGGTCCGCAGCAGCAGGAGGCGGATCCATAATGGTTTCTGGGATCACTTGATTAGTGGGTAGAAAGGTGTCCGGCACCAAGCTCTCCCCAGGCGGTCCCGCCATCGTCCGCGGGGGAGAAGCATCCGAGTCCGAGGAGTCCACACGCAGAGCACCATCATTCCCCACCGTGATCCGCTGTCGTTCCTCCCTGGCGCCGGCCATGGCCCGGCCCCCGCGTCTGCGTCTTCTCCTGGGTCTGGTCCCCCAGGTACTCCGGGAGTCCCCCTGCTCGCGCTCGGGGAGGGCCTCTCCCCGGACCTCGAGCCACTCCCATACTTCCTCCGGTGAATCAAAAAATTGAGCCTTTCCCTGGGAGATCACCTTGAGTTTCGCGGGGTACAATAGCATGTACTGCAGACCAAGTTCACGGAGCTTTTGTTTAACGCCCAGATAGGATTTTCGCTGTTCCTGAACGTGGCGGGTGTAATCAGGATAAATGGATATTCTAGCGCTATCATAAGTGAGGTCCGTTGCCTCCCTAGCGGCTTTCAGGATACAATCCCTGTCCCGGTAGTTCAGGATTTTAGCAATGAGGGCCCTAGGAGGGCCCCCGGGCGGTGGTGGAGGGGTCAACGCCCTATGGGCCTGCTCCACCACAAAGACCGCAGACAGTCCCGTGGGGCACAGCTTCGTTCGGATCCATTCCTCTGAGAAGCGCTCCGCATTGCCCTTCTCCGCGCGTTCCGGGATACCCAGGACCCTGATGTTACTGCGTCGGGCCCTGCCTTCCGCCTCCTCCGCTCTGCGCTCCAACGCACCGGTCGTGGTGGTGAGCTGAGTAACCTGGTGTTTCAAGGAGGCCACCTCCCCCTGCAGCTGGACGATGTCCCCCTCTGCCGTAGAGACCTTATCTGCCACCTTCCGCAGATCTGCCCGCAGTAGGTTCACATCAATGGACACTGTCTCTATTTGCTTTCCCAGGGCGGTGTGAGAGCCCCGTATAGCCTCCAGCAATTCGGCTCGGGACGGTTCGGTAGGGGTGTCGCCCTCGCTGTCGAGGCCTGTCTGGCGAGTGATCCTCTGCATGGGGAGGCGCTGCGTGGTGTACTGCGTGATCGTATTGGGGTTAGAGGCGCGTGGGGGCTTATCCTTACCCATGGTGCAGAACTCAGGCCGTCAAGTGTGGTGTTCACCTGGCCCGGTCCGGCCTTGTAGGGTAGTCTCTCCCCCTCTGCCGACACAGGGTACACAGCAGAACAATCCGGAGTCCAGGGGACCAGTGTCACTCCCCAGGACACCCACTCTGGGATGGCGTCAACCACAGGAGATCAGGCCGGCCAATCCGGCTCCCCAGGGCCACTTCACCACTGCATCGGTGCCAGGACGACGACGCGGGCCCTCAGCGCACCCACCGCCGGGGTCCACGCCACCCCTCCCGGTTCCAGGATCACTGTTCGGAGTGCCCCGAAAGAAGGGCCAGACACCTCCGCCGTCACTCAGGAGGGCACTCCGCGACCAAGGGTGGGCCGGACAGGAACCCCCACTCGACTCGCGCTGCTCACCGTGGCTGGCCGGCCCTCACCTCCACGTTCGCCACTCACTGGGTCAGCGCCGCCAAATAGCCGTGGCCCACGCGCTGCGCTCACCGTCACAGGAGCTCAAGCCGGCGGGAGGAGCGTGCGACTCCAGCGCCCCCCAGACGGCCGTCGTGCGTCGTCGCAGGCCTCGCAGCTCAGGACCTCTCCGCAGGGCCCCAATCGCGGTCCACTGCTCAATGCGGAACCAGGCAGGTAGGCACCGCCTCTCCTGGGGCTATAAAGATTCCGCCAGGCCCCTGTAGGTTAAGGCCCAGCGCCCGTCAGCGTGCTGCGCAGGCCTCCAGCCCGCAGGGTCGTGTCACGGGGATCAGGAGCAGCACCCCACCGGGAGCCTCCGGCGGACAGGATCGTCATCCGGGCCGGTCCGATGGCCACTGCACGATGTCAGGGGAACTCCCCCACTCGGGGCCCGAATCCCGCTCACGCGAGCATAGGCCGCATCCCCGGCCTCTCGTAGGTGCGGCCCGCCGGGACACCAGCCGCCGGGACGATTCCGCCGGTCTCCAGGTCGGATTTGGTTCCGAGACGGGTCCGGAGCACCGCCGCTCGATTCAGGGCTCCAGGCGCTCAGAGTGCTGTTGTAGGCGCCCGTAGTAGGGTTTTAGCAGGATTTTTTGCGGCTGGCAGGTCGGGAGCCGAAGAAGCTTACGTCCTATCGGCCATGTTGCTTGGCCACGCCCCCCTTAACCGATGCTGTTTGCGTCTGAACTTTCTTACTTGTATTGTGTACTCCACGGGCGGCTAATGCGGAGGAGCATCGCCCCTCTTAAATTACCGCGAAAGCCCCAAAGATGCAAAATAAAATGGTAATCACAACCTTGCAGTTCAGTTAGTCCTCGACAGTGAGTTGTAGCGGGGCTCCCCGAGCACAGTCTGCCTGGGACCCAAGTCAGAGCATTCAGTGGACTGCAGTGTGTTCCCAGTATTTACCATTGTTCGAGATTAATTCAGGTGTCCACCCATCACCTTTTTTGTTTTCTTCATGCACATAGACACAGAGCATGTGAGTGAATATGCCTGAATACTGATGACCACCACCCATTTTTACTAAGCTTAACAACCAAACGTTAGAGAGACTTGCATCTATCCACTACAGCGTGCTGCATGGGTCATAGTGATGTTCTGGTGTGCCTCAGAGTGCGGGGTGTGCCTCAGTGGATTACAGTGCCTTGAGAAGAGCAGCACTGGGGGATGGGCCTCAGAGGACCAGCTTTCTGAGAACACAAGGTGTGACCTGCAGTGAGTGGGCACGGGGGGGGGGGTGATAGGGGTGTGACAGTCCCATGTGGGACATGAGTAGCTCGTTTTGTCCTGTGTCTTCTTTGCATCCTAGGGCATGTAATATCTGTCCAGTTGCTAGTGTAGGACAACAAGAACCAGCTGAAAATAAAATGTCGAGACTGGAAGAGCTGCTGGAGCAAAACTTTATTGAAAAACAGTGTGTGCCTTTGCAGCAATGTGTTTCTTTTTTTTTTTTTTTTTTTTTTTTACATCACACAATGTATTGATGAAATCCGGTCCAGTCTGGAAATTGGATTTCTTTTCAATATTTCAATGGAATGTCAATATTAATCAGTTCCTTTTTTGACAGTAATCGAAGACTACCTGGAACACACACATTCATACAGACAAAAGAACAAATCGGTCGATGTGGATAGAAAATTCAAGGTCGAATTGTCACCCTTTGGGGTTGGATTTTGTCTTCATAGTAAAAATGTTCTGGATCATGAAAATTATTTTTAAACGCTAATTACTTGTTTGTGGAGCCCGCCGAGTTGGCATCACTGATTTTACTCCTGAATATTGTGCCCTAGAATAAAGACCACATTCTTGAATGGAACAATCAAATAATATAATTGCGTAAGACGCGAAATATCAAGTGTAATTAATTGTATCACCAAAGTTGTTCAGAATTAAAAATATGTGAGGGAACTTTGCTAGATGAAATTAAGGAAAGGTCATAGCCCTTAGGGTGTCGGGCAGTCTTTCATAACGGAGAAAATATCGTAATGGCTTTCTAAGCTTGTTCAGCAAAATGTGATCTTCACTACTTTAGAAAATAAACACTTTATCCTTTTTAGCATCAGCATGTGTAAACCGAAATTGTGCAAGTATTGGAAATGCACCGCCGGAATTCACATAAGATGAACACGAAATTGTTTTTTCTAAGAAGCACCAGCAGGCACCTGAAACCCAGCGGTGCACAGTAGGTGGCGGTACTGCCCGCCCTCTTAAAGTTCTCAAAAGGCCCTCCTTTATACCACATTTATAGGTGGGGAAAAAAAGCCCTTTTTTGTTCTTTCTTTTCTTTCAACTCTGCGTGTCTTATAAAATAAACAATTTTACTTGCTCACTCCGGACTGCTGTGTCCTTTTAGGATGAAGAGGGAAAAAAAAGAGAAAAAAAAGATGTATAGATGTAGATATATATTTATCTATCCTACTGGCGGTCGCCAGTAGGTAATTATAGTTGGAACCTAGTTTCCATAGGAAAAGCGTTTTTTTGACTTGCCTATATCTTTGGTGCCGTTTGACAGATTTTTCCAAAGAAAGTGCGCCAGTGATTCTAGATGTGCATGGAAAGTTTCGGGTGATCCGTCAAGCAGGGCCAGAGTAAAAGGGGGCTGTGAAAACAAGCATTTACAATGCAATCGGTCTCGCATTTGCAAGAGTTTAGGCTATTGGCATTGCAAATGTCAATGCCTTTTTTTTTATCGGTTTTGAAAAACACATAAATAAAAGGCATTGTCATTTACAATTCCAATAGCTCTAACTCTCGCAAATGCGAGACCTATTTCATTGCAAATGCAAATTCCAGTTAATTACCAATATTACGAGTTTTCCCATAGGCTTTTGACTACGAGTAGACATTTGCACTAGAGGGTGCCCCTGGGTCAGACCTCATGTGAGACGCTGCTCGCTCACGAGTACACAACTCTTATCGTCAGTTTTTATGCACGAGCTCCGGTGATAACATCATTATCGTACAACTTTGTCAATCCGGTACCCTGCAAGCTTTCTCCATTCGCGTAACGCGGCACTTCTTTGCACACATTTTAGTGCATCTTGGCGTTTTCTACATGAAGTTCAATTTAACCGTGTGTGTATATATAGAACTACTCGGACAATATCTGTCTCACCCTTTCTAAAGGCCATACATCTGTCATCAGATATGTCGCATTTAAAATCAACTTGTTCACAATTTACAAAGTGTCACAAACCTGCATGGTTTTGTCAGCGAGATGCGCGTTGCGTGTGTGATGTCTGCATTTAAGCTAACATCTTCTGATGGACGAAGCATTTCTTCTCTTCGTGGCTTTGATGTGAGAATTAACATGTGGGGCTATTTTAAGAAAACATTTGCAGACGGGCTGCACGGATGGGTGTGTTTTGTTCTTATTAGCGGATCGTTTAGGCCGTTACAATCCCATTACAGGGAAATAGACGGTGAGAGCAGAAACACGGACTCTATTTTATCACACGACCCAGTAGTCCCCAAAGCATGGGACAAGCTCCCCCTCTGAGCTCTCCCGTTCATCCAGCCCGCGTCCATTCACAGATGAGACAATAAACCCACCGTTAGCTGATGCTCTGGGGTCCTCCCCTTGTCTATAGCTCCCCGGTCCCCCATCTCGGCCCGAGGAGCACCGCACTCAGTATGTGAAACTGTCTGTTTGCCAACAAGCTACGAGCACTGTGGCATCTGTCTAATCAGTCGCCGGGCATGTTAACACCAGAGCCGCAACAAAGGCGGGGGGCAAGGGACATTGTTCGACTTCTGCCCCCAGGGCCCGCGCGTGCTGTTAACTATTATTAGCTGGTTATGTGGTTTATAGCCCTCAAATCGAAACGCCCCAGGTCGGGATGATTTTTGTTAGACTGAGCACACTACCGTAACAAGCGAAGCATCCCCTCCAGACTTTATGAAATGGACGGAGTCGGAGGAATTGAAGTAATCTTGGTGTTTTTGACTCATTTGTAAATTGTACTCTGCTGGCTGCTAGAGTGAGGGTCTGCCGAACCAGTGTTTCCCTGCTGCTGTCTCCTGAGCCCCAGCCACCTCCTTTGTGATCCTCCAACCTCCGCTGCGGCACCAGTACATGCCATCTACAACAACGCCAGAGCTCACTAAAAACGCCCGCACACACACACACACAGCTGGAATGGAGCTCATATCAAAGCGCACTGAGAGCGCTTAGCATGATGGGATATGTGGTCCCTGTAGTTCGTGCTATTCGTGCACATAGTACAGTCTAAAGGAAAAAGAACTACATGTCCCAGAATTCTGTTAAACAGCATTTTATTTCCGTGATGGGTGAAAGACGAGTGCAGGGAGAGGAGGACAAGGGGGAGATCAATATGAACTATATGGAATAAACACACAGCAAAACAGAAATAGGTGGGGGTGAGCATGTAGCACAAGGGAGGAGGTGGGAGAAGTGGCAGGAGGGGCGAGGGATGTGAGGGCAGGAAACAAAGAAAAAAAACTAGTCCCCCAAATGTGCGTAACTATATAGTAGTTGATCCTTGCTGCTGTGGGAGGAAACCAAAGAGAAAAGGAGGGACAAGAGGAAGGATTGACCACTAGCAGGCAAGTATTTTTAAAGGACACTAAAACAGACAAATGAAAGCAGTGGGTGGGCTCTAAGCCCACATAGAAGTGTGTGTATACACACACACACACACACACACACACACACACTCTCTCTCACTCTCTCACACTCTCACACTCTCACACTCTCTCTCACTCTCTCACTCTCTCACTCTCTCACACTCTCACACTCTCACACTCTCACACTCTCACACTCTCACACTCTCACACTCTCACACTCTCACACTCTCACACTCTCACACTCTCACACTCTCACACTCACACTCTCACACTCTCTCACTCTCTCACTCTCACACTCTCACACTCTCACACTCTCACACTCTCACACTCTCACACTCTCACACTCTCACACTCTCACACTCTCACACTCTCACACTCTCACACTCTCACACTCTCACACTCTCACACTCTCACACTCTCACACTCTCACACTCTCACACTCACTCTCTCACACTCTCACACTCTCACTCACTCTCACTCACCTTGTTAATTCCCATAGGGATTTTGCACACAACTACAGCTCGAACCACTGGGCGCAATTAAACAATTTGGCAAAAAGGTAGCTCTTGGTCCAGAAAGCGCCCTTTTTGCTATTTGGTGTAAATCCATTCAGTAGTTTTAGCATTATTGAAAGAAACACAAATTTGTATATAAAGGGATTCGTCCCCCTCTGTCAATCCTCCCGATCTCATGCAGAGATCTGATTGGCTGCCAACACATCAATCAGGAAGTTTTGGCAGCCATCTTGGGGGTCTGACTCAGCCGAGTCACAAAAAGTCACAAAAAAGGAAAAGGGGGCAGGTTAGGAATACCCTGACCCTTCACTTTGGTGCTGGGGTCCATTTGAGACCCCACCAGGGCAGAAAAGCATTTAATAAACAAACAAAAAAATTGACTCAATTGTGGCTGGGTCGCATATTCGCGACAAATGTAAAAGGCCAAGCGCCGTCTCCCGCACATTTTCAAAAAGGCCCCCGGGTAGGCCAGATCCCGGGGGTATGCACATAAAAAAAATAATATATATATATAATCATTGAGCCCCAGGGACCACCAACACTCCGGGGCTTTATTTAAATCAAGGGGGGGGGGGCGGCACGGGAACCCCGCTCGGGGCTTACATATGCCCCGGGGACCACCTCCTCCCGGGGCTAAATAAATACTATTGGAGGGGCCCTGCAGATACACCCCCCCCCCCCGGGGACCACCACCTTCCCGGAGCCGCCCCATGCTATTTAAAGGAGTAAGGCTGCGCAGCCCCCCTCCTGGCCCTGGCGACCACCACCCCCCCAGGTTCAGCTTCTATCTCCCGAGGTGCCCACCCTCCGGGGATAGCTATGTGCTTTCACTTGGCAGGACTGCTCCTGCCAAGTGAGAGCAAACCTAATTCTGCTTCCAGCAAGCGGTAGCTGTGAAACTGCTCCAGCTTTCTGGAAGCAGAGTTTTTATCGGTTTCCCTAACCACCGTCTTGTGGGCGGGTAAACGGATGAAACGATTGTACCCACACAAAGGGAGTTGAATTTTTAGCAGCTCCCTGTATGCAGGAGCAATGGAGGCTACTGTATAAGGCTGGGAGCTGGCTGGGGCCACAGGGGCTTGAGGCTCCACCGGCGGTCCCCAACAATACACGTTGGGTGCCCTGGATGGCGATGGGCACCCAGGTACTAGTGGCCTGGCTCAAGGGATGAGGGTCCCTGGCACGGCTGCCTTCCTATTTTAAAGAATGTATTTGGCCTCTCGGAGGTTGATGGTGGTCCCCGGGGCATTGGGGCGGGGGGTTTATGTGGTCCTGCGCATCATTTTTAAGTTTGGTGGTGGTCAATGGGCATGTGTAAGCCCCGGGTAGGGAGGGGGGCCCTCCGATTTTAAATAAAGCCCTGGGGAGGTGGCGGTCACCATGGCTCTTGAAACCCAATGGAGAGGGGCCCTTGTGTGTCCCTGTACTTTCTTAAGTCTATGTGCATGCCCCTGGGACCTGGCCTAGCTGGAGGCATTTTTTTTTTTCTGCTGCAAATTCACGGATCCGATGCAAAAGTGTGGTAAAGATCATTTAAAAAATACTTTTTTTTTATTTTTATTTTTTGCCATGGCAGGATCTCAGGGGAGCCCAGCACCAAAGCTAGGGAGTCAGGGTATTTCTACCTGCCCTCCTTTTCTTTCGCAAGGCAGTGTGCTGCGCAGGATTGACTGTTTAATGCGTTGTTTGCTGCAGGGCCTGGCCACAAGCCAGGCTCTGCGACCACATGCGTGGGGTTGATTGGATTAATGTAAAGTCATTATAATTACTTAATGTTAAAAAAAAAAAGAAAAAAATCACTGAAAAAACACTTCAGCTAACTAGAACTGCTGAATTTCTATGGTTTTGCGCTAGTAAATTGAGAGCCTAACTATAACGTCCCTTTAACCTTTGTTTTTAAGGGAAATGTATATCCTTTCGATTTATTTGATTGCTCGAGGCCCTGCCATTAATGAGTCACCCTTGTGAGATTAATATTGGAGTTTCCACAAACAATGTTTTCCCATGCTGGGGCATTTTTACAGTAAACGTAATTTGTATTTGAGTTCCTCTTATGAAAACCAAGCATGGGCATAGGAGGCAGCTATGTATGGGACATTCAGACAAGACTGAGTATGGTATGCGTGGAAGTTATTTTGGAGAATGGTGAGACTGGCATTGACGCCCCACCTGCTCTCATGCGATCCTTTAATGCAGAATGATTTCTCTGGAAGGGAGGGCATTTCAGGGCAAAACAATGGCGCAGAATAAGGCTACCCTTGAAATGCGGCACCTGCGGCAACTTTGTACGCTTACCAGAGGTCATGCGGCTCACCATCATCCCCATGTAGTTCCTTTTGTTTGGGGAAGGTATTGACCCATTTACAGTGCTTATTTTGTGAAAATCTCCCCTTCCAACCATAGATGGGCTTTGGACTCTGGAGTAGATTGTCATAACTTGTAGAGTTGGGCGGTACCAGTTCATCAAATGGTGGTGCCATTAGCTGTCTGGTGGGTGGCAGTTCTGGTGATGCCCTGGTTTGAGGTTTAGTCTCTTGTTTTAAGAGAGGTGGAGGAACAGTTGCTATAACCACTTCCTGGGCAGTCCTTTAGCATTAATTTTGGTCTGACCCGGTGGGGGGTGGAGGGGAGGTGGAGAGGTCCTCTTTACGTGTGTACAAACCTGTGCCTCTTTCTGTACTGCTCCTGGCTGCTAATTCTTTAGATACTTACGTACACTTAGTGTTCTGTTCTTTAACAAATGTAAATTTATATTAAGTGTTAAATAGTTGTCGCTATTTCAACCCAAACATTGGGCCAGGTGCTTTGTCTTTCAAAGTTCTGCATGTTGTGGTGAATATGGATTTTTTTCAAGTTGTGTTGCTTGGCAGACGGAGGCCCTGGTTGTGGTATTTTGCTGCATCATAGCACAGTTGCTGAGGGTGAGTCTGAGGTGTTTTGCATGGCGTGTGATTGATTGCACCATTGTACATGTAGGGAAGTTGGTGTTTAGGTGGAGGCATTCAAGGATGGAGGACGAGAGCCTGAAGTGTAGTCTGAAGCCGAGCCCTCATTGACCGTTGGTATGACGTGTGCTCATGAGGGACAAGTGCTTCATGTCTCACGTACGCGAGCTTTGGGCTGGCCATTCACTGTCACTATAAAATATCTCACTCTTTGCAGAGCACTACTTTGAGACTGAGGCAGTGGACGGAGGCATTGAAGGGACTCCGGGAGTGTACAAACATGCCATTACAGGCGCCCCTACCGTCAAAGACTCCGGCCAGGTGAGTCTGATTGCTTGTTCTGTTTACTGAATGCCAGAATATTGGTGGCAATTTTGGTCTTGTGTGGTGCACAGATGGGGAGGGGGGGTTGATGAGGGCACTTTGGTGATTGAAGTGTATGTAGTGCTTAGTTTTTCTGTAGATCAGGGGTCTCCAACCAGTAGCTTGTGAGCTACTGTAGCTCTCCAGCTACCTCTGAGTAGCCCACCTGTGTGCTGCCCAGTTTAATAAATTAGAAAATTTTGCTTGGTAGAATTAATATACGTATAAAAAAAAGTGAGGATTATACAACACTAATAACGTTAGTAGTTCTCGATGCATTTCATTGAACAGAAGTAGCACTCAGTACAAAAAAGGTTGGAGATCCCTGCATAGAGCCTGCGAGACACTCCAATTGCTTGACTGTGTTTAACCCTTTAGATTTAGGAAGTGATTCTCCAGAATCCTTCTCCTTTGAAACTCGCTAATAGCACCCTGAAAATAACCAGTGGCAAACCATGTCCTGGTTTTTGCAAAACTTTATTGTTCGTCAAGATGCCGAACGCTCATAAAAATCTGAGGAAAAAGAAGCCAAACATTGGCTAAAGGCAAAATTATTTTTCTGGTCTCAAAAAAGTACACATTACCATGGTACACTTGCACTGAAGGGAACTTCCTTGTGTGTAAATGTACCCCTTTTGAAAGGGCATCCTGCCGTAACTCGTAGTGAAGTATGCAAAAAAGTGATGGATGGAATGCTTGAATTAATCTCAACCACAGGTAATTACTCGAGCCACATCCCAATCCATCGTTATTTTGCATACCGTCACCTCAGTTTGGACCCAGCTATATGCAAATTAGTCTTGACCGCGCTCCACTCGGAAGCCATTTTTAGGCCGCAGCCAACCGGACAGCACAGCTGTCTGTTTTGCTACAGACCTCCTGGGGCCATTCAGAAAGCTTACCTAGGAATGTATTCCGCTGTTGCTTACTATTGGCTTTGTGGTTTGCAACTCACATTTTCTGGCTTTCTACTTGCTGGCTTTATTTGCTCTAGGCTGTCCAGCTCGAGGTCATCCCTCCTGTTGCCCAAACTTTGTTTACTGTATTCTTCCATAAACTCAATTTCTGTAAACAGACCTTTAATTCTTGTTCTTATCTTGTCACATTTGCTGAGCATTCAAAGACTGAGGTCAAATGTCAGACTGTGTCTTGCAGGGAGTTCGGTGTTAATTTTTCTTTCTCTGACTTCAAAGTGAGAGGATTTGTGACCATCATGCTGGCTACTGGTATCTGCTTGAAGAAGGCTGTACGACCTCTTTTTTTTCTTTTTTCTTTTTTCTAGCACACTACAAAATGTCTAAATGAAATGTGCTGACTATCAAATCGATACATTGGGTGATGAAATTTCCACACATTATGCACTGTATACTTTTAGCAGTAAAACTGTATGTGAGTTACTATCTATTGGTCATTTCAATTGAAGATGTGTTGTCTGTAGAGATAGTATGCTACATACCGTGCATACTCCATATTACCCCACTCCATATTACCCCACTCCACTCTCCATGCCACTGCACTCTACTCTGCAACACTCCATAGTACGCCACTCCACACTGCATCACTGCACTATTATCTGTACCACTCCACGCCTCTTAACTCTACACCACTCCATTCTAATAGTCTACCCACACTACTCTACTGTGCACCACTGCACTCTACGCCACCCTACTCTGCAGCACTGTAGTCCACGCCAATTCACTCTATGGCAGTCCCGTCTACGGCTCTCTATTCTATGCTCCACCACTGCACTCTACTCTGAAACGATCTACGCCACTACACTTGGTGCCAATGCACTCTGCGCCAGTCCACTCTACACCACTTACTGAAAACCAATGCACTCTGCGCCAATCTATAGTGCACTCTACCCCGCTATACTCTGCCACTGCACTCTAGACCATTGTACTGTCGCTGCACTCTACGCCATCTTATTGTACTCTGCATCACTGTACTCTATGCCACTGTGCTCTATGCCACTCTACTCTGCATCGCTCCACTCTACGCCAATACACTCTAAGCCACTCTAATCTACTCTGCACCATTGCACTCTGACTCTACACCATACTACTGCACTCTAAGCCACATCACTCTTCTCTGAAACCATCTACTCATTACTACTGCAGTCTATGCCACCATTCCACTCTACACCACTCTATACCACTCTATTCTACACTACTCCACTCTATGCCACTGCACGCTACACCAATGCTCACTACACCACTTTACTCAAAACAATACACTCTATGCTGCTGCACTCTGTGCCAATCTACTCTGCTCCACTGCACTGTATGCCACTCTGTGCCATTGCACCACGTACCTAGGCACCACTCTATGCCACTACTGCACTCTGCGCCGCTCTACGCGACCACTGCACTCTGCACCTTGCGCCACTCTAAACCACCACGGCACTATGCACCACTCTGCACCCTGTGCCACTCTACACCACCATTGTACTCTATGCCATCACTGCACCACTCTACGCCATCACTGCACCACTCTGCCATTTCTGCACTCTGCACCACATTCCTCTGCACCACTCTATGCCACCACTGCACGACTCTATGCCACTACTGCACCCTGAGCCTCTGCACCACTACTCCACCACTGCAACCCTCATCTCTTTACCACTCTGCGCCACTGCTGCGCTCTGCGCCACTGCTGCACTCTGCGCCACTGCTGCGCCACTCTTCGCCGCTGCTGCGCCACTCTTCGCCGCTGCTGCACTCTGCGCCAAACTTCGCCGCTGCTGCACTCTGCGCCAAACTTCGCCGCTGCTGCACTCTGCGCCACACTTCGCCGCTGCTGCACTCTGCGCCACACTTCGCCGCTGCTGCACTCTGCGCCACACTTCGCCGCTGCTGCACTCTGCGCCACACTTCGCCGCTGCTGCACTCTGCGCCACACTTCGCCGCTGCTGCACTCTGCGCCACACTTCGCCGCTGCTGCACTCTGCGCCACACTTCGCCGCTGCTGCACTCTGCGCCACTCTTCGCCGCTGCTGCACTCTGCGCCACTCTTCGCCGCTGCTGCACTCTGCGCCACTCTTCGCCGCTGCTGCACTCTGCGCCACTCTTCGCCGCTGCTGCACTCTGCGCCACTCTTCGCCGCTGCTGCACTCTGCGCCACTCTTCGCCGCTGCTGCACTCTGCGCCACGCTTCGCCGCTGCTGCACTCTGCGCCACGCTTCGCCGCTGCTGCACTCTGCGCCACGCTTCGCCGCTGCTGCACTCTGCGCCACTCTTCGCCGCTGCTGCACTCTGCGCCACTCTTCGCCGCTGCTGCACTCTGCGCCACTCTTCGCCGCTGCTGCACTCTGCGCCACTCTTCGCCGCTGCTGCACTCTGCGCCACTCTTCGCCGCTGCTGCACTCTGCGCCACTCTTCGCCGCTGCTGCACTCTGCGCCACACTTCGCCGCTGCTGCACTCTGCGCCACTCTTCGCCGCTGCTGCACTCTGCGCCACTCTTCGCCGCTGCTGCACTCTGCGCCACTCTTCGCCGCTGCTGCACTCTGCGCCACTCTTCGCCGCTGCTGCACTCTGCGCCACTCTTCGCCGCTGCTGCACTCTGCGCCACTCTTCGCCGCTGCTGCACTCTGCGCCACTCTTCGCCGCTGCTGCACTCTGCGCCACTCTTCGCCGCTGCTGCACTCTGCGCCACTCTTCGCCGCTGCTGCACTCTGCGCCACTCTGCGCCGCTGCTGCACTCTGCGCCACTCTGCGCCACTCTGCGCCACTCTGCGCCACTCTGCGCCACTCTGCGCCACTCTGCGCCACTCTGCGCCACTCTGCGCCACTCTGCGCCACTCTGCCCCACTCTGCCCCACTCTGCCCCACTCTGCCCCACTCTGCCCCACTCTGCCCCACTCTGCCCCACTCTGCCCCACTCTGCGCCACTCTGCGCCACTCTGCGCCACTCTGCGCCACTCTGCTGCACTCTCACCTCTGCCTCTTCCGCACTCTGCCCTGCTTCGCTACACTCTGCACCGCTCTGTGCCTCTTGCTCCGCTCTGCGCCACTCTCCTCTATGCCGCTCATTTTTAGCCATGCTGAACAGCAGCCACACTCCTCTATGCCGCTCATTTTTAGCCATGCTGAACAGCAGCCACACTCCTCTATGCCGCTCATGTTTAGCCATGCTGAACAGCAGCCACACTCCTCTATGCCGCTCATTTTTAGCCATGCTGAACAGCAGCCACACTCCTCTATGCCGCTCATTTTTAGCCATGCTGAACAGCAGCCACACTCCTCTATGCCGCTCATTTTTAGCCATGCTGAACAGCAGCCACACTCCTCTATGCCGCTCATTTTTAGCCATGCTGAACAGCAGCCACACTCCTCTATGCCGCTCATTTTTAGCCATGCTGAACAGCAGCCACACTCCTCTATGCCGCTCATTTTTAGCCATGCTGAACAGCAGCCACACTCCTCTATGCCGCTCATTTTTAGCCATGCTGAACAGCAGCCACTCTCCTCTATGCCGCTCATTTTTAGCCATGCTGAACAGCAGCCAGTCTCCTCTATGCCGCTCATTTTTAGCCATGCTGAACAGCAGCCACTCTCCTCTATGCCGCTCATTTTTAGCCATGCTGAACAGCAGCCACTCTTCTATGCCACTCATTTTTAGCCATGCTGAACAGCAGCCACTCTTCTATGCCACTCATTTTTAGCCATGCTGAACAGCAGCCACTCTGGTGTTCAACGTTGCTAAAACATATTGGCAAAGCCAGTAGCTCTTGCATAGGCGAGACCCATTGGCTTTGCCAGTTCTTGTTTTCACTTATTGCCTTCAAACTCCACTTTGGGAGTTCTAGTTCATTTGTAGTTCCCTGTGGGGTTTGATACTAGAGCAGTGCTGTCGACTTACGTCCTTCAGCATCATGGGCTGAACTGCAATTTTTGGGAAATTTAAATTAGACCGAGCATGGTGTGCCTGGTGTCTGTGTAGTAGGCCTCAAGCCACACTACAGAGCCACATCTAAATCCTTCATAGAGCCAAAAACTGAAACTTGTTGGGGGGGGGGGGGTTCTGTTGCAGAGGAATTGTCTGAGAACTGCAATGCACGTACAACCCTTAGAGTAATGTTAGCTGCTGGTAATCTGATGGGAAGTGGAGGTACTGGATACAATGTTTAATCAGATTATTTGTAACACCTCAGAGGGCAGTGGTCCGAGAAGAGTGTCGCAGCATATTGAGATTGCCTTTCAAAAACGTCTTCCTTTATGATTTGTACTTGTGTGCTTCTCCTAGGAAAATGAACTACTGCAGCATCCGGGTCAGTCTCCCTACATCCACAATCTTGAACAAACCTCTGGCCTCCAAGATGCTGCTTCTCCTGCACTCCTCAATCTACAGCCATTGACTTCAAACCTGCCAAATCAAGCAGTTGAGATGCTTTATGAGAAAAGGATTCAGGGTAAGCAAGGGTTTCGTCCTTCAGTGATTTGCATCTTAAGATGTAGTACTCACCCCTTTCCTACACAATTTCTCATATAGTAAGTGCAGCTTTTTCCTTTAGAAAGGTAAGCCTTACAATTATTCTGACTTTAGTAGGCAAGCAGGTTCTTGTTGCTCATTATAGAGATTGCATTAGACCCAGTTTTATTTCAAACTCATAGTTCCTTATGGGAAGAGCAGCCTAATTGCCTTAAACTGTGTGTATATATCACCTCTGGTTTAGTTAAATAAGAAATCAGTAACTAGTTCATTTTCTGAACATTGCTATCTGGTATTATTTAAGACCAATCATCTCAACTTGTATACAGTAATGTTGGAAGATAACCTTAGCATATAATTTTTCCCCAAATGTTTGCATACTGTTTTTTGGCTGGACTTTCCTTGAACAAAAAGGAGTAAAAAATGTTTGGAAATTCTTACAAAGTCTAGAATGCTGTAATAAGTATTTCTTCGTTGTGGAGGCTTTGGCTACAAGACCTACAAAATGAGCGATATTAACTGATGTAATGGGTCTCCCAGTTCTACCCCAGGTACTGGCACCGTCATGCTGCATATTCCTCACAGCTAGCTACCTTATGTAGTATATTGATCTCTGGGCATGTCGTACCTATGGCTCCCTCATCCTGGGACCTGGGAAATGACTACCTTGTGCTGGTTAATGGGCATGTGCCACTTCTCCACCTAATTACCATGAAGGGTGGTTTAGTCAGAATGGCTGATGCAGATGGCTGTCTCCAGTCCGCCGACGATGTCTTCCAACATGTCTGCTTGACTGTCAGGTGAGATGAGGATGGGCCTTGGGAACTGAATATCAGCTAATTACATGTTGTTCTCCAGCTTTCGCAACGTCTACCTGGAAAACTTGTTTCTGCCACAAAGTATGTATCCTGACCATTGTGAGTTGCAACCCGTTTCATCCTTGAATCTGCTGAAAACCTAGATAAGTGAGTGGAGTGGGAATCTCATCAAAAGCCTGTGACCTACAGGAGATGCTTTGTGCAACACCTGTGCTTTACCATAAATTGATGCCTAGAACAAGGTAAGGTGAGCGGCTGTTCATGCCCAGCTCTTTGATGAATTGACTGGATCTGTGCATGAACTGTATTGACTGTCATTGGGTGGATGAGCAAGAACGGCTAGCACCAACTCCTGAAATGCAAGCTCAGGTCCGTACTCCGCACAGGTGCCATAGACTCCAGCATGGTCCAGTAAACATTCAAATCAAGCACTTCCTAAAGCTATAAGAGAAATTAATGTAAGGAAGGGATTGCCGTGCAAGAGGACACATGCATGAATGTGGCAGGGCTCTGTGGGTGCAGTTATGTGCAGCACATCATATGCTTAGACTTCTCGCTTGCAGTGTTGGGTGTGCGAAGCATGAGGATTGTATTAGATGTGGCCGTTTGAAGAATTTGTTGGTTTAGTCCATGGTCGTGTCCTATTTTTCAATAAAATAGTATAGGACCCATGACGCTGGATTCTGGTGATCTGGTCGCCACCAGTGAACACGTCTCAACGGGTATTACCTTGCCACTGAAGATCACATTTATGTGGCAAGAGGAAGCATCATGTGCTTCCCATTAGTCCTTGTGGTGGCACATGCTGCTGTCCCTCTGCTGCAAAGTTGTGGCCAGCCAATGTGCACCTGGGTAGCACATTTCATTGGCTTTTGTGCAGGGCGGTGCCTCCTGACCTCTGCCAGAGTTGTCCACACGGACGTACCACAGCAGAGCTCTTGCAAAAGGCCACGTCGGCCATGCCTTACACTCATGCACTCCACCACTAGACTTCGCATGGCCTGAATCACTGATGACCATCCACAGCCAGCGTCACCTCTGTAGTACACAGTGCGAACTCCCCGCCAAGATAACTACTGTGTGGAGGGGAATTGCCACACGAACACCCTGTAGTACTGGTGAGGAGACTCAACAGAGTGATAACTGAGAAGAGAGGGCACGTTGCCAGCCTTCAATATCAGGCCAGTGCGAAACCAAAAAGAGGATTTCTGATGAGGCAACATGCTGGTTTTGTGTTGTGAATCTCCTACCAAATCACGGTACTCGCAACACTGGGCCCCCATCCCATAACCATAGTCAGATGTGCCTATCTCTAGACTGTACCACATGGGGAATCCACAAAGGCGACACACCCAGTATCAGGCTGTGGTGCAGAGATGGTGCCCATCCCAGCCATTACTCATCTCAGGCACCTATCTGTGCAAGCTCTCATGTTGAAGCTGTGGGTCAAGAGACTCCATGTATTTCACTTACACAGGTGTAGAGAATAACATGGTACCTACTGTTACACCTTGCAAGGAGGGCAACTACAAGCTATTGTGCAACCTACCGGAGACCGTGGCCCCCACCCCCCCCCCCTTTCACTATGGCACCATAGTTACAACACCCCACAACTATTTTGAGCAAATGGCCAACTGGACTATGAGCAATTCTTACTATGCCAAGCTTAGCAAGGCTTAGACGAATCAGTCGAGGCCTTCTATGTCTGTTGAAGGAGCTCTTTAGTATGAATGCCTTGCAAGACAAAACAGAAAAGATCCAGGCCCAGTTAATGAAGGATTTCCTTGGCCAAATTGAGAGAAAAGATACTCCAAAGAACCTGTCAAGTAATTCTCAAAGGCGAAAGCTTCTCACATGGAAGCTGCATTTCGCGAACTCATCAAAGGAAAGCTGGTAAACCAGATGGTCAAACCTGTTTTCCTGCCAAAGGGAGTGGGGTGCCAAAGACTGTCACCCATGTGGCCACTGTGGGGGCCCATTCCCTCATACTAGACTGCCCCAGCCAGTGTCAAGAGATGCTCTGCTTGTGGGAAGATGAACCACTGTGCAAAAGTATGCCAGTCATCTTGGCCACCAAAAATGCTCCAGAAAGATGGTGAATGCCATTACGCGCCACACAGCTGATCTCGTGGAAGATGACCTGGATGATGACGGAGAAGGGTCCGTGCATGTGGTATATGCCATTGACCTATTCCATTCTGCTCCGGCTCTGCAAGGAAGTGTTCGACTAGTGACTGCTATTATCGAAAATGTCATGGACAAAGAAACTTAAGAACCCTTTGCCGAATTGGTCAACAATAAAACCCTCCAAAATGAAGGTCTGTTCATATAGAAAACTCAACCTGCTGCCACTGGCAGGCATGTTTGCTACTGACATAAACTATGATGTCCCCACACAAGCAAAAGTGTGTCGCCCAAGAAGGGTTAGGCATGCTACTGAGCTCCCATTTGGATAAAAGGATTCGCCTCATTTGGTTTGCGTTCACGGTGCATGCTACTGAACTGGACTGTCTCCTTGGGGACTTCAAAGAACACTTTCAGGGAATTTGGTGCCTGAAGGGGAAGATGGTACAAATTCACATTGACCACTCGATACAGCCTATTGCCCTGCAACACTGCAGAGTGGCTGTTCATCTTTAGCCAAAAGCGGAGGAACAACTGTAGAAGCTTGAGGTGGCTGAACTTGTTGAAAGAGTAAAAGGCCCACCCTGTGGGGTATCGCTGATCATAGTAACTTGTAAGCCCAAACAACTTGGACATGGGATCCTCTGTAGAGACCTGCACTCTGAGTAATTACCGCCTGATCTCCTTACGTCCTCGATTAGGAAAAATCCTTGAGTGCCATGTGAAAAAACAGCTCATGATGTTTCTGGATGATCAGTCTATCTTGGATCCCTCCCAGTCAGGATTCTGAGCAACAAATGGTACCGAAACTGCTCTGGTAGCAATAACCGATTCTATTTTTCTTTCTTTGGATGATGGTGCCTCTGCCATGCTGGTACTATTGGACCTCTTGGCGGCTTTTGACAGTTTCTCATCCAGTTCTGATTAGCAGTCTGCATCAGATCGGTGTCGGAGGGATCGCCCTGCAGTTGTTAGTTGACTTTCTAAAAGATGGGACCCAAATTACTACACTGGGTTTCTTTTAAATTCTGGCCGGTTCCTCTCCCAAAGGGAGTGCCTCAAGGCTCTTCACTGAGGCCCATGATGTTTAATATTTACGTTGCTCCCTTTGCACAGCTGATGAGAGCCCATAGCTTTGAAGTAATCTTGTATGCGGATGATATGCAACTAATCACCCCTATAGACAGGACATTGAGGACTCAAGACATCATTTTCAAAACTGTATGAAAGATATCGCTGGCTGGAAACTGTCTTCAGCTCAATAGGGAGAAGACTGAGGTGTTTGTATTCAGCAAGGCACAACCGCTCTGGTCACCAGACTGGTGGCTGGCGGACCAGGGCATGCCCGAACACCAGCCACTCAGTGAAAAATTTAGGGATAAATTCAACCAGGAAATGACAATGAAAAATCAGGTTGCTGCAGTAAGCGGTACTTGTTCTGCCACCATGCGTACCCTGAAGATTTTCTCTAGTCTCCCTTTCTCAGCCAGGAAAACTCTGATCCAGGCACTAGTTATCAGTCTCCTAGATTGGAGCAATGCCCTGTTGATGGCAGCTAATGATACTCTTTTTACGAAACTTCAGGTGGTACAAAATAGGGCTGCCCGACTGGTCTGTAACCTCCCAGCAGGTTCTCCCATGGCTACTTTTTAAGGTCCTTGCACTGGTTGCCAGTGAGGAAACACTTTTTAAAAAAAATTATTTTTAAGACTTGCTGTCTTGCCCACAAAGCCCTTTTAGAAAAATCCCCTTCATACTTGGAAAATAAACTATGCCATTACTGCTCGACACGCACATTGAGATCCAGTGACAAAGCGATCCTCCCTATCCCTCGGATTCAGCTCTCTAAAGATCAGGATATGCCCTGTTATCCAACCACTTCAAGGGCATGAAACCAACTTCCTGTCAATCTGCACGGTTGTGCAGATTTCGGTCAATTTAATAAGCTGTTAAAAAACTGGCTATTCTAGATCTATGACGGTGGTTCCTGAAGAAGTTAGCGCCAAGATGCACCTTTCTAGTGTGATTTGCTGCGCTCTACAAATGGATATCATATCATATGTCTTCCAATTGGTGATCAAGCAAAAGACCCACAACCCCAACAGTGAATGACCTGGTGAGTGAAATAAGTGGTTTATGCTGGTTGTGCAAGATGGGCGTACGACCTGGTTATCACTAAATCCTTCTAGACCCCGGTTATAGGTCTATTATGACATTTTCCACACATTTTTGCCTTCACTAATACAAAAGGCTGAACTTGGGTGTATCTAATATGGCAGAGGTCTCTCAAAATACCAGACATGATGTACTGTCTGGAGTGATGATGTCATTAATGTGAGTGATGACCTACTGATGTATTTTGTCACTCATGTCTTGGAGATGACATATTGATGATTGCTTCATCCCTAGATGCCATGACCCTGCTCTTCAAAGTGCTGCTAAGTCTCCGGAACTGTGCCCTCCTACTTCACTGAGAAAAGTGCCCATTTCTGCAGTCTTGCATCAGTTTTTGTGCCTATTGTTTTTCAGCTGCAGGAGTGATCCCAGATCTTGTCAAAGTGAAAGACCCATAATCTGCCCCTTCCCCCATACTCGGTGACAGAAGTGAGGAGTTTCCTAGGTGTGGTCTGTTATTGTGGGTGGTTCATCAGGAATTTGACCTCCCTCACTGCCACTCTTCATGAACTCTCAAAAATGTGAACCACGTGGTCTTGGGGAAGAGGCCCACGAAGTGTCATTCCAAAGCACCAAAGATGCTCTATCAGCTGAGACCACCTTAGCGTATTTTAACACAGTGAAGGAGTCGGAACTCTCTGAAGCCCCTGTCAGAAGACTAGAAGCAAGTCTGTGGAATGGTACCAAGTGGTGCACTCCAGCTGAATTTTCACTGCCATTAAGCAGAGATACTCCCAAATTGAGAGGGAAGCCATCACCATCCCCTGGGGGTGCAGACACTTCTGTTGTATTCCGCTTTAGGTGTCCGTATATAGGTTTTCCCAAAACATGTCCTTATATAGGCACAATTCACCTTGCCCTTATATAGGCATAAAAACCCTGTCCTTATTTAGGCATGAGCCATGCACTCCAAATACAGGCATGGTCACCCGACATCCGTCCACCACAAACGTCACAACGAGTTCTTAGAAACCAAACCCTGAGCCTAGCACAGGATTATTGATTTCTCCAAGAACTCATTTATTATGCATGAACCACTATACCTTAAGGGTTCATTCCTGACGTCTTCCTCTGCCCGACTCCACGTCAATGCTAACATTCCAAGGCACCTTCCAGGTATAAATATACCTTCCCTTGCCCAAGCAAGTGGGAGGAGACCTCGACTTTAGAGGAGCCCGTATCCCGGCCTGACGCACTGAGAAGAGACGCTGTCATCCCTGCTCGCAGAGAATCCAGCTTCCAGTGTTCTGACTCCCTTCGCGGGGTGTTAGAGTTCGAGTCCGGAAAACAGATTCCCACCTCTCTCATTCTCAAGGTATGGAGCTGACTAGAACCTAGAGGGACTCTTGGCATACTAGACTTAACAATACTCTTAGTATACCATACTGGAGAATACTTCACCTACTTCTTACCTTTCCCTACACCTAGACTAGGTTAGGTACACTGGGGTAGAACTAGCTTAGAGACGCATCATATGAGTACTCTCATTTTTAGCTCATGTTATTTATGTACGTGAATATATGCTAAAAGATGATGCTACCGCAGTATTATCTTTCTACTGCTTATGCTGTACATTATATATCTTGCATACTGTCTTGTGATCATAACAGCACATATCTCTTACACGAGAAACAAGACTGTTCAATAAATCCCTTTTATTGAAACGCCCATCTTTTCTTTCTGTGTAACTCTGTAGAAACTAAGCATGCACGATTGAGCTGAGTGAAACTGTTATCTATTGTTTCCACGATTCTGAGAAGTGTTCCGATTTCTAAAGGGAAACAAAGTTGTCATGTTTATGCGGTTGCCAGAAACTACTCCCTTCTTGTTTTCAAGGAGTTTCTAGTGGCCTCTGAGCTAGCCGGCACAAAGTAATTAAGTTTAATATACTCGATAGGGACATACTGACCTCAGTCCTATGTCAAACCTATAGGGTATATTATTCCAATGCGCAGAGCCTATTAGGGAAATAGTAACTACACTACATGGCGCCCAACCGTTTGGTAAGGCAGTAATTTAACGCTAGATACTGAGTAACAGTCGTGCTTTTCTCAGAGACCCCTACTCACATACTCCATAAGATGTCTGAAGTGGGTAGGGCTAAATATCCGCCAAAGCTAAATAGGACAAAAAACCCTATATATTAGCTATTTGGTTTGTTCAATGTTGAAGGATACAGTGTTCCAAATATTGTGCACCTTATCTTTTGTTTCCTTGAAACTTGTTCTACATTTTTCAAAAAACAAATGTCCACACGCAGGGACAATGACACCGAGAACGGTGTAGCTGCGGATCAACCAGTCGTGACCGCTTTTAACTTTACAGGTTTAAATGAAACCGAAGAGGGTGTTATAGACATCCCTCCAAACTTAAGAAGAGCCATCACTCTAAAACTTATAAAACACGGCCTACCGCCAAGAGGAGGTAGAGCAGTTTTTGTGATAGAGGCACACGAATCCTTTCAGACAGAGGTATTCTATTCATGGATAGTATTTCCTGAATCTAATCCAGTAACAAAACTGTTTCACTTCTACAAAGAAGATGAACCACCAGAGGAATATATTCCTTTCGAGGATATTGAAATTCCACTAACATACCAGGAGCATCAGCTCTGGTTTAAAGGCGCCCTAAAACATCACAGAAACATTACCAGGCTCGGTCCACTAGGTAGACCAGGAGCAACATGGCCGATTCTAGCCGGCTACACTCCTCATCCTGACCTCAATATAATGTCAGACGAGGAATTACTTACTCAACTACAAGAGTTAATAAAAATTTACAGACAATTGGTCCAATATGTCATGCGGACTTTCACAGTCCAACCACCATTGACCATTCCAAATCAAACCCTTCAACAGGGGAATACACTAAAAATTACTCCACAGACTTTACACGCAGTCATGGGTAAATTGCCCACAAAACGTGAGCAAATTCCATTCTGGATAGCTCAAAAAATTACTCCACTCGAAGCAGTATTTCCTAATACTAGCCCTTTATGAGAAACACAGAATCCTAACAATCTGTTTACCAATGGGGATCACACCGCAACTGGAAGACTGCACCACTTGGGGCTCAGTCTTTGCTGCCATCTATACTAAAACTCATGGTGTTCCGTCAATTGCAGTAATACCAGATGTCCTGAAACAAATTCAAAACTAATACGGGGCAGAGCCTGCTCTGAATTTAGGTATGAAATTACTGAAAAACTTCGACCAGGTTTCAACAATAATATTATCTAATATTAAAGGAGAGGCAGCATCAGTGGCGATCCGCCAACTATTAAGGGAATTTGATGTAACCGAACATCAAACTGAACTACCCAGAATAATAGAACAATCTTATGCAGAATTAGGCAGAGATAGTTTGGGTGGAAAACCATTGAAGCCAAAACTATCTGAAAGTCCTGAAAAAGACCCTATTAAACTCCTACATCTTCTAAAAAGAAGTGGGAAACTAATAAACAAAATTCCAGAGAGAGACGTTCTCAATCCCGAGGTAGGTCTCCTCAAAAGGAGCCCTCTGAAAGGAGGTATAACCTCAGGAATAGGGATAATTTAAGAAAACCTGACAGGTATCAAGATACTGATACACGTTCCTCTCGTACCTTTCAGACATCGTCACAGACATCAGAAAGAAGAGGACGGTCAGAACATGGAGAAGAACGCGTGAAATCCAAAGAAGAGAAACCCGTTCAGAAAAATAAATCAAATCCTCAATTCTCAAAAAAGAAGGTGGCAGGTCTGAAGATCAGACATGCCGAGAATATTGAGAACACAACTCAAGAACGGAGAATGGGCTCAGACAATGCTGGACAGTGCAGCAGAAGTAACAATAGCTCGCCAGAACTTGAAGGAACTTCTGGAGATAGTGGACTTGAATGAGTACATCACAGTAGAGACTGTAGACACCAGGGTTAGTACTCCACAAAAGTTATATGAAATAACACTCCGAATGGAGGGAGACATACCAAGACAAGTGAAAGCACTCTTTTGGGAAAAACTTTCAAGGGGTTATGATATACTTCTAGCAGAAAAAGACTGGCCACCATTTTTTTGTCAGTGCCCACATGGCGAGGACATCATTATGCCAGCCTTCTCCAACCATATTCCAATTCACCTAAAATATACTTATGCCAGGAAATGGGCAGTCGCCCAGGCCCCAGCATTATATAAAAATCATGTAGGATGGGATGAGGACTCACCTCACCATAAAATACAGTTAAAAAATGAACCTACTGCACAAAGGCAGTACCCAATAAAGCAAGAAGCTAAAAAACAGGCCAGGGAGATCCTAGATCAACTTGAATACCAAGGGGTGATTGAAACATGCACCTCCTCAATAAACAATACTTTGTTTCCTGTATCCAAACCAGACAATACATATCGTCTAGTTTTGGATTACAGACACTTAAACACTTGTTCTAAAACATTTGCAGTGCAAAATGCACATAGTACAGCATTAATGAATAACATTGTGCGCAAGAAATATAAAACGACATTGGATATTTCAAATGGTTTCTTTTGTCAAAACATAGCACCTGAGAGCAGGTACTTGACAGCTTTCTCAATAATGGGGACCCAGCGTCAATTTTGTGGACTCCCACAAGGGTTCAAGAACAGCCCGGGGTTATTCTCAGCAAGAGTAACAGAGTTACTACAAATTTATGATAATGAGGCATTGTCATATGTCGATGACATCTATCTGACAGACGATGACCTGGAAAAACACTTGAACAGGGTGAATACCATTATATTGGGCTTTGCCTCTGAGGGCTACAAATTCAACTTCAAAAAGTCCAGAATTGCCCATCTCAATGTCCTTTTTCTGGGATATGAGCTTTCAAGTGAAGGCAAGAGCCTGGCAGCTAACTTTTTAGAAAAGTGTGCACTGCTCCAACCTCCAAAAACGCTGAAAAATTTACAATCCATCCTGGGTTTCCTAAATTTTGGAAGAACATACATTCTAAATTACGCAGAAAGGGTTAAACCTCTCTACGCATTAATCAAACATGATTTTTCAATCAAACATTGGACACAAGAACACACATCTTTCGTTCACTCCAAGCTAACATGTTAGCAACAAATCACTTATAAACACGCGTAAACCAACGCAATTTAGTGATCCGAATAATTTCGGGACAGTGTGGATTCACCTATTTAACATTTAATGAGGGTAAAAAGGTACCAATAGCATACAAATCACTTTTGTATACACAAGCAGAAATGCGCTTCACTTCAACAGAAAAAATACTGACAGCAGTTCAAACCGCTGTAGCAAAAGAAAGAGCTCTAGCTCAAGGAAAACGCATTATAGTCGTAACCCCAGTACCTGCCTTAGAGGCGGTCACAAAAGCGAGCATTCCGAATGCAAAAGCTTTACATCCTAGATGGATACAATGGGTTAATTCTCTTGCTGCAACAGATGTTGAATATGTTTTTGTTCCTGATTTAAAAACGCAAGCGTTCCTGCAATATGAACATGAATGTCCTCTGCCCGCTGAAATTTTGCCTCTCGATCAGTACGAATTCATAATTTACACTGACGGATCAGCACAACCCGCTACAGGGAGTAAGCAAGCTTACAGTGCAGCGTGCGCAATCGTTAAAGGTCGCATGCAAGATGGTAACTTCAGACCAATGGTCACTAAAACTCAATCTCTAGGAGATTGTACAGCTCAGCGAGCTGAACTACAAGCATTCAAACTGGCACTTGAAAGTACAGATCGCGAATTCCCCACACTCCTAGTGTGCGATTCTTTTTACTGTGTTCAGTCGTATAATGAATATATACAAAATTGGCTTGAAAATGGGTTCAAAGATGCAAAAGGTGGCACAATAAAGCATAAAACGCTTTGGGAACAAGTAGTTCAGTTAAAAAACGAACTACCAAAAGCTCACGTGATACACACGCTGAGTCATCAACGTGATGGCGTTCACGTTGCAGGGAATTCATTGGCTGACGAAGCCGCAAAGGGGGCTGTTTAGTCGGCTTCCGTAGCTGCGATCACTCGCTCAAAAACGAGAATAGACAGTGAAATATTGTTGGCTGTCCATGCTACAAGCAAAGGCAGTGGTGCAGCGTTACCAAAGAAATTTCCACTCAAGTACTCTTATGTAATTGATGCAAACAACATTCCTTTTGCTCGAATCCCTGGAGTGGGGGATAGGGTAATTCCAAACAAGGAACGTAGATTAGGACTGATCCTAGCAGCACATGAAGGGATAGCTTCTGCCCATGCAGGTGTTTCTGCAACAGTATCTTTACTTAAACAAAGGTATTGGTGGCCTGGCATTAGGAAACAGACCAAGAACTATGTTCTAGAATGTGAAATATGCCAACAGATGAAAGTCTCCACAGTGAAACGTCCTGCGCAGACACCCCTGTTAATTTCAGACAAACCATTAGCTTGTGTTTACCTGGACCACTGCGGTCCCTTGCAAAGGGATGGTAACTATAAATATATAATGGTCGCAGTGGATTCGTGCTCAAGGTTCCTATGGATGTGGCCTCAGCTCTCGGCTGACGCTCGAACTGTTATAAAAGATTTGCGAGTCTTTATCGGCACATACGCAATTGGCACACTACACTCTGACCAGGGCCCTGCGTTTAGCTCTCGGGCTTACAAAGAAGCCATGGCCAGTTTGGGCGTAGCATTGCGGTACTCCTCTCCGTTTCATCCTGAGGGAAATTCTGTTGTGGAAAGGAAAAACCGGGACATAAAGCAGTCTATAACAGCTAGAGTATTAGGTTCAAGTGATGGGTGGGTCAAACCTCTTTATGGGGTCCAACGCTCAATAAATAATTTGCCAAGAAGTTCTCTAGGGGGGGGGGGTCACTCCATATGAGGTCCTATTTGGGACAAGAATGTGGGTTCCTGATCTCGAATGTAAAGGCACAGTGGTGGAAAATAAACCCTTTGATATCAAAGATCGTTTGGCTGTTTTACAGGATCTAAATGAACTAAGATCGAAACAAAGCAACGTGTTCCTGAAGCCAACCACCACTGGGGAAATACCGGCAGTCCCAGCAAGGCCTGTCTGGATTCCAAAAGTTGGGGATCTAGTCAGAGAAAAGATTGCGGACAAGAAGGAATTTGGACCTTCTTACAGACAACCAGTACCTGTCCTAGCCGTCCACAGAACAAGAACAGTACTTCTGTCACCAGTTGCTGGAAAAAAGGAGAAAAGATTTGTGTCAATCGACCTCATCAAACCACAGTATGTGGCCAATACTGAATAGTAGGCCTCGTGGACTCCGACCTAGTAGCAGACGCACTCCCCTCGCTACTATCCAAGAGGTTCAGACTGAAAGACTCATAACAATCGAATTCAGCAGTAACAGATGAAGGACTAAGCAACTATGCTATGGCACTCATCCCTCTTGAAACTCAAGTAACAGTTCGTCCAGATACCTGTCTACACAAACGTAACAAGTGATCAACTGGTTCCTGCGATTTCTACGAATCCTGATGCAATTTCAACAATTGACCGAACTGCTTCTGGCTATTTCATTAACTTTGATACGTTTCTGAGGATCCTAGTGAGCCTGAAATGACGCCAGCATCAAAAACTTTCAAACCGCAAGTACAAGACCTTTTTCATTTCCGGAGAAAGACTTATCTGGTTTCACCATGGATTGAAATATGGATTATTTCTGGAATATTTTTCTTTCTGTTTTGGCTAGCTTTGGTTATGACTCTTGGCATGCTTATCAATGGCAGATACATTGTTTTGGACACTGAAAGTAAAAATGTGAACTTACTTTTAAAACCACACAAATCATCCCATCATGAAACAAGAGACTTGTCAGCAGTGAACATCACAGTCGTTCCTATACAGGATGGTATAGTTTGGGACAAAACCGATTTCGATATATTCGGCCCAACGGAACTTTTGAAGATTCCACATTTTATTTAAAATTTCATTAAGTGACTTTATCACTTCCAGTACCTATTCTGATGATTGGAACTTTGAGACTGTGAATGATATGATGTCTGATCTAGAAAGGTCTGCTGCATTCTCTAACAATGAATACTTGGAGGGTTCATCAGACTATGAACAGCTGTATTGTTACAACCACTATGGTCATCATTTCCTGCATAAAACTGCAACACCCAGAAATGTTTTTAAATTTAACCAATGGGAACATTGTCCTACACCTCCAAAGGGTAGTTTAAAAACGTTTACGAATAAGTTTCCATACTTTTCAGGGTACAATACATCTGATCCAGAAACATTTTTCTATAAGAATGTAAACAAAACCGGTCAGAAAATCATGTTAACAAATACAAAACAGATTTATTCTGCAGCCTTTATTACCCAGTTGTCTAGACGGGGATTCAACCTCTGGAAAGACACAATCGACACAATCTGTCTGGGGTTCTAAAGAGTGGCAAGTGCAGGGGATAGAAGCTTTGTTTAGAGCATGTATCATCCCACGTCAAATAATGGTTTTTGAATGACACTGTGCAACAAACGTCTTGCCTTGGTTTAGCAAAGATAAGACATGAACACACCTTCTGTACCAACACCTGCAAGTAATAACACTACACAGGGAGCGGTCACAGTAGACACTATATTAGAAATCAACAGAACAAATCCTGATTGGGAAAAATGGTTGATCTGGCCCACAGACACAAACATCTGTCAAAGATTCCTGAATAAAACACAGGGCTTTACAATCCATAGGCCAGACCCACAATATGTTCAAAGACAACATCCGGGGGTAGTAACAACATACAGTGTAGGAAAATTGTGCCTCGACTGGTTACAAAAGTCTACACTTGAGGATGTGAAACAACACTTATCTTTACTTGAAGAAGACGCAGACCTTAGGGAATTCTTGCTAGGACCAAGAAAACCGCGTCAAAAACGTTTCATATATGCCGGCATCTATCCTGCTTATAATGAAGCATGGAAGGTTTCACAGGCAGAGGCCGCAGAAAGAATACGTGAACTTGATCGTATTAACTTAGAGAAATCTCTAACTGTGGTCGACAATGGGTTAACAACTTTGTCATCCAGGATTTATTCATTGGAAACATTGTATCCTCTGCTATTGACATACTGGAACAAGATTTAGCCATGTTACAACAAGGCCAATCTCAGTTACGTTCTATTATGTTATTAGGCTGGACTCTGCAATCTTTGCGTGCGGGCTATGTGCCTTGGCGTTTTATCAACACGTCTTCTCTGTTTTCAGAATACAATCTAACAGATAAACAGATCGAACTGGCACAAAGGGGAGCAAAGTATACAGTGCTGAGCATTGAAAAACTGGAAAAATTACCATTCACAGTGGCAGAAAAACCAGCTACAGAATGGCTTATTCATGGCAAAATTACTCTGCCTGTCTCGACTTTTCATTTTCAGTATTGCCTCCAACAGATGCAAGCAGGCAAATATGAAAGGTTGGGTAAAGAATACATTAAGACATCCTGGGATTTACCTTACGAATACAGATGTTGGAGTGGGGATCGTGAAGTGTTTCTGAGCAGTACAAACTGTGAAAAGGCATTAAGCGGTTCACTCATATGTCAGGACATTTCTTTGCACGGGGCTTGTAATGGTTCTGTGGCAAATTTATCCTGTCACCTTCAAGGTACACCAGCTGCTGTGATTAATCCAACGTTTGGCCAACTTTCTAATGGGAGTTACCTCATGTTGAATGATCAGAGTTGCTGTGGCATGTTGTCAGGAAGCCCATATCTGGTAACGGTGGACTCCAGGGTTACTTGCTGTATGCAAGTATTGTTCCCCCAAACAGAGACAGTCAGGGAGTCGCCACTATGGCCTTCGTTGAATGTTTCTTTTATACGATTTGATACTTTAAGCAGAATGAAAGCCATGCTTTTGCAACAGACCGTGCCTTTGACCTCGGCCAAAGAAACCTATGATCTTCAAGTAGCAAGGACTTCGGCTGAGATACAGGCTTTAATACGTACAAACTGCCCTATACATTTCGTAGAAATGATGGGACGTATCTTAAACATGTCTGATACGAGCGGGATTGTACATGTATTTAAGACCATCTGTTCGGGACTGTTGGCACCCTTCCAGACAGTCCTCGGAATCATCCCAAACTTCGCACATTCTGTGTTTGGTGGTGTGCCATTAATTCTAGCACTTGTTGCAGGAATCCTATTCCTACTACTACGCTATGGCAAGCCTATTCACCGGCATCACTCCGAGCGATGTGGAGAACACTCTCCTAGAACGGAAGTGTCGTGAGCATATAGTGCAACTTTTGGGCATGCCTCGTCTACGGGAACTTAATACAACCTGGTTTCTGTCATTCAGACCAATCTGGCAAGATTGCATCTTACCTGTTCTACGCTGCCTGCTTTGCAGTGAAGAATGCATGCTAGACACCTGTCTAACACTTCCATCAGTCATGCCAATGGATATCGATACTCTGCTGGACCCGATAACGGCCCATGCTCTGTGTTGTCCCCAGAGGCTACCAATCCTGATGACGGCATTCATTGAGACCTCACAGACGCTGCTGCTGAGGTACGAGATGGATCAACAGGCACACAGGTAACAAAGGACGCGAACATTGCTGCAGCATCCTTGGCTGAAGGCGATGCTTCTCATCTTTGCGCAATTAACCTTCTGAACGAGGTATTACAAATGTCACCAACATCAGTAGATGATATTTTGTCTACAGAAATAAGATGATTTCCTGTTTACACCAGACCCATACACTGACTTTGATTCGGCTCACAGTGTACCAAGGACGCAATGAATTTGGCCTTCATATTTTCAAAACTTGGAACTCTTCCTAAAATTGGACTTTTTCTTTTTTCTCTATTTTGAAAAATACATGGCATACTCAATCTGCTTACAGTAGAACTATTCATATAAAACGGTCTTCCTTGAATACTCCCAGGGACACAGTCATCTTATTTTACTGTAATTTTATATAGTACCATATTATGAAATGGCTTTGATTTTTGAAAACTTGTCAACCTTTTTGTATATTTCAGTTTATTCATTCATGTTGCATTTTTAGTTTTAATATATGCCCAGAATGGAGAAAGAAATGCTTTAAATGTACAGTACCTATTGCATTACATGTTTTAGCAACAGCTTCTTTTAAATGCTTTTAGAAAATGTTTTTAGCAACATGTGGTACTCCAGTTTAATGTTTAGCATTTAGTATTATCGTTCATTCGAAAGTGGAGTGGGTGTTGTAATTCCGCTTTAGGTGTCCGTATATAGGTTTTCCCAAAACATGTCCTTATATAGGCACAATTCACCTTGCCCTTATATAGGCATAAAAACCCTGTCCTTATTTAGGCATGAGCCATGCACTCCAAATACAGGCATGGTCACCGACATCCGTCCACCACAAACGTCACAACGAGTTCTTAGAAACCAAACCCTGAGCCTAGCACAGGATTATTGATTTCTCCAAGAACTCATATATTATGCATGAACCACTATACCTTAAGGGTTCGTTCCTGACGTCTTCCTCTGCCCGACTCCACGTCAATGCTAACATTCCAAGGCACCTTCCAGGTATAAATATACCTTCCCTTGCCCAAGCAAGTGGGAGGAGACCTCGACTTTAGAGGAGCCCGTATCCCGGCCTGACGCACTGAGAAGAGACGCTGTCATCCCTGCTCGCAGAGAATCCAGCTTCCAGTGTTCTGACTCCCTTCGCGGGGTGTTAGAGTTCGAGTCCGGAAAACAGATTCCCACCTCTCTTTCTCAAGGTATGGAGCTGACTAGAATCTAGAGGGACTCTTGGCATACTAGACTTAACAATACTCTTAGTATACCATACTAGAGAATACTTCACCTACTTCTTACCTTTCCCTACACCTAGACTAGGTTAGGTACACTGGGGTAGAACTAGCTTAGAGACGCATCATATGAGTACTCGCATTTTTAGCTCATGTTATTTATGTACGTGAATATATGCTAAAAGATAATGCTAGCGCAGTATTTCTTTCTACTGCTTATGCTGTACATTATATATCTTGCATACTGTCTTGTGATCATAACAGCACATCTTACACGAGAAACAAGACTGTTCAAAAAATCCCTTTTATTGAAATGCCCGTCTTTTCTTTCTGTGTAACTCTGTAGAAACTAAGCATGCACGATTGAGCTGAGTGAAACTGTTATCTATTGTTTCCACGATTCTGAGAAGTGTTCCGATTCTAAAGGGAAACAAAGTTGTCATGTTTATGCGGTTGCCAGAAACTACTCCCTACTTGTTTTCAAGGAGTTTCTAGTGGCCTCTGAGCTAGCTGGCACAAAGTAATTAAGTTTAATATACTAGATAGGGACATACTGACCTCAGTCCTATGTCAAACCTGTAGGGCATATTATTCCAATGCGCAGAGCCTATTAGGGAAATAGGAACTACACTACACTTCCCTCTCTTCCTTTTGTAAACCCTCCTTCACAGTTCACACCAGCCACTAATCCCCACTCTTGCAGGGGGTCCGCCTCGATGCACCTGCCAGTATCGAAGTTGATACTGCAGCTACACGTGTACTCCTATTCCTTTGATTACAAGCCTGGTTGCTAGAACCCAGAGGACTGTGTCCCAATACACCGTCAGACACATCTGGGGAAGACGGCCATGCTGAAGATAGAGTAGTATCAAAGGTTTGCTGTTGAGCCATCTTGTCCTCTGCCCATGAGATAGTCAACACACTCCGTAGCCTGTAGTATCTTCAAATTGCCCTGAAAGCTGTCTGGAAAGGAGACTGGACTGCCCTAAAATAGAATTCTGATCTGATCTAACCAGCTCAACAGACTTTGGCCCATATATGTATATATAGTCTGACATGAGCTGGCATATTTGGCAGAGGGTGCCTTCTTATGGGGCTTTGGCTAGTGATCCTGCACCGTCTCAGTGCTAATAATCAAGCTCATGCTGGGCATCGGGGAATGGGTAAAATTATGTCGGATACCCAGCTGGCTGAGATTGTCAAAATGTGCCAGTCCGCTGGTCACCCTGATTCACCAGCGCCCATCATCACTGAAGACACCCCACGGTCTCAGTGGTTTGTGCCTCTTCCTGATTTTGGGAGCCTTCCGAATGGTCAGTAAATGCTTTCTGTGATGACTACTCAAAATATCTGGATGTCAGAATTGGGAACAATGCCTCTGCTGCTGAGCTGATCCCTAAATTGTAAAAGGTAATGACCCCACCTGCCATCTTTACCAAAGTTTGGGACTGAAAATGGACTCCCTTTTCAAGGGCTGGAGGTGGCCAACTATCACCAGTCACTGCATATTAAGCATAGGAAAATGACGCCTCGATGGCTGCAAGCCAATGGGGAGGTGGAAAGATTTATGTAGACTCTATCCAAAGTAATCCGAATCGCCCAGGCAGATGACTAAAGCATGGAGTGGGCACTCCACTTATTTATGAAGAATATTGGCAGACACCCCATGTGACCATGGGCCACGCTCCTAGCTAACTATGCAAGGAATGAATAGAGGCTGAAGCCATTCCACATCCTCACACCACCAGCCCTCATAAGTGAGGATTCTATGCTGCAGAAATGGAAGAGACAAAATGTTGCAGCCAGTCAGTGTCGTTGATCTTAAGTGGGTGACCTGCAAGTGGGGGGGACCTGGTGTTGATCAAGGATCAACACCCAGACAGGTAATTTTTGACTCCACTTCAAACCCTTACTGTGGCAAATAGTTTGGCTCCAGGACACCATGCTGACGTTCTATGCTCCCTGTAGGCTGCACGCACGCAGTCTACCTTCCACCTGTGATTCTGCCTAATCATCATGGTTGATGTCTAGGAATAAGATGGGACTTTGGAACTCAATTTACTTTGTATTTGCTATTCTCGTCTGTGAACTGCAACCTGTTAATGGGCAGAGCTAGACGTGATCAAAAAACGCTAATTGCCAATGAGCATGAGCCTAGAATTAGACACTTCATGAGCAACACTTCTTGCCTAACTGCACTTTGCTTTCTGCGACATGTAGTTTGGCCTTGCCATTATAAGTGGGATTAAAATTCCCAGCATGCATCCTTTATTGCAATACTGTATAGAATTACCAGTAACTCACACAACTTCAGAATGCTTTTTCAGTTCTGTGTAATTTGGATTTCTGTATCTTTTGTGTAAGAGGCTAAACCAGGCTCCCTATTCACATTGAGCATTTCTTCCTATCACAGTCTGCATCAAGAGAGAGGTAACCTGCAGTTAAAGAAATTCATGTTTTCATTTATTTAGGCTATGACTTTTTTTTTTTTTGATGGCTCGACTCGTGCTTTGGCTCTTCGAACCAAGCAGGACCCCTGGCTCCACTTTGGCTCAGCTTACCTCGTAAATTCTCTGCCTTGTCCACCTCTACCTAAAACAGAAACTTTAACCTAATGTGTGTTTTCGAGAAGCTTCATGGGCCTTTCATAAACTAACGTTGTGTATGATTCAGTCCCTGTTTACATTTCACGTTTTACTTCATTTTTTATTCCCTAAATGATTTTTATTTCCAGATCTATTTCTGTATTTTTTAATGCAGGTGTTGCATTTTGTGAATTGAGTTTCCTTCAGGTGTCTGGGTACGTTTGGGTTGTTTAAAGGTGATCATGACTGGACAAGAGTTGGAGCGGTGAGGCGGAGGTCGAACGCAGAGCAAATTTAGCACAATATCTGTCAGTTGGTCATAAAGGTGGTTAGATTTCTTGCACATCCAGCCCTTGGACTCTCTGCAACGATCACATGTGTGCTAATTCGAACTGATTCAATGGAAAAGTATAAGAAGGAGGTACGCAGCTGTAAATAAAAACAGATGGTGCCAAAGGAAAATATAATGCAGAGCTTAACGCGGAGTGTGTAGGTTCTGTATTTTTGGGAGGATGAAATGGACGAGATGAATTAAGTATGGCAAAGGGAGAAAGAAGAAGGTACTTGAGAGGAAAGAGGCGACGTATGGAATATGCAGACAGAGTATTTCAGAAAGATGTGGGGATAAGAGGACTAAATATCTAAGAATGAGAGCTGGCAGAGTAAAGCGGTGGAAAGACAACAGTCTGAAGCACTCTAAAGACCACTACCCCTTCCACAGACCTCAGTTATGTTTTGAATCACACTCTCAAAAGTTCAGAATTGAAACATTTTCATTTGTTAAAATAATTTTTGCTCATTTACTTGATATTGCTAGAGACCCTTTTCATTTCACATAAAGCACTGGTCATTGCGGGAGGGGAGGCACAGCTGTATTTGGACCCTACGTCCACATTAATGGATGAATTTTCTACTGACTCATGAGTTTACTTTGTGTTAAGTTATCACTAACATTATTGTAAAAGAAAGGGTCACAAAAATTAGAGTTGTACGTAGTAAGTAGTTTACTTCAAAATGGCGCCCAATTTTTGAAGTTAAAAGAATATCTATCTGAAGCAAGGGAAGCACTCATGAAAGAAGTTCGAATAAATTAAAGTCCACAAAGTAGGGTATGTAAAATCCAGTTCAGGCATTTTTATATGGTAGTGAACCCGGTGATCCATATGATTGAGTCATCAAAGCCACAGCCGACACGTGTTTCGCCATGAGCAGTGACTTTTTCAAGGCTAAGATACTGGTTGGACAGTTAGCAACGTACGATATAGTGTGTACAAATCGTGCATTAGGAGATAATCATATCACGGACTCCACCACCTTTCACCATCAAAAGTATTGAGTGCCACACAATACCATTTGATCAGGGCTTGGACTGGGCCGGGTTCTGCCTGTGCTCAGCACCGGCAGTCCTAAAAAGCAGCTGCTGAGACAGGTCCCCATTGGGTTCTGCATTGTTGCCCTCACCCTCGGGGGGGGAGGAAAAATAATTCTGATCTCTGCAGCAGTACTACTGCTCAAAGCCTTTGATGTAAGTTCGAAGAGACGCGTTCTAGTTCTTTCACAGTCTCATCTTTTCAGAACTGAACCATTTTCAATATTCTATGCAACAAAGCCATAGTTGTTTCTTACTTAACTTCTGCAACTAGCAACCATTGACAAAGCCAATAGATCTGGCTTGCTGTAGGTGTTGTAATGCTACTTGTATTGTATATCTGGATGCAATGACAGAAGTAGCAAAATAGCCGTCGGGTGGCACATTGTGCGAAGTATAGATTTTTAGTTTACATGTTTTTACGCCATGCCCATAATTAGAGGCTACGCCCCTTTGAGGGACCCCCCCAGTTTTTTAATCCCACTTAAAGCCCTGCATTAGGTTGTTTCTGATTTACGGATGGGAGCTGCTAACGGACTCCTCACCGCAATATTAGTGGGAGAATTGTCTTCCATTACACTAAAGGGAGATAAGGTTATTGAAACTGTGGAGCACGATACTCCTATATTTAATACAGCCACACTCAACCTTATAATATTCTGTCACGCTTTTGGATTAGCGCACATAACCTTGGCTGCGGTGCACAGAGGCCATTTATTGCTGCACACCGAGTAACTGAATTAGAGGGACCTTTGGTGGCAATCAAGTGAGGTGAAGCAAACCAATAAAAATGTGTCATTCTTCAAATGATTTAAGGTTCCTGAGAGGTGGTGATCTGGGCCGGCAAGACGCTGGGCACCTGGCCGCAAAGTTTGGTTCCCATTCTGATACTAGTAAAGATGCCACCTCTGGGATACCCCCTAAAGGTTTTAGAGACGCAGTGCCCGCTCTGGCCCCGAGTCATCAAGAAATTTAAACTAACCCTGATGGGCGAGCAGGATCCACAATGGCCTGAGGGAGAAATTCCCCTCTGTACCGTCTCTGGTCTCTTCCGCCACTGTCCACAAAATACCAAGACCATGAGCAGTGACGGAAGAGGATGGCAGTGACCTCTAGTCCGTTTGTTTTGAGTGTTCCGTGTTTTGGGAGGAATTCAGTGTTGTGTATGCTCAGCACCAGAGATGACCTTACATGAGGTATTGACTGTTTAGCGAGTGTGTTGGTTGAGTCCATGATGACGTCCTGTTTATCAGTGATTGGATGGGGCCTGTAACATGGGGTTTCAGTCGGTCACCACCAGTGAACGCATCCGAGTGGTTATTACCTCACCAGTAAACATCACATCGCTGTACTCTCCTCTCTCCAAAAGCCCACTATTGCAACTCTCTGGGCGCCCACTTGTAACGCTTCAGACATGGAGACAAGAGTTGCAGGCCTGCATTCTAGTGGGTATGCCTGCCCCTGTCGCTTAATCTTGGCATGCCCAGAGGGCATCTCTCCACCTGCAGCTTTGGTGCCACTGCAGCGAGGCATCCCTTTTTCCTCACAGGAGCCTAGCTATCATGAGTGCATCAGGTTCCATCGTACCTTGACCCAGGAATGTGAGTTGGTCCCTGCAACACGATTATGGCACCTTTGGATAACAAAAGCAAGGCATCGAGCCATTGTGCTTTCTTGCATCAGGGCCTGTGGCACCTTTGCTATGTCATGGGTGCCTCTATTGGGGAGTCAGCTACTGTGGTGTGGCCTACACTTATCAACAATTATGCAGAGTGAGACCAGGAAGGATTGATTGGAGCAGCGGGGAGCCGATGTGTGTACTAAGTCATGGAGATGTGACCATGTCTATTGGTTATGACCTCTCAACACATGTTTAAAGCAATCTCAGAAATTTACGAAATTGGTTACAAATAAAAAGAAACATGAAATTTGCAAGTTATGGTTAGATCTACAATCCATAAGTTGCACAACAGCCATGCAAAACGTCACTCGCACACCAAATGCAATGCTTATGACCTCATCCTTGATGTGAGAGATGTAATTACATATGTAAATCATCTCACAGGCGATGTTACATTATCATATTCCCCTTAAATACTGTGTGAAAAGACCACAACACGCAAAGGCTTTGTATTTATTGCGGCAAGTGTAGCACAACCAGCTAGCTCAACCACGGTAGCAATTGAATGGAATAACAATTCAAAATCACAACCACCTACAACATGGTCCTTAACTGGTTCCATGATTACACAGTTCACGTAGATCTTCTGTTCAAACCCAGCACCTGAAATACCAAAAAGACCGTGAAATAAATCCAAGTCGTATGGGAAATCTACCAAATGGTAGTAATTAAATTCAGAGCAGCAGGAACTGGGAAATGCAGAAAAAATGATAATACAGCAGCAAAACACTATAGTTGTGTGGTATGATAAAAGAGCCAAAACGGACAAGCTCATGAATGTGTTAATTCCTGATTAAATCCTTGTGCCAGGGGCAAATCTGGACCTGCGAAACAAAGGTGACCAGGTTTAGTGGTAAACCACACCTCTCATCAATACATTGCTTTGATTCTTAAAGTATGAGTTCCCCACCTGTGTCAGCTGTCCGATGGAGAGGCAACAGTAAATCAATTAACATATGGTTTTGGGTTCCATACTTTCACAGCATCAGACAGGTAAAATCTGTATGTGGGAAATAGTTTGCCATCCTTCACATCAGAGAATGCTTTAACATAAACACTGTTGCCCATATAGTCCAACACACACCTTGACATGTTGTGAGGCACTTTCAAAACTATATTCTAGTTCCACACCTTTCCATCAGAGAGCACCACCACCTTGCCTCATTCTACTGCTTCTTCAGGGTGACAGAAGTATGAGATGGACCCTTTCATAAATGCACAGGTGTTTTTGACCTTCACTCAGTCTCTGCTCTTCACATCCAACCTTCACTCACTCATACCCTTCTGTAGCATATGCTCGTGCACAGCATCCCTCCTATCAACAGCACTGTTGAATTTGTCCGAATCCACTTGCTCCTCCCTATCTATTCCCTATTCATCCTGGTACAAGCCACCCTTTCTCTCAGAACAGCCAAAGCAGCCATTCCAGTGCTTAAGTGGGGTGTGGTTCTCATAGTCCACAGCATGTCTGAGAACGTTCTTCCACCCGAACCGGTTCACTAATGCCAACAGTAATTGATCATTTGTGAGATTGAGTCTCTCAACCAGTCTGCTACTTTCTGGGATGGTATAGTGAAATTCTCACATGCTTGATGCCATAATATGTCAAGAAAAGTCTCATTGCATCTGATCTGAGTTCCATTGTGTTATCAGTTTTTCAGAATACTCAACTTGCACAGAAACCTGTTGCATAAAGTTGATTCTGGTATGCGTACTTGCGTTCTCCCATGAATCGATCTCCAGCAACCTTGCAAAAAATCAACCATGACCAGAGCAAATTTAGGAGTCTCCAACCCACCAAAAGGGACAGAAATATACAGGACAACCTTGCACCAGGGACGCTGGCTCCACAGGGGATGGTGTTGTCAGTTGCCTTATCCCTTAATACGAAGAAGCCACATTGATGCTCAAATCTTTCAGCAGATGCCTGAATCTCTTTCAGAGGGCCACGGGGCACGAAGGGGCTACTGGGCCAACCGTGGGGACTGAGGCCTTTTATTCCTGATGTCCAGGGTCCCGACTTATTAGAGATTCTTAGTAACTGGGCAAGTACTCCTCCTGCCCTGGCTCTCTGGGTTAGCGTGGTCCGAGCAGTCAAAGGTCCCTCAGAGGGAGGTGTGGATACGGGGTAGTGAATACAGGCTAACAACTCAAAATGGCTGTAGCAGCAGCAATAAATCATTGTCCAGCCAAATACTCGCCAAATACTCACTTTTATGAAAAAAGGGCATTTTATTTCTACCGCTACCCACAGAAAGGAAAAATGACATTCACAAACAATTACACAATTACCCTTGAGTTTGGAGCTTTAGTGTTTCTTTGGTGATTTGCTGTCTCACTAGCTCCTCATGTTAGCAATAGTGGTTATTCCTCATTCATTATTGGTAGAATCCTACTAGCAGTCCAAGTCTCAAGAGTCCTCTTTGACTCTGTTAAAATCAACAGTGTTCTAGCACTGCAGCGCTACTTGCAGCAAGTTTCCCCCGGAGCAGACCAGCCTGAACCTAGTCATACCTGCACCGGCAGGTGTGAAACATTCAGAGTTCCTGAGTGCCTCCCATCCTCAAGACTCTTGCAGCAGCGCCAACAAAGTTCAGGTAATGTGGCTGCCCTTGGCCCGGGCGGCTCCCCTCAATGGGTACAGAGTCTCTCACTTGTGGTCACGCTTCTAAAGCGACTGTAGGCTTTCTGCGGTTCCTCCTGCAGGGTAAGTGTTCGTTAAGCTCCCAATGGGAGGAGGTGGTGGCTACAACGATCCTATCCTGGGTGACTGTGCTCCCACGGTGTCATCACTTTTCCACCAGGGCAGAACATTTCTCAATCCTTGATGCTCCTGGTGACCTCATGCGGGGTCACTGTTACTCCCAATCCATGTGGTTTGGCCCCATCAATGCAGTGATACTCTCCACAGCTTCCCTTCCTGGCATAAGTGGTCACTGCATCACCACCACACTGGGCTATGCCCCCTTTCATTATGGCAGTCTTTCTGCGGCAGCCCCTTCTGGCATACAGCGGCCCGACCTCGCTACCACACATGGACTGTAGCCCAATCGGTGCGGCACGACACACTGCTAACTTCATGGCTGACTTCTCCTGACATACAAGGGTCGCTGACTTTGTCCTGCACACGGACAATGACCTGATCAATGCAGCAGTCGTTTCCTCACACCTCACGCAGTGAGTCCTCTTGACAGTGCTACCACTGGACCTCACTCCCTCCAATGCTCTTCTCTTCCTCAGAGGGAACACAGGTTTTGTCAGGAAGGCAGATGCTGGTGCTTCAGGGCAGGTGGTCTGGGATTCCCTGGGTGATGTCCCCCTCAGCGAGCAGGGAGACTAGATGGCCTTGGTCCCCAGTCCTGGTCACAGGCAAATGTCCGACTGGCTGCTTGGCAGATGACAATTTGTGGGGTCTCAACCTCCCCTTCTTATAGTTCATTTCCAGACACTAAATGTGATTTGAGGTCTGAGTCGTTGAAGTTTTCTTTTGGGGTTCCGCTTCCTTTGAAGGGTCTACTCCTTTGCTCCCTCTTCCTCTTAAAAAGCAGTCTCACAGCAGGAGTCACTCCAAAGCTGATAATCCTACAACACAGGCCATGGGAGTGACATGAGTTCACACCTGGATGTCAGCCACAGTGATAAGTGCATCAAAAGGTTAGCCCAGGGCAGCTACCCTACTCCTTAGGATTCTCTTATCAGCCTCCTCTCCATCCTGAGATGTGCCCAGGCCACTTCCTTGTAACCTCTCTCTGTATCAAAGAGCACCCTTTGAAGTGTACAGGGGAGGCCTGGTCCTCCCCTCCCCAGTGTATCCCACCCAGCTTATATGAATGCAGTAATATACAAATCTGTCTGGGGTGGAGAGGAATCTCTTGACCTCCTCCATTTCACCATGCAGGCCTGGGCACCACAAAATGAAACCCATGGCCCTCCATGTATTGTACCGTTCACAGGCACACATATACCAAATGCATGTGTACAGCATGCACACACTGCACAGTAGTGTATCTTCCATGTCCTGTACCAGTCAGAAGCACACATACATCCAGCACTTGCATTTATCCTGCCCACTTCACAGCACTACATCCTCCAGGTACTGTACCACTCATAGGCTCCTGTACATCCAGCACATGCTTACACCCTGCACCTACTGCTCAGAACTGCACTATCCCTGTATTGCACTGTTCCCAGGCTCACATACACCCTCCACAGATACACCACGTCTGTGCTGCACAGCACTTCACACCAATCTGATGTAGTCCAAGGGTGAATTAAGCACACAGCAGCTGAACTTTAAAAGTGAGTGAGTCTGTAGGCCACACTCCATCCATTATGACCTTTCTTTGTAGCCCCTAGGGCACCACCAGAAGTTCTGCTCTTCTTATGAGCCCATGTACTCACTCCTTCCAATACCTTGTCATGCTAGAGGGACATCCTCCAGTCATAATCTTTTAGGGCTCCATTGAGTACCCCCAGTCTGGCTAACCATGCAAACTACTTCCGCCTCAATCTCTCATATTGCAGAATCGTCCTGAATTTGCAATCTGGATAGGCAGCCTTCAGAAAAATTCCTTGACCCAGGAACGTACTCCAGTTTATATTTTAAGTCCTGGAGAATGTATTGCCACTTGCGCAATCAGATGCTCTTTCAGCGTTTTCTGTTTATTTTCAGGATAATTACTACTGTTTTTTGCCAACTTCAAAATCTCATCATTGCCTTTTTTGTCAATCAACGCAACTCGCTCTGCTGAATATGATTTCTAATCTCGGACTTTGTTTCTCTTTCTCAATCACTAGCTAAACATTTCCCCGGTTTTGCCTCATTGTTTATCTTTCTTTTATTCACTGTTCACTTTTTCCATTTTTCTCGGTGTTTATTTAAATCACTCCAGTCTTGTATTTTCTCAATCAAATCTTTAATATCTGATCTCCATGTAATGACTCATCTTTTTGATGTCGTCATGTGTTAAATCCATTTTGCAATTTCTTTTGACATTCCTCATTTTACCTATGTCCTCATCTAATTCATCAGCCAATTCATCTAACTTGTCATGTGCTTCATTGGCGCACCTAACTGCTTCTTTGAAATTTTATCTCATCAGCATTATGTCAGTAGTCTGCTCAAATCCACATTACCCTGAAGCATCTCTCAAAATTCAGTCTCCAGTGTCCCAATACAGGCCTCATTTAAGAAGTGGCACAGTCTCCGCAGTGTGCTCTGTCCGCATATACTATGCATTGCCACAATAGCTGAAGCTTTTACCATAGCAGTGTCCTGCTGCAAAGACCTCTTCCCCCTTGTTTCCGCAGAGCATCAAGTGAATGACTTAAATGTAATAGTGATATACAACCATGTTAGAAAGTGAGCACACGATGGACGGACGCTTCATTCACAATACACCAGAATATCATTTTCAAGGACCTTTGCTGGAAGTGTTAGTGTAGTTGTGCTAATTCTATGAGCCAGTATCTAAAAAAAAATTTCATTCATGCAGTACATCTCAAGAGTACAGATGATGAGGGAGCAACAGAAGATTTCTCTTACCTTAAGAAATGGGTTAGTGCTAATGATTTATAAAATACTTTGTTGTTTCTGATTTTGCCACTGCAACCCTAACTATGATCATACTATACTGAATTTGAAGAATCAAGTTTTTTAGAAAGTGTGATTTGTGTAAAAAAAAAACGTTTGGACTCTAGCTGTTCAAGTTTAGTTTTAGCTTCATTACGCTGTTCCTTTTGGGGTTCTGTTGTATTTTTACAGTTGTCATTGAGACTGCTGTTACTGGAGACTTTGGTTTTCTAAGTCTATATGACTTGGATTCTCTATGGGATGTGTCTATACTCTTTGAGTTTGCTACTTCAAATTCTTACTTAAATTATGTCCACTACGGATTGAGTTATAGGATTTTGCATTTATTCTGTAATTTAAGTTTTTTACATTTTGTGCATATTTTTTTTTTAACCACATCGAACTATTTCTGTATTAAAAGTTTCACTTTTTGCTCAATTGTGGCCTAGAACTCAATCTTATACTTCCAATATTTATTCTTCTTTAACTCTGCTAAATTGTACTATCTGATGAGGAATGTAGTCTCTACCACCTAGATCAACTGTAGATTCGGGAGCTGAATTATTTTGGTAAAATATTGGGGTGATTAAATAATGGGGTTCAGATGATTATTGGGATTTGGCTCCCACATCGAAGTTCTAACTAGTGATGCCATGGTCTTAGAATTATGCACGTGCGATGCTGTACTAAGGATTTCACCAGGAATAGCTAGAGAGGTTTATTAGGTGATGTGCTGAGCTTCTGTCAACTTTGCTCAGGGTGATACAAGTTATTCATGTAACTACGATGGAGTCAACTTAAATCTATTTACTGCTTGTACAACTTCGTGGATCTCATCAGCGTAAAATGTGAAGTAAATTAATTTGTATTTTGAATAGTGTACATGGGCATTTCTGTCCAAGTTGAAGTGCTTTTGACAAACAATGCCTTTATTGTGTATGGAGGGAACTTAGTTCCAGGTCTTCACCAATAAGTGCTGACATGCCTGTAAGTTACTTGGTTATTTTTGAGCAGCCCATCCACCTGTATGCCAGTGCTCTGGGCCATCTGAGGGAGAATGGGTGGTGCCTTCTGAAAAGCAAGGTGGAAGCTTGCTGCTTGCTACTTTCTGCTTGTGACTTTATACTATTTGACCCATCTGATGTTGGAGTGACTTCTTAGTAAGGCTCCAACGGCTGACACTTTTCCTTTTTCGAAGCCTTTGCTTAAATGCTAAATTAGGGATGCCACTTTTAGAGTTAGTTGGTGAAAAGCTTTAAGTTCTATCTATCCCTACTCTAAGTGGCGGTGCAGGGGGACCTTAACTTTTGCTTTTTGATTACATGCATAATCGTCTTAGAACTTGTTGTTCCTTTCTTGCTGCACTGAGTAAATGTCTTTAGAAGATTTGGATTTCTTCTATTTCCTCTCTATTTTTATACTCTTATGCTGAGATTCGTATGTCCAACTATTTTTGAATTTGTAATAAATTTGACTAACCTTCATTTGGTTGCTGACCTGAGTTATTGTGTAGCCATATTAGGTTACACTGTATGCTAATTTGATTTCTGAAATTTTGCACCCCTTTACACTTTCATGCCGCTAAAAAGAACCATCGAAGGACCGACATCTGGGGAGAACTGAACATATGGGCCCAGGCCCTTTCAAGAGCCATCTGCAACCCACCTCAATTCTTAGTGTCTTTCCTTAAGTTTTGTTTGTATAAGGTTACGAGTAAAACTAGGCAGACGAGTAAGCATTCTCCATTTCTACTTTGACCTGAAACCAATAAACAAAATCCACGTACACATGTACATGTAAACTGGCTGGCGGTCATTGCATGGTTACTACTTTCATCTTTTCTGTTGAGTTCTGCTGGAAGAGCGAGGTTTTGATCTTTTCAAAGAGTGTAAAACAGGCTAGTTGCTGTATGCAGTGTGGTAGGTCATTGCAATTTCTTTGCAGCAAGATGAGTGCAGGCATGATCCAGCAACCACTCTTCCAGCAAGTGATGTGAGGCAGCATAGCCCAATAAAGGTTGGCAGAACATAGCGTGCATGTGGGGTGGTAGTGTTTAATATTTTTGTTCGGGTAGGTGGGACCAGAGTTGTGGTGGGCTTTATGCGTGAAGCACAAGGTTTTGAAGATGGCTTTTGGGCCTAGTGAGCCAAAGCAGATTTTGGAGGTGTTGGAGAGGTGTGCAAGGGGCGACATTGAGAACAAAAAAAAGCTGCTGCATTTTGAATGACCTGTAGTAGGTGCATCAGAGAAGCAGATATTCCTAAACCGAGAACATTTGTGTAATCTAGGTGTGAGGTTATTAACGCCTGAACCACTATTTTCCAAACTTCCAGTGGTAGCCTGGAGAAGACCGTACAAAATATTCTTAGAGTAGATAAGCATACTGCAGTAATTTGGTTGACTTGATTATTTTTGGTGAGTTCCTGGTCCAGACAAACTCTTGTTTCTTGCAGATTTGGCTGGTGATACAGTAGGACCTAGGTTACAGGCCACCAAAGGGTTACTGGTTCTCCTACCAAACACAAAACTTTGATCTTTTTCCTGAGTTTTAAGCAGTTGGACTTCACCATGAGCTGATGGTCATCACGCAAGAACAGAATTTTGCTTGTATGTTGTCGTAGTTACTTGAGATGGAGACCATAACCTAGTGATTCTCAGTATATGAGAGCCATCCACAACAATTTGAATGTAACCAATCTCACTTCTTAGTAACTATATACAAACAAAACTTAAGGAATTCAAACTATGAGCAAAACTGTGTCAAAGCTGACGTATCAGACTGGCTTGGCAAGAAAAGTGATGTAGACATTGAAGAGCATCACACTCGGTGAGGAGCCCTGCAGCACACAACAAGAAATCTAGGATGCTGAAGACTGGAAAGGTGGAAGAGATACTGCTTAAGAGCTTCCCAAAAGGAAATAACATAGCCCGCTGAGTGCCTGCAGATAGTAGCCTGTGCTATGTAGACGACTTACCAGAACGGAATGTGACACAGTATCAAATGCAGCTGAGATGCTGAAGCGCATCAGGTCGGCAGAATCATCCTGATCCAGGTTCAGACAGAGATCCTTGGTTGTGCCAATTGTGGTGCGTCATTGATGTGTGAGGTAATAGTTGACCATGTCCATGGGGTCGACTGAAGGTTTTTGAGTAAAGGTAGAACTAGCCAGGTTTTCAACTTTCTAGTAAAGCGGCAGAGTCTAGCAAGTTGGCACTTGGTGATGTGAGCACCGTGCTGATAAGGTCAATGCTCAAGGTGAAAAAGGATTGAGGGGAGATAAAGACTTGATAGAAAGGATGGTCTTGAGAACACAGTCTAATGTTAAGGGAAAAAAAATCCTGCTAGCGATGCACCATTGGGAGCTGCTAACTTGCGTTCAATGAGTCTAACAAGGGCTGTTGACTTGGATCTTGAGATGACTATCGCAGCACATAGGAGGCTTGTCCTGCATTGATGCTGGCTCTGGGTTGAGCGACTTTCCTAATAATGGAAAAGATTTCACAGGAATAATTCGTATTGCTTCTGATTTATATGTGAATAATAATAATTGTGACCAACAGCTCTAATGCGATAAAATGTGAAGTAAAAGCCTCTCCAAGTACATTTGAGGGATTTACAGTGATGTTTTATAGCCCAGAGCTCTTGCAAGTACCATGGCTCCGAAAGTATTTACAATGGGAGTGCTAAGCCTTACGAGGTGCGATAGTATGAAGAGTGCTAGAGATCCAGTTATTCCATTCTATGTTTGAGGCAGACAAAGTATCCAGCTGAGATCTTGGGGGTTGGGTGCATTCATGAATTTGTCTGGTGAAAACGTGTATCCCAAGAGAGAGATAAGATAGGCTTGAGTGATAGACATGCTGTGAGTGGAGGGGAGGGGCCAACAAAATGGTACAGAATAATGATCTGACCATAAAATTGGCAAGGGGGCCGAAATGGAAGTACCTTTGAGGTTGGTGAAAAGGAAGTCCAGAATGTGGCCTGCTAGGAGTTCCCTCTGCCCGTGGTATGGTCTTTCAGGGTTAACTGGATGGCAGGTGCCTTCTAAACATGTTTTTGTTCGAAAAACAGTTTATTCGGACAATTCCCCATAATCTATTCTAAAACCAATAAAAACACCTGTACAGTATAAAATTGACTTCAAACTTGTTTGCCTTGCAACACCGAGACCTTCTGTTAGAACCTTTCAAATACAAGTTTGAGCTGTTCATTGTTGAATGTCCCTGTTGTCTGAAAAGAGGAATGCAATTGTAATATTGTCTCCATGTTTTTTTGTGTTTTTTTTTTTTTTTTTAACCATTCAGACCTTGAGGATGAGCTTAACTTGGTGCTGCGGAGAAATAAAGAGCTCAGCCTGCGAGTCAATGAGCTGGAAGATCTAATGTGCCCTGAGGTAAAGGAATGAATGAAGGGAAGCATATGTATTGCATTGTTGATCTGATGGTCAAGGTGGGCTCGGTCTTCCATTTAATAGTGTGCAACTAGGAAAATAGCACAATAACCTAACCATTTGAGAGTGCAAGATCAGAAAGTATTGCATTCACTTGGCACTTACACATGCTGTTCTCAGCCTCAGAAGGTTCTGAGATGTAAGAAGATGCAAGGATTGCATTTGAACTCAAGTATTTGAATATTCACTGCAGTTCTAGTTTGTTGTGAATTGGTAGAGCTATGTGGCTGCTGATACGTTAGCAGGAATTGCTGCCATGGCCCGAGGTTGAATCAAATGAGTGAGTTTTAGTCCTTGAATGACAGAGGAGGAAACAGCCTTTACAACGTGTCTGTTGCCACACAATACTATTACTACGCATCCATTACAATGCATATGGCTTTACCACACGTCTTTACCACGCAAACTTTTACAACACAATTACCTTTACCACACATGCTTTTACAGCGAAAATGTAAGTATTTCGCTGGTAAATATGAAGCCTTTATATATAAATATGGGCAAGGGTATTTTTAGGGTTTAGGGTAGATAGGGGTTTTTGGGTGGCAAGGGTACATTTAGGGTGGGTAGGAGCATTTGGATGCCAAGGGCATATTTATGGTTGGTAGGTTTTAGGGGTTTGGGTCGAAAAGGATGGATATAGATATATCCATCCTTCTCTCTCTCAGTAGGTAGTTATAGTTGGGACCTATTTTCCATATAACTTTGTGCTGTTTGAGTAATCTTCCCAAAATTTTCCAAAAAACTGCTCTACTGTTTCTAGTTGTGCATGGACAGTTTCAGAGTGATCCGTCAAGCTGGGGCTGAGAAAAAGGGGGTCAAAAAAGTGGGTTTCTTGCTGGACTGAATTACACCAAATTTGCAGAAAGGTAACTTTTGGTCCAAAAAGTTTGCTTTTTGGTTTAAAACCATTCAGTAGTTTTTGAGATTTTAAAGGAAAACCAAATTTGTATATCTAGGGACGTTGACCCGCTGCAAATCTTGCTGATCTCGTGCAGGGAACTGATTGGCTGCCAACACTTCAACCAGGAAGTGCTGGCAGCCGTTTTAGGACTCTGCCTCCGCCAAGTCCTCCCCCAAAAACATAAAAATTAAAGAAAAGGGAGCAGGGTAGGAATACTCTGATCACCCTAGACCTGGTGCTGGGGTCCCCCAGGGACTCCGCCAGGGCCAAAAAGCATTTTTTATTAATTTTTTTACAATTTTTTTGCCTCAATCGCAAAGATTCATGAACTCATGGCAAAAAAAAAGTGCGGGCTCCCGCGCTTGTTTAATGATTAGACCCCGGGTGGGCCTTGTCCCACGGGCAAGTGTACATGTAAGAAAAGGGGAGGGGGGTGCGTTGGGGGCCCCCCCCCTCCCTAAGGGCAGTGTGATGTAGGGTATGTATAGAATGTTGCTATGTCACAGAGCTATGATGCTAGGTGACTGGATCAATGCTGGGGAGAAAGACGGTTGGAGTTGGTGTGGCCAGTATCCTGTCCTGTGTGTCCTGCCTTGTCTCAAAGTGTTACTTACACACTTATGTGTAGTGTATTTACTACACTTAACTGGCGACAAGCGGATCCTCAGCGACTAGGCAGAGGGACTTCATGTGTGTCTGTACCTGCGTTTCATAATTGCAGTTTCCTGCTGCTGCTAATAACTTGAGGGGAATTTCTGCTTTCGGCCGTGATAGGTTCACTTTGAACTGATCCCTGGATCTCTTAACCATGACTGGATTGGTCTGCACCATACTCTGTGAGGTGTATTTTACCCAATTTTACTTCATGCTTGTGTCCTCAGGACGCGCGACAGCTTTGCATTCGTGAACTTCGTTTCCTGGCAACGCGCTCACAATGGCAATTCTGGGTACTACCAGCAAGTCTCTAGTGACGTGATGCGCTACTCAGGCTTTATGGTGTCTGCATGTATTGACATTTTTCGCGCATATGCGATGTACATCGCGGCCGTGCAGACGTCGGGTGGCCATCTTGGTGTTTGAGATGAGATTGTGCTCTAGTTGAGGCTGGCGTCTGACATATGTCCTTACCACTATGGCCCGACTGTAGTGGTATTTGGCACACCAGCTATTTTTCCATCAACGCTCGATACTCCACGTGTACTGATGCCATCAGATAAACGCGTGTTGATTCACTGACACGCACAGTTTACTGCAACGTTATCGTAAGGTACTACTAGCGTCTACTGCATAGTACCATTTGGAAATGGCGTGTTGACTTGCTGACACGCATAGCACAGGTATTGATGTTTCATCCTCTTGTTTAATACGCGCACATGCACAGCATTTTCAAAGGAAAGCGCACAGCATATTGGCAACGACAATTTTCTTCACTCTTATTTCAGTTACTGTATTGCATTTATTAGGCACATATCATTTTTTTGTTCCACATTTCATCGTGTCTCGTGACACTACAGAGGTAAAAATTGTTCCAATTCTGTTTTATGGTTTACAAATTATTAATTTTGGTTCTGCAAGTACCTCGTACCGTAATTGATGGTGAAGATTGGACTGAGGCCATCCTTAGAACTAGACCACTGAATGCATGGCATCTCGTGACCCAGGTATTACGGTGAATCCACCTAAGGAGTTTGTGTGTTCCATGAGAGCCTCCACTTTTATGGTTCTAATGAAAAGAATATTTCTTGAATTATATTGCTGCAATTGACCATGCAAAGAAACTGTCAGCAGAAAGGAAAAAGGGATTACTTCTTTATTCTTTAGGTCCGAGAGGTTAATCTATAACCAACTGTCTGAAGAGATAAATTTGGTGGATGAGAACATTTTTAGTGAAGTCATTAGACAATTAGAGACATTTTTGTTCAAAGTGCTGTATTGGTGGAACATGATACAAATGTTTCCACCGGAAACAAGAATGGAGTGAGTCTATTGAGGAGTATGGATCTGATTTGGAAAAACTTGAATTGCATTGTCGATTTGGTGGCATACAAGAGGAACTTATAAGGGATCAGGTGGTAATGCATTCTCATGATCCATCAATCCAAAAAAGATTGTGGATTAGTGGGGATAGTCCTTTAGAAGATGTAAGGTCTATGGTAAGAAAGGCTAAATTGTCTGGGAGATGTGCTGAAGAAAGATGGCGTTGATTAGGAACATCAGTCATATCTAATAAATCGAAAGTAGTCAAATCCAACATAGCTAAAGCTTGCAAATAATTACTCATGAGAGTGGACAGGAAAACCCATGTGAGCAAAGTGTTAAAGTGTTATAGTAAACCCACCTAGCGAATGACAAATTGCCCCACTATTAAGCAGAAATGCAGTGTGTGGGGGAAAATTGGGCATTTTGCACATTTGTAAACTAAAGGTATCCAAACAAGAGATAGTCCAGTGTATTTAGGAAGTGGACTCTGAGTCCACGTGTGAGGAGGATGCAGACGTGGATGATATTAGTGTGTTGAATGTGATGGAACAGGGTGTTTTGAATATTGAGAATGGTAATGACAAAAGTAAACCCATATGTTTTATGAAATTCAAAGGAGTTGGGATCCGCATTGCTGCGGATTCTGGTTCGCCATTTACAATTGTGAATGAGTCTATATGGAAAGACCAATTTGAAAACAAAGTTGGGATTGCATCTCTTTTTAAACTGACATAGCGCCAGAGAGTTATATTGGAGAAACCTTAGAAATATTGGGGTATAGGAATCTAGTTTTTAGATTTAAGAACAGGAAATACATAGATAAAGTGTATATATCCAAGAAAGGTCCTTCAGTTTTGGGATGGAATGACCAAAGGAATTTGAACATTATTTTGGATCCTAATGGTGATGAACAGGTTAGACGAGGGGGGAGTTATTGGGGAAAAAAACGTGAGATGAGTTCCCGGGTGTGTTTGCGAAAAGTATTGGCAGGATGGTTGGTTTGAACACAAAATAATGCTGAAAGAGAATGCTATACCCAAGATTTACAAGCTTAAAAATATTCCAATGTCGGTGAGGGAGGAGGTGGAATGTGAATTGGAACGTCTCATTAATGAGGATATTGTAGAACCTATTGAGTCAGCAGAGTGGGTCGCTCCGTTAGTTGGTACCCGGAAAGCTAGCGGCAAAATCAGATTGTGTCGATTTGCGCCATCTAAACAGTAATATTATAATTCACTGATTCCCTTTATCCAAAATCAATGAGATGTTAACCAAGACTAGAAGCATGGAATTTTTCTCCACTGTTGATTTATTGAAAAGCAAACATACCATCAGATTACCCTATGCGATAAAAGCAAAAAGTACACTTCGTTCATCACGCATGTAGGGTGGTGTCAGTTTAAAATGATGCCGTTTGGGCTTGCTTCTGAGGCTGCGGTGTTCAGACAGTTGATGTTTCACATATTTGGAAAGTATAGTCATGTATTAGTGTTTCAAGATGACGTACTGGTGATAGGGAAGGGCAGGAATGCCCATGATTCCAAACTCAAATTAGTTTTGTCTTTGTTAGACAAATATAGTCTCACTGTGGAGTTTTCAAAGTTCAAATTCACAGAGAGACGGGTAACATACTTGGGACATGAAATCAGTGGGGTGGGGATTCAACCAAAGAGTAAACTGGTGGAAGTTAGAGATGCCCCAAAGTTACATTTGTATGGTCTGAGGATTGTGAAAGTGAGTTTGTCAATTTAAAGATTTGTGCGACGCCTACATTATAAGGGTTCAACCCTATGGGTAAAATAATGATCACAATGGAAGCCAGCAGTATAGGTATTGGGGCACTATTGTCACAGTGCAATGTAGAAGGGAAGTAAGTAATTGTTTCGTACACTTCAAGGTCTCTTTCATTGGTGGAAGAAAAGTATGCAGTGATAGAGCGTGAAGCTTTAGGGTGCGCATGGACATTAGTACATTTTTATTCATTCATTTGGGGGAAAGGAGTTGCTATTAAATGTGACCATAAGCTACTGGTTAAACTGTTGACCAATGTGGGTATAGACCATTTGCCATCTCGGTTGGCCCGAATTTCAATGAGTGTTCGATTTCATATGTAAAATTGAGTACTTGCCGGGAAAAAGAATGCTGTGGCGGATATTCTGTCTCGCATGCATATCCAAATGTCTGAAAATCAAGATGATTTACTTGAGGAAGTAAAGTTAGCTTTGGTGTGGAACAATGGAGGGGACAGGTTTTTAGAAAAGAAGAATGGGATGATGAATGTAAAGAAGATGCAACACTTATTAAGTCAATGAATACATAAAGGGATGGCCATCAAAGATCGAATTGGGAGAGTTGAGACCTTTTTGGGAGGTGAGAAATGAATTGAGCAATGAGTCAAATGTGTTACAAGGAGACAGGCTGGTTCCTCCAGAAGTTTTAAGGAAAAAAATAATTACCTTATGTCATGAAGGACATTTAGAGATTGTAATGATTAAGTCTAGTGTCAAGAGTGTCTACTGGTGCCTGGAAAAGATATAGAAAGAGAAGTGAGAGAATGTGGAATTTGTAGGTCAGCTGACAAAACGCTCAAACCGTTAAGTCCTCCCATGAGTAGTTTTACGTGCCCTGACTGTCCGTGGGAATGTGTGGCAGTGGACTTCGTGGGGCTGGTTGGTAGTTCAGAAAAGTATATTATTACACTCATGGATGTTTTCTAAGTGGCAGATGTTTTTTTTCTTAATGAAGGTACACAGCACTTATTATAACTGATAATGGTGTACAATTTACATCAGACAGAATGAAACCGTATTTAAGTATGTTTGGGATTACACATAGAACTACTCCATTGTACAATCCCAGTGGGAATGGGATGGTAGAGCAGTATAATAGTTTTAAAAGCTGCCATTCACCTACTTGCTGGAGTATAGTTGTTGGAAAATGAGGCAGTATCTGTGAGGCCTGCACAAATAACATGACTACATTTGTCCTTCACTGGGAACCAAACACCCAATTGTAGCGCCTGACTCTCAGAGGGTAGCGTTGCAGAGCAGTCTGAGGCTTACTCAAGGGAGGTGGTGTGGGCTAGTAATCGCCATTTGCAGGTGCGCAGAAATAACACTCAATAATTGATTGTCCAGTCTGTACTTTGCTTTATAAAACTAAGAGTACATTTATTAAACACACACACTACTCAATACTATGCACCAATTTACAAATATACATAAGCTGTTGGAATTACTTTGACATTGCGTAACATCTCCACCCCTCCCAAAAAGGGGGGGGGGGTCTAGTACCACCACTCCCATGTATGCACATCATCTTGCCCCCTAATGCAGTGTGTTGAGCATAACCTGGAGCGAGGGCCCTGCGCACTGGCACCATCCCAGTGGCGACCCACCCCATTACCTCAACACGCATTAAAAATAGGTTCACCTGCCCTAGTGACACATAACCCTGACTGAGCATCCTATATTGACCATACAGTATGCACCCCTACATCTTCAGGGCTAACAGTCTGGGTTGTTCCTCACTTAAGCGCAGCAGCAAGAATACATGTTTAAGCCCTACTCTGGAATGACAGTACTCATCACCTTTGTTGGACATTAGAATGCCTTGCAATTACAGCCCCTAAAGGCATCACAGATGAAATCATAGGATTACGCATATACAGCCAGACACCCTAGCAGGAATGTCTGGCAACATAACCCCACTTTGCTTATGACATCACCTTACACAGGTACTTCACATTACATATGTGACCTTCAGTCCCTCTAAAAAGAAATAACCTGTTAGTAAATGCAGTTCTGGTGCAATTACACCTCTTCACCTCCAGGGGATGCCCTTCTCCAGACATCCCCAACTCAGCCCTTCACTCCACGAAGCACTTCGCAATACACCCTCAGCTGTAGAACAAAAGTTCCAGCCCAGAAGGTGTAATGAAACAGGTTGAGCCCTTGAGGGGTTATCCTTTTTAAATCCCTAGGAAACTTAGGGTGGGACTTAACTTCGTGCTGGGGGAGGCTGCGTTGCTCCTGCAGCTCCCCCGGCACCTTTGCATTCATGTGGTGGTGACCCCATCCTCCTGGGGCCACCACAAGCAGATTCTCAAATGCCTGGCAAGGCATTATGGGGCGCTTCGTGCTCCGCTTTATGAATATGGGATGAGCGGCTCTCCCGGGGAGAGCCGCGATCACGCTGGCGCTTCGCGCCTCGTCCCCTCCTCGGTGGGGGGCCTGGTCCCACCCGGGCCCCTGGCTCCGCCTCTTTTGTTTTTCCGTGGTCCTGGTCCCACCCGGGACCCCCGCAGCCTCTCCAGGTTGGAGGGCAGCCTGGGGAGCCCACCCCCGCCGGCTCCCCGCCCGGCCAGCACCATCGCGTGCTGCCACGGGAGCCGGCACTTCAGATCTGGTCTGCCCGCTCCGGCGGGCAGACACGGGGGCCAGCGCCGGTCCCGCTGGCCTCGGGGGAGTGCGACGGCACTCCCCCGTTCTTCCTCCGTTCTTCCGGGGCCCGGAGATGGGGTCCCGGGCCCCCCCTCCTCTTCACGGGGAGCGCGATGGCGCTCCCCGACTGACGCTGCCTCGGGGCCCGGAGATGGGGTCCCGGGCCCCTTCTCCCCTCTTCACGGGGAGCGCGCCGGCGCTCCCCAACGACAGCTGCTTTGCCGGGGGCCAGGGTGGGCTCCTGGCACCCCGTAGATACGGGTTCGTCTTCGCGGGGGGCGCGATGGCGCTCCCCCGACTTTGCTTCGGGGCCCGGGGATGGTCCCGGGCCCCCTGGGGTCTCTTCACGGGGAGCGCGACGGCGCTCCCCGTCTTTACTTCGGCGGGGGCCAGGGTGGGCTCCTGGCACCTTGCGCCTCCCAAATCTTTACGGGGGTGCGACGGCGCTCCCCGGCTCTACTTCTCTTTGGGGGGCAGTCCCCGGGACCCACCCTGGGGGCATCTCTGAGACCGGCGGCGGAGCCCCACGTGCTTCGGTCTTCTCAGGGGGTCAAAGGTCGCCTACCTTCCGGGGGCCATATCTCAGCCCCTGGGGGTCCGATCTGCCCCATTTTCGCGTCCTCTTGCTCCTGGCGGCGGCCCCCAGCCACTGGGAGCACTCTCCTTCGTCCTCCGGGTCTCCAAGAGGGGGCATTCTGCAGGGAGCGGTCTTCACTGGCTCTCTGCGCCAGACTTTCGCCTGGCTCTCCTCCTGGGCCTCCTCTCCCTGCGCAGAGGCCCCTGCTTCTGCGCACCGGTCCTGGTCTCTTCTTCTGGCGCTATTAGGGGCCTGGGGGGCAGTCAGGGGGTACCTCCTTCCAACTGCCCATGGCCAGGCTCCAGCACCTTCCGCCTCAGCAGACCACACCCCAGAGAGAGCTCTCTTCCTCTTCCAGTGGTTTTTAAAAGTTTAGTAGGGGGCTGGCAGGAAGTCTCTGTCCTATCCAACAGCGACACATCACTTCCCTGCCCCTGCTCCCTCCTCCTTGTCCAGCCTCTGGGTTTGTTCAAAATGGCGTCGTCCAGGGTCTCTGGCCACATGGTCTCTGAAACCAGACCCTTTCCCCAGTGCTGCCTTCACCTTGGTTCAGCTTGGTGCCTGGCACCCAGCGACAGCTGCTGATGGATTAGCCTGTAGCTCCACCTATCTTCTCTCCTTGGAGGGAAGATCTTCGCTCTGGGAAGAAAGGTCATTAATCTAACCTGCCAGGGCCAGACCCCAGCCAGGGACTCAGAGAAATATGACATTTCTGGATGACCCAAAAGCAGTACAAATATGACTTGGGACTCTGCAGAATACTCCTTTTCACATCCGCTACAGTGGACTTTAGTGCGTGTCTGGAATCTGTAGGCCTTATGGAAGTTAAGCTAGCACATGGGCTCCACATCCCCATAGGGGAATAATGAAGTGAAAAACACAGTAAAGGACACTGACTTTCCCTGGCATGTTCCTTCCTAGTGTATAAGGCCTATTCCGTGTCACCACCCAATTCTGCATAAGTCCTGCCACACCATTCACTTTGTAGCTGCTCCTGGACTGCGCACGCCAAGAATCTCCCTGCGCAGCCCCTACACGTGTGCACACGCATGTACACAGGTGTCTGCATGTAACCAGCCCGGTGCCCCTTACTCCAGCTGCTGCGCAGCGGCCTAGTCAAGCTAGGGGACACCAGTAAAATCCACATGCAGTCTCTTTCATCATGAGTTCACTGTGGATGAGTCCCAATTTATGAGGCTCTCCCACAGTAAAACCTCAACACCTAAGTGCTCAAAAAGCGAAAAATCTGGGCGGCCCATAGTGTCAGAACCACCTTCTAACAATAGTTCTGTGGGAGGTACAAGTTTTTAAAACGGTATGGTCATACAGAATCACTGTAGTGGAAGGCACAAACTTTTCCCCTTTTGAATTGACGAGACGGAGGAAGTGGCTGCTTCATACGTGCAGGATTAATGCTGGCTTCCGCTGGAGATGGGGCGCCAGCAGGAACAGTGGGGACATTGGGACTCCACCGCTGTCCCCAGCAGTGCCCCCAGGTTGGGCACCAGGGCACCCAGCCTTAGTTTGCCGGTCCCCGGGGCCAAAATCGACCCAGGGAGGGGGGACCACACAGTTCTCCCCCCCCCCCCCTATCAATAATTGGCTGGGCTCCAGAGGATGGGACCCCAGGGCCACAATTGCCCTGGAGAGAGGGGCCAAACGGTCCCGCTCTTCCCTTCAAATTACTATGAGTAGGCAAATGTGCAAAATCACCTGGAAGCTCAACCAATTTGGCCCTGCTCAGTCAACCTTAAAAGTATGCAAAAAGTCTTCCCGCCTTTTGCCAAGATGGACAGCTTACCAAAAGGCCCTCAGCGCGGTTCCAGACAATTTTGGTGAAGTGTTCTTGATGCAGAGGAATATGAGGACATCTACACCAAACAAAGAAGCACTTGATTTATACAGTTAGGAGGAAATACCCTTGTTTGGTGGAGATTCAACTCTTTTTAGTCTCCTCTTCTCCATAGGAACATTCATGAACATTCATATTATCACAGATTTCTGGATGAAGACGCTCGAGGAACAATCACATTGCCCAAATGCACACAAGGTCGCTGGAGACATTTCCTCGTCTATTACTCACCTGTAGTGTAGAATACGCACTAGACATTTACCCAACGAGATAGCACTTACTAATTAACCAGTAGAAAGTACTCTAGTTGGGAAGACCTTTTGTGCAAAACTGTGTACTCTTGTTGGATAAACGAGCAAATGAGGTTCCGTTCTGGCCCCGTTACTCATTTAAAAGAAATTAAACCTCAATGGGAAGCACTTACAAATGGAAACATAGCAGGTGCCCCAGTCAAAGCTTTACTTCTGTAAAGGACAAATGATCCTAACTTCCTGGGCTTGGCGATGGCAAAGCAAGTGTGTTTTCTCGGCAATTCCACATTGAAAAATGATCTGGAATTCTTGATTAAGGTGAATGCATTGTTGATCTATCTAAGTGCAATCTGTAGTGACTGTGACGAGTGGGTTCCTCCTTGGCCTCTCTGGTAAGAGCAGAGACCATGGTTTTCCCTTTAAATGACTGAGTATGCAGAAGTGCAAAATCACCTGGAGGCGTCACCCTTTTGGCCCTGCCCCATTCTCCTTAGTAGTATGCAACTCACTGACCCCCACAGCCACTCACACACCCACTGACACTCCTACAGCTACTCGCAAGCCCACTCACCCACACAGCTACTCACATACCCATTTGCAGACCCAGTCACTCACCAACTCACAAATCCACTCACACACCCTCAAAACTGCTCACTCCCACTTATACACTCATGAAGA
>CAWUFW010007619.1:0-175000 GCA_963921515.1 Calotriton arnoldi | reverse complement strand
GCAGCAGACTGGACTTTTCATCAGTCCAGGAAAAATCAGGGGGGGTGGTGTTCTCCAGGGAGGGGTTCGCAGGGGGGGGGTTGGGGTGCACTGGGTGGGGAGCATGTGGGAAAAATACAAAAAATTCCTCATTTACCTTAGTCTGTTTGTTTTTTCTGTTCAGGCTGCTCTAGCTATGTTAATTCCATACTACTTGGTCTGGTGGTGGCAATCTCTGCTTTTTAAACGTTTTATGGGCCTTGAGTTTAAACCTCCATGAGAATGGTTCAGTTTCTGTCATGGAACGTGAATGGCCTACGCGTCAAATCTAGAAGGGCAAACATTTTACAATATATTAGGGATTCTCCCGCGCAGGCCATTATTCTTCAGGAAACCCTCCTCTTGAAGGAAGAGTTAACTAAGGTATTTAAAAAATCAAAATGGCTGGACCATATGATCTGTTCCAACCAGAGTGCTAACATCAGAGGGGTGGCTATACTAATCAAAAAACAAGCCAAAGCGCGCATCCTGGACTCCTTGGTCGATCCTTGTGGTAGGTGGGTTATACTGAAGGTAATTATTTCGGGTTCTCTTTTTACTCTTGTGGGCTATTATGGCCCAAACCAAGATGACCCCTCTTCCCTTAAAACTATTTTCTCTAATTTGTTGAATTTCCCAGATCCAGTAATTATGGCTGGGAATTTCAACATTGTTTTGAATCCCAAATTAGACAAGTCTTCAAATAGCAGAGCTACAGTACCTTCCAAATCTCGGGCATATCTCCATTCAATGATGGTGCAGACAGGGCTCTGTGACATATGGAGGGACAGATCTGGCCATCAGTTAGGAGTCTCCTATTACAATAGTAAGTACGGCCATAAGTCAAGAATTGATTACATCTTGGTTAGTCACAGTCTGAGGGGGAAAGTCAAGGATATTGGCTATCTGACACCACATTTATCTGACCATTCGGGGGTACGGCTGGATTTGGATTTGGAAGGCAGGCAGAACACTAGAGCCTGGACATTTGATCGCACTCTGCTTTTAGATATTGAGGAATCGAAGCATCTGTCCCAAGAGACGGAGAGCTTTTTGGGCTATAATATAGGATCAGCTTCGACCTCTATAGTTTGGGATTCTCTGAAGGCTTTTTTAATGGGGACTATCACAAGTAGGGTGTATTTTAGGAACAAACAATATAGAGAAGAGGTGGCCCATAAGGAAGCTGAGATGAAGATAGCAGAGCTTAGCCTGAACACTGTGGCTGATCTTGAGAAACAGCAGGAAAACATTGATAGATTGAAAGAACTAAAAGAGCAGCTAGATACTAACCCTGGGCGGAGTTCACAGAGTTGCACTACGCTGCACTACGCAAAGTGCAAAAAAAAACTCAGCCGCACTACGCGGAGCTACGCGAGCGGCGGAGTACAATAGAAAAATGCTGTTCGCGGTGATTGCACAGTGCCGGATGCTTGTCCGCACTGTGCAATCATTGCGAACGGCACCATGCACAGTGCAAGCAGTCCCTGCTTTCCTTTTCTGCCGCTCGAGTAGATTTTATCTCGAATGGCAGCTTTCTCAACGCGAACGGGCAGTTTCTCAACGCGAGCTGTCGCGAGCATACGCGACCACTCGCAATGAGAAACCTGACCCCCCCGCGTTGAGAATTCTCGCTGGGATGTTGATTTTCCACGCTCGCCAACTTGATGTTGACGATCACGAATGAGGAAAAATCTAGCCGGGAGGTTGATTTTCCTCGCTCGCGGTCGCCAACTTGACGTTGACGAACGCGAGTGAGGAAAAAAACTCCGCTACGCATCGCGAAGCAGAGTTTTTTGGAACTCTGCGATCTCCGCGTAATGCGGAGTGCAGGAAACTCTGCAAACTCCGCGAGCGGAGCAGAGTTCACCGCCCAGGGTTACTAGATACTATCCTTCAGTCCAGGGTTAATGCTAGATGGGAGGCGAGCAAGTTTGCCCACTTTGAGTACGGGGAGGGCGCAGGCAGGCTGTTGGACTGGAAGGTAAAGTCAGATAGGACGCGCAATTTGATCAAACAAATTGACGACGCAGATGGGGGTACTGTACTGTCTACAGATGAGGAGATAGGGGGCGCCTTCTATGATTTTTTCCAGAATTTATACCGAGAAGACAGGGTGGTGGATAAATCCAAGGTTGTGGAATGGTTGCGCGGGGGCACGCTCAACCCCTTGAATCCAATCCAACAGGAAGGTCTTGAGCAGGACATCTCACAGGAAGAGGTCAAGAGGGCCATCTTAGCCTGTAAGGGGGGAAAAGCAGCAGGCCCGGATGGTTTTCCTATAGAGCTCTACGAATCGCTGGGGGAAGTATTAGTTTCATTTCTGACCCAGCTTTTTAATGAGATTCTATGTGACGGAGCAAAGCTGCCAGGTTCATGGGGGGAGGCAACTATCACCCTGATATTGAAAGTGGGGAAGAATCCTGCGAGTTGCGGGTCATACAGACCTATCTCGCTGCTAAACGTAGATTATAAAATCTTTGCCAGGATCCTGGCGGACAGGCTGGGATCAGTAGCAGGAGATATGCTACACCCTGACCAAAAAGGCTTTGTCAAGGGCAGAAATCTATATGACCTCACATACGATTTTATAGGTGCTATCGATCTGGCCACAACCTATTCGCTTCCCCTCGCAGCTATGACCTTAGACGCCACCAAGGCCTTTGATAGGGTCAACTGGGTGTATCTGTCGGCGGTTTTGGAAAAATTCAACCTAGGCGAAAAGTTCCGCAGAGCCATCCAGTTGATCTATCAAGACCCGTCGGCTAAACTGTTGGTAAATGGCAACCTAACCGGTCCTTTTAATATCACAAGAGGTACTAGGCAGGGTTGCCCCCTATCTCCCCTTCTTTTTGACCTGTACATCAAGCCATTTGCCCAGCGGTTAAGAGAGGATTCGAGTATTCTGCAATTTAAGCATGGTGGGTGGGAGAGGAAGGTGGCCCTCTATGCTGATGACATTTTGGTTCTTTCCTCGGCCCTCTCTACGGCCTTCCCGGCAGTGATAAAGCTTGCTCAGGACTTTGGTCAGATATCTGGGTACAAGATAAATGCCGAGAAGACCGAGGTCATGTCATGGAACTTGGGGGAGTGCCAACATCAGACCAAGCTTGACATAAGGTATCTGGGGGTCAGAATAGTGCAGGATACTAACAAAATCTCAGAGACTAATTTGGCCAATGTAACTAGAGAGTGTCAGAGGCTCATGAAGACCTGGGTCCACCTCCCTCTTTCCATCTTTGGTAGGGTAAACCTGGTTAAGATGGTAGTACTTCCTAAAATTACCTTCCTCTTCAATGTCATCCCACTGCACTTTGATAAATCACTTATAGATAAGGTTCAGCAGGCCATCAATTCATTCATATGGGCCTATAGGGGGACCAGAATCGCCTGGAAGAAGTTGAGACGTAGGAGGGAGAAGGGAGGACGCTCGCTGCCGGATCTGCAGTACTATGCTTGGGTCTTTCAACTATCCCATTCTAGGATGCTCTTATAAACTCCGGAGAGGACTGGGGTAGGTGCAATGTTCTCAGCAATGCTAAAGGGTCCTAGTCTGTCCCAGGAGGGTTTCCTGTTTAAATGCGGAGAACCTACATTCTTCAAGAAGATCAAGTTAAAAGTCCTACAGGGAATGGCAAGAACATGAGCAAATATCAGATGGTTGACAGGTCTTAACTACTTTTTGAGTTTGGCCCCCCTGTCGGACTCCCCTGGTGCACCGGAGTGCCTGAAGGACAAACTAGCATTCCCACTTAGAGCGGCTGGGCTGAAGGTCTGGGGGGACTTAGCCCAAGAGAGCACACTTTTACCTTGGTCAATGCTTCATAGCATTGTGGAAGGAGGACTCTCCAAATTTAAATACATCCAGCGGCAGAGCTGGGCCCAAAAATTGAAATCACCTATAGGTATAGGTAACACCTTAGAAGAACAGCTGGTGGAAAGACCAAGAGGAAAGAAGGAGGTTTCCACTTGGTATTGGAGCATCGAGGAGGCAATTGATGGGGTTTTTAAATATGCCAAAGAACTGTGGGGTGCCTGCCTACCGGATGAACCTTGGGAACATCTCTGGCAAACATCTTTTAGCACTCTGTTTGCTACTGTTAAACCAGCATGGTTGAGAAGGAATCACCTGTTCACGATCCACAGGTCCTATTTAACCCCCTTAAGGCTGTCGAAGATGACGGATGGGCCCCCAGTTAGTTGTAAGAAATGTGGTTTGGAGAAAGCCTCCGATCAACACATGTTTAAGGAGTGCCCGGCCATTGCAGACTTTTGGGAAAAAGTAGGCAAAACTACATCAGATATCTTAGGCCTCCAAATTCAAATAAGACTCTCCCTGATAATCTTCGGAATATCCAGCGAAGTTACGGGCCCAGCAAGGTCTTTCCTTTTCTATGCTATGTTATTGGCTAGGAGGGAAATATGCAAAAGTTGGGTAGAATGTTCACCTCCTCTGCATGCTGAGTGGTTGTCCTCGGTTTTCTCGATATCCAGGCTGGATCTGAGTGGGACCCAGAGTAGGAGGAAGAAAGCATCTTGGGATTTTCTATTGAAATGGTCAAATGCTGAGATTTGTGAGACCGGATAAGAAATCTAAAAACTATAACGAGTATGGGTCCTATGATTATGCCTCTCTGGATCTCTCCAGACTGTGTTGGGCACTCTCTGTTCTTCCACTGCCAACATTAACAGTCGCCAGTGTTACCTGGACTACATTGGAGGGTGACCGTGCCCTTTCTTTTGGGACTGTGTCATCCTAGTCTGCAGATGTACCGGCAGGTGGGTGTTTTCCCACCAGCTTTTGCCTCCCCAACAACAACGTACAAGGTACTGGCGGCTAGTTTGCTCACTGTGGTCTGAGGTGAATGAGGATCAAAAAAAAAAAAAAAATACACATATTACTCGGCACGACATGAGTCCCTCTCTAGACTAGACTACTTCTTCACACAAAATGATCGGGTGGGAGAATTTGTAGATCCAAAACATATGGTGAGGGGCATTTCGGATCATTCCCCGGTGAGTGTTGCCATTACTGGCCCGCTCTTAGACAGAGCGGCGTTCTCGAGGGTTGACCCATGGCACCTATGAGATCCAGCACTCCGAGACAAAATCCAAGAGAGCTCGGAGCTTTATTTTAGAGAGAACGACGGGAGAGTGGACTCACAAATAATCTTATGGGAGGCCTACAAGACGGTGTTGAGGGGGCAAGCACAGGCGCTAATTGGGGCCAAAAAGAAAGAAGAGTCTATTCAAATTAAGGTGCTAGAGCAGGAAATAACCCAGATGGAAGGAGAGGCAGCATTAGCGACTAGCACTGACCTACGCCATAGACTAGCTTTGCGGCAGCGAGACCTATGTGCCTTGGCAGACAGCGAAGCGAGGGCTTATGCCCTGGCGGTGCAGCATTGCCTGTATGATGTGGGGAACAAGGCATCGAGGCTCCTAGCATGGCTGGAGCGTCGGGATAGGGAACGATCATGGGTGACGGGAGTGCAAGATAAATCTGTGACTTTGAGAACGATGAGTACAGAAATAGCAGAAGCCTGCGCCACACACTTTGAAGGGGCATATGCACCTGTAAGCACCAGATCCAAGACTGATTGTGAGGAGCTGCTAAGGGACTTCTCGTTGCCTGCATTATCAGAGGAAGCGCATGAGGCGCTAGACGCCAACCTTATGGAGGACGAGCTGGGAGGTTCTCTGGGGTCCCTGAAGTCAGGAAAGGCAGCAGGCCCTAATGGGCTTCCGGTCGAGATGTATAAAGGACAGGCCTCTATAATAGTACCGCCGCTACGGCGTATGCTCTTAGAGGCTCATGAAAAGGGGCAACTCCCTCCTGACCAACGGGCGGCCACGATTGTGGTAATTTACAACACGGGAAAACCACCTGACTAGTGTGGCGCCTACCGTCCGGTCTCCCTGATCAATATGGAGGCGAAGGTATTGGCCAAGGCCTTGGCCAACAGACTGAGGCCAGTTATTACAGAACTGATCCATGTGGATCAATCGGGCTTCATGCCTAACAGAAGCACCCGCCACAATCTAAGGAGACTATATGGTGTGCTTCATATGACGGGAGACCCTGCGGCCCAGCAAACGGCACTGATGGCGCTAGATGCATCAATGGCATTTGACAGTATTGAGTGGTCCTATCTGTTCATGGTTCTTCGCAGGATGGGATTCGGCCTCATCTTCTGTAGTTGGGTAAGGCTGCTGTATATGTCACCTATAGCCAGGGTGAGGGTCAATGGGGCGTTGTCCAGACCCTTTCAACTGCAGAAGGGCACTAGACAGGGTTGTCCCCTGTCTCCGCTACTATTTGCCCTCACAATGGAGCCATTGGCTCACTGGATCAGGAGGGATCCGATGATTTGGGGCACAAAGGCACCGGGTGGGTGGGAAGAGCGAATTTCGCTCTATGCGGACGACATAGTTCTATATCTTGCAAGACCATACCACTCGATGGCGAGTGTATTACACATCTTCAAGCTGTTTGGGAGCTACTCGGGCTACAACATCAATTGGTCTAAATCCGTGATCTTCCTGCTATCGGGCCCCCCACCTAGAGTGCCAGCGAGGTGCGCAGCTCCAGTTGTACGGGAAGGCTTTAAGTACCTGGGCATCTACGTCACACGAAACCAGAGGACGTTCCTAGGGGAAAATCTCGAGCCCCAGATAGACTGGCTATGCACTGACGTCCGTCATTGGCGCACCCTCCCATTGTCTCTTATGGGCAGGGCGGCCCTCTATAAAATGCTGGCTCTGCCGCGCCTCCTGTATGTTCTCCAGAACACCCCATATCCTGTTCCACCGACAGTTTTCAAGCGGGTGGCCCAGGAAGTCAAAACGCTGCTGTGGCTGGGCGGCTCTCCCAGAATCGCACTTCATAAATTACAAAAGGGAGTTTACGATGGAGGCCTGGTGGTTCCGGACATCAAGCTATAATATTGGGCTTCGCAATTGTTGGTCATTAATGACTGGGTATGCGCAAACACTAATGAGCCGGCCTATAGAGCAGACAGAGCTGCCATGCCGGGGGGGAACTGTGAGCCGCTCTTGTACTCCAGGAAAAAGAGTTCGGAATGGCCGGTGCACACTGGAGTGGTGGTAGAGTGTTGGAGGGAGGCCAATAGATTCCTGGGTTGGACCGGGAAATTGATGAGTCGAACCCCACTGTAGGTGGGAGACCCATTGAAAGAGGTGGCCGCCCTAACGGGCTTTAGAGGGTGGAAATTGATAGGCATTGAGTACCTGGGCGACGTGTGGAGGGAGGAGGCCCCCCTTGCATTCAAGGACCTAGGTCCTTGAATGCAAGGGGGGCCTCTTCCCTCCACACGTCGCCCAGGTACTCAATGCCTATCAATTTGAATATAATTTGAACCAGACGCAGAGATATCATTACCTTAGATTGACGCATGCACTACCGAGCCACATCCCATGGGGTACCCCAGTGCCGGATCACTCACCTCTGGAGGATAGGTTGCTACTTGATCCCATTCCTGAAAAAGCGACATCGACAATATATCGCAAACTAATAAATAACGCGCCAGACCCCCTGTCGATCCTGCGTGGGGCATGGGCCGACGACCTGGGAAACATGGATGATGAGGAATGGCAGGAGGCAATACAGAGTCCAAGGGAAATCGCAGTTCGTTCAAGATTTAGACTAATACAACTTAAGATACTGCACTGCACCTACCACCCACGATCACTTATATAAATGGGGTAGGGCACCAACGGCACTATGCGTCAGGGGTTGTCAGCAGGAAGGAACTTTCTTTCATATCTTGTGGGAGTGTCCTGACATTACCCGGTTCTGGCAGAAAGTTACAGATGTTATGTCTGGGGTGACAGGGGTGGAGGTTCCAATGGATACTAAATGGCTTCTTCTAATGATTAGAGGTGACTCGGATTGGCCAAGACACATGGACATATTGCTAGCCCTTGAAGCGGGGATCGCCAAAAGGAACAACGCTAGAGGGTGGGGTGCATCCTTGCCACCGTCAGTGGGGGAATGGGAAAGAGATCTTGATTGGTGCCAGCGAGCTGAGGAAACGGTGTAGAGGTTGTGTTAAAAAATGGCAGAAAATATGGGCACCATGGCGGCGACATAGAGCGACACAGGGAGGGGAGTGATGGGTATCAGCGGTGCCAGGACGGAATGGGGTCTGCAAATGTATAAACCGGGCTTTTACATACTCTTTGTGACAATGTCCTGCTATATAAGTATGCCTCGGGAACCACCAGTGACCTACAGTCTCTTTCCTCTTTCGCAAATGATTGTTGTAATATTGAAGCCTCATCATGTACGAACATAAGTGATTCATGTATGCTATGGTCTTTTTGAGCAAATTTAATAAAAAGAGTTAAAAAAAAAAAAGATTAGCCAACATCACATAGGATGTCCCTCAAGGATCCTACTTGTTGCCCATGCTATTCAATGCTTATGTGCCACCCTTGCAGTCATCATGGATATCATATGTATGCTGTGGAGAGTCACTCCATTCCATTTGAATATTGAGATAGGACACTTTCACAAAGTGTCTCGTAGCTAATCTCTTTCATAGTCTGGATGCAGAAAAGTTCTTACAAATTTCCTTTATGACAGCCCGCGGAAAGGGAAACATCTCATAGTAGCGGAAGTGCCACCCTACACATAATAGACCTGTTAAAAGTGTCATGTGTAACTTTAAGAGTGTTGCAGTTAGGAAGCAAAAGTGATAAAAGGACAGGAAAAACCTCATTGGCAATATTGGAAATTATTGATTGTAGTTGATATCAAATGCAGAGGTCAAAAAACAAGGCACCAAAATCGCTGTGAACCAAGGATGAGAAAGAGCCCAGCATAAGTTCTTCCAGAAAAATAATCCAAAAGGAATTCTGCTGATAAAAAAAGAGAGCAAAATGCAGCCTCAAAAAGATATTTGAATGGGTGATTAATGCAACAAAAATAGGGAAGCATTTATGTTTTGACTCATCCTTTTCTGGCACCAGCCTCATTTTATATGCTCCAAGCAGTGACATCACTGGAAAATGGCTCACATAGTCTTGAATTGGGAAGTTCAAGGAAGAAACATTGGTGGGGCAACCATCTAAGAACAGCATAGATAAAAAGCTTGTCACACCTACTCTTCTAGTAGAATAGCATTTCCAAGAAATGGCAGGTGAAGGAAGAAGAACCCTGTGTTTCACATCCTTCTTGTCTCCACATCCTGCAAGACTCTCAATACTCCACATTGCATATGCATATGGAACTCTCCACCGAGAGCAAAAACAACAATTTATGGACAGAATGCAGAACAATGTCATACATTCACCCCAGTACATAGATCTGGGCCTAAATCCATCGTTTTTTTGCTCACCATGCCATTCCAGTTTGGACCCAGCCATATGCAAATCAGTCTTGACCCTGCGCCCAATGGGAACAGTCCAGCCCGAACTGCCAGGCCAGGTCTAAACTGGGGTGGCATGGTGAGCAAAAGAATGATGGATTTAACCCAGATCTCTTGACTGGGGGTGAATGTTTTGATTTGTTCTGCATTCCGTCCATCAATTGTGTGTCTTTTGCTTTCTCGCTCTAAGTGCGCCAGGTATGCCCAGACGTGGATCCTGGGCTCACTGTGCCACTGGAATCAAGCTTTCCTGGCTGAAGAGGGGTGAAACCCCGAAACTGGTCCTAGGATGCTTGTTTCGGTCCAGGGAGGACCTGGCTTGGCAGTTCGGGCTGGACTGTTCCCATGAGGCACAGGGTCAAGACTGATTTGCATATGGCCAGGTCTAAACTGGGTTGGCATGGTGAGCAAAAGAATGATGGATTTAACCCAGATCTCTTGACTGGGGGTGAATGTTTTGATTTGTTCTGCATTCCGTCCATCAATTGTGTGTCTTTTACTCTCCACCGAGAGACCAGGGCTAAGGAGACAATGGTGCTGGCTGGGTCGTGTGGTAGAAGACGTCTCACCACACGAGATTTCATGGTACAATCTCTTCCTCTGTAAAGGTGACTGGTGACTGGTTTTGCACTGAGATATAACAATACCCTGTCCAAAGGTGGATGCAAAATTATTCGTTTTGCATTAATGGGAACAAACTGAAATCCTGATCCTGATCTTAGTGAATCCTGTACCTTTTCTCCATCCTTAGCCAAGGCACCTGGACATCAGTGGAGAATGCCCTTAATATAGGCGGGATTTTTAAAGGGAGATTATCCCTCATCCTCGAGAGCAATGCAATATCCAAACTGGCACTCCACCACTACAGCTGCTGAAAGGGACCTACCCCCCTGCTACACTTCTCAAGGAGAATCAACATATTCCTCTCAGTGGTGATGCCCCACCTCAACTACGGCAACAGCCTCTGCGCAGGCCTCCCTCTCACTTTGCTCATGAAAGAGTCCAACACTGTGTAGATTGCCTACTGTTTGACCTGAAACATCAGAATCACATCTCTCCTGCTCTCAGATTTTTCTACTAACTCCTGGTAAAGGAAAGAGTATCCTTCAAAATTCTCTGTTTAATGCATAAGGTACAACATGGCTATGCACCGAAAAAACATGTTAAACAGTTCCTTCCCTACCAACCAATCGGATGTCGCAGACATGCCAAGAGGGGCTTAATGTTGATCCGACCATTCAAATATGGAAGCTTCAGTGACCGATCTTTCCCTTTCAGGGCTGTAACGCTTTGCTTCTTCATCTGTACCTGGAAAGTGACTAGATACATTTAAAAAATCCTTAAAAACTCTTCTTTTCATCTTGGTTTTTGTTTTGATCATTGTCCCACGTGACACACTTGTTGGGTTTTCCTAGATTCTGCTAGTCAGAGAGCTATGACTGACTTGCTTGCCCGACTTGGGCCATTAGACCCTTGTTCAAGGCTTTAACATTTCACCTGGAACATACTTTTTGGCTAACTTTCTCTTGCATTGTTCTTCACTGCAGGTTGCCTAATTGGATCCATTCTCTATTCCAGTATTTGTGCTCATAGGATCCGTCCTCCAAAGCTCTCTGAGCCCACTGCTCATACATTTTCAGTGCTTTACAAGTCTCAAATAAAAATAATAAAATAATATCTGGGCTAATTAGCTTCATCCACTTCATATTGCACAAAAGATGTACATTCTCAAAAGCGAGACTAGGAGAGACACTTCAGCAGAGGCAGATATATACAGGTGATTAAAAACAGATGAACAACCCTGTCTAAATGCAACTGGGTGTGAAGGGACCTTGAAGCATATTCTCTGTAAATGTCCTGAATTAGGGATGTATTAATGGTCTATGCGCATTGTTCAGAAGAGGCAACACACGGCAAACTAGTTTATTTCTTTTTAAGAAGCCACAATAGATTCATTAATTTAACTATGGCTAGAAATAATTGTTCCCTGTTTTTTGTTAAATTAGTAAAAAGAGTACTCAAGCTAAGGGCTGGTGTCTGATAACTACTTGCGTGAGACTATACATCTATTTTCCTTGTTGTTTAGTAAATAAATCAAGTACACCAGGACTTTAGCCCTTGTTCCACAAGGATCTAACCCGCCCTCATCATTGAAACAGTATATTCTCATTGCTGTTACATATTGCAGAGGATAACCATAGTACTATGCCTTTGTAAAAGTTAAATGTTGTCCATTATGTGTGCTAAGGGGGGACTGTTAGACCTGGTACCATTGGCGTGGGTCTCCCTTCCATTTTTTCGCTATGCCTCCTCTGTTGTTGACATGTTTTTGCTGGTTTAGATGCTTTGGGCACTTTGCCACTGCTAATCAGTGCCAAGGTGCAAGTGCTCCCTATGATAAATTGATGTGTGGATTAGTGACTCCATGATTGGCTTGTTTGATTTACTGTCAGACCCTAGAACAGTGCACCGCGTGTGCCCCGGGCCTGTATATCAAATGCTGCTGGTGGGCTTGCAGCACTGGTTGTGCCAACCTCCGGAGCAGCTTGGAAAGTGTGTCTCAGGCCTGCCATTGCAGAGCCTGTGTGCAGTCTGGTACTGCCATGTCGACTTGGTAAGTGCACCCACTTACCAGTCCCCAAACCTTCCCTTTTTTGCATGTTAGTCACCCCTAAAGTAGGCCTGCGAGCAGGGTGCATTGTATGTAAGAGGTAGGACATGCCCTGATGTGTGGGGCATGTCCTGATAGTGAATTACAGCCAATTTCGTTGTTCACTATTGGAAGGCTACCTGTCCCCATAGCCCAGAATGGGCAGTTTGATTATAACATCTTATAATCCTAACTGACCCAGGGAACATGGTAGAAAAACAAATTTAGTATGCCTGAACTCAGATTGATAAAATACATCTTTTAGTGAAGTTGGTTTTAACATTCTGTGTTTGAAAATACCACTTTTAGAAAGTAGGTATTTTCTTGCCTAACCATCCAGCCTGCCTCTGCTAGCTTGTGTATTGTATGTCTGGGTTTGTGAGTGACAGGGGCTGGGGGACTCCAGGAGACATGGTGAGTCAGCACTAGGCTGAATAGACCTAACTGCATGAGGAGTGGTGGGAGGAGTAGCACCTGGGCCTGAATAGTGCTGTGCTTGCCTTCCACAATGCTGGCTCCACCTCCTGTGGTGTGTCTGATGACCCTGGCCCACACTGACAAAGGAAGAAGTTGTGCACTGGCAGAATGCACCCAGAACTGGTTTGGACTAGGTACAGGACCCTCTGCCTTCAGAGGACAAAGGATTTGCTGGTATAAATATTGGGGCCCAGACCCCAAGACTTTAGATCACTTCTGGGAATCAAGACAAACCTTTGCTGAGGAGAAGAACCAGGAAGCTGAAGGAGGAGACTACCCCTATGCTGCGTGTTGTTGGGGTTGGCCTGCAGTGGTTACTTTATTGCCAAAGAAAGGAGAAAAGGACTGAATGTGCTTTCATCATCTTGAAGAAGATCTCCAAGGGCATGAACATTAAGCTTGCCACCTGCCTGAAGTCTCAGGGATACAAGACTTCACCCCCAGCTCCCCTCCTGAATTCCCTTGCTGGGAATTGAAGTGCCTACTGCTGTTGGGCCTTCTGAGAGACTGCGTGTCGCTGGGAGCTGGAAGCGGGACTCAACGAAGAGGAAGCGTGTCGCCGCTGCAGTAGTGTTGTCGCATCGCGGAGTAAGCGTGCCTCCGCTACCGCTGTCACATCACCGAAGCGCCCCGCATCACCGGAGAAGCGTGCCGCTGCAGCATTTCTCGTCGCATCGCAGAGTACGCATGCCGCCGCTGCCGCCATCGCATCACCGAAGCGCCTCGCATCACCGGAGAAGCGTGCGGCCGCCACAGAGGATGCCGGTGCATCACCGGAGAAGCGTGTCGCAGGGCCTGTCGCGGCTCAGAAGATCGCCGAGTCGCCGCACGGCCGTCGGGCGTGCACGCATCCCGTCTATGTTGTCACACCGTAAGCAAGACGCCATTTTATTGCATTGCACCGGATCGTCATCGCATCGAAGCGCCATCGCGATGCATCGTAACCGGGCCGCAGTGAGAAACCGACGCATCCTCCTTTCTGCGTGTAAGGAATCGAAGCATCACCTTCCCTGCGACCCTTTTGTTTGTTTTGCGTTACGCATCCAAAGGTACATTGAGAGTAAAGTGTCGCATTTATCATCTTTATTGAACTGAGCTATTTTCTACCATTTGACAGTCATATTTTTCATATTGTATTGTGGATTTTTGTCGTTTGGGTCTTGTGTTAAGTCTATATAAAAATACTTATTCTTATACTACAACCTGTGTGGTGTCCATCTGTAGTGTTGTCACTGGGTTACTGTATGTGTTCACAAATGCTTTACACACTGCCTCTGAGATAAGCCTGCCTGCTCGTGCCAAGGTACCAAGGGGGTGAGCAGGGGTTATTTTAGTAGTGTATCCCCCTTACCCTGACTAGAAGCAAGGGTCCCTATTTGGACAAAGGTACCTACCTCTGCTAACTAGAGACCCCCAATTCTAACAGGGACATATTGAGGTTTATTGCATATATTTTGCACTATGGGGCATATGTATTAAAACATCGTTTTGCGAGTCCTTAATAGCGATTTTTTGCAAATCGCTATTAAGGACTCGCAAAATGCAAAGTATGTAGGAATCGCAATAATAATTGTGATTCCTACATATTCCTTAATTTCGACTCGCAAATTGCGAATCGCAATTAAGGAATACCTTCCCATTCATTCCTATGGGCCTAGAGGCCCATAGGAATGAATGGGAAGACATTCGCAATTTGTGAGTACCCATTAGGTACTCGCAAATTGCGAATCTATTCAAGGGTGCAAGGCTGTCAAAAGGACACCCTGTTGCACCCCTGAAATATGTATGTGTGCACATGTGGCGCACAAACAATCCCGAAGGGCATGTATGTGCGCCACATGGCACTTTGAAAAATGCAAAAAAATGAATTTTTCAAAGAAATCGCAAATTACCACCAACTTGAAGTTGGTGGTAATTTGCGATTTCTTAAGCCAAAATCACACAACTTGGGTGCTTCCTGCATTGCATTTAAGGAATCCCAATTTGCGATTCCTTAAATGCATTCGCAAAATAGGGAATCGCAAATTTTGCGATTCCCTATTTTGCAAGGGCCTTTTGGGATGATACATCCCAAAAGGCTTTTTCCAGTGCGCAAACGGCCGATTCTGAGAATCGGCCCTTTTGCGAACGGGAAATGGGCTTGATACATATGCCCCTATATTTGTTATCTTCTTAATTATGCAAGTTTTAGAAATAATAACTAGCTCTGTTCATTGACTAACAATCTAATAGTTTGTATTCAGTGAGCCCATTGTGGATATGCCTGCATTAATTTGAACACTGTAGTAAGATTATATTAACTACTTACAGTACAATTAATCCAAAGCATTATGATTTTTTCAAAGTATAAAACCGTCTTATAATTCTAAGTAAAAGTCTCAACACAACTCTGATTTACTATCTGAAGAATAGTTAGTTAGGCCCAGATTGACCGAGCCTTTGCGCTGTCCTTGTGTCGCTCAAGGCAACACAAGCGCAACGCAAAGGGCCTCAGTAGTAGTTGCGAAGTGAGGCAAGGGGTGATTTGCGCAACCTTGCGTGACTTTGTAAAGAAATGCAGCGGCTTCCCCTGTGAAACGCAGTGGCTTTACCTGTGTTACATAACACTTCAAGCTTGGAGGCATTCCATTGGTGGAGCATGGGCGTTCCCATGCATTCATCATTGGATTTGACGCGATTCCAGATTTACAAAGGTTAGTAAACCTAGAACTGCATCAAATTGGTACGCCCCCAGAGGATTACTCACAGAGGAATCTTATTTTCTCTGTGTTATTTCCTCTTTCTATCTGTAATGCGTTCTACATCAAACATAAATAGAGGAAAAGGCCGCTTTGGATTGTTTTTGTGTAATTAGAATGATCCTGCACTATGGTGAAAAGGTGCCTGCTTTGGCGCTAGGCAGCACACAGTGCAGCAGCACAAGGAGAGTGCAAAAATCCAACATATATATTTAAGTATGGAGCTGTTAGAAATGGGGGTCTTTAGTTGGCAGGTTGTTACCCTGTCCAAGAAGGGACCCTTCTTCATAGTCAGGATAAGGGAGATACACTACTGAAATAACCCCTGCTCACCCCCTTGGTAGCTTGTCCCGAGCAGTCAGACTCATCTCAGAGACAGCGTGTAAAGCTTTTGCACATAACATACAGTAATACCGTGAAAACACTACAAAAGGACACCACACCAGTTTAGAAAAATATCCAATATTTATCTGTGTAGAACAAGACCAAAACGATAAAAATCCAACATACAATAATCAAAATATGCACTTTGCAAGAATAACCTTAAAAATGCAGTTTCTTGAAGGTGGTAGCTCAGGGCGGCGATACCGTGATGTTGAAAATAACCAAATCCAACAGTTTCAGTTGACCATGTCAGTGCGGACCGGCGTCGGTGTCAGAAGACTTGTAAACAGTACCTTTTCTCCGGCCGACCGTGGTGGTGTGGGCCGGCGGTTGCCGAGGCTGCGGTGTGAAGCAAAGCAGTGCATCATGCAGTGTCCTCAGGTCGCGGTGCACGCAGAGGCTTGGTGGCGGTCATCCAGCGGCATCGGTGAGACTAGCGCTGCGGTGCGCGAAGCGGGGCGGTGCTCGTTGCAGTGCTGACGGTCATGGAGCAAACTTCGGTGGCCGTCGAAGGTTGGCGATTGATGGGGCTGGCGTCGGTGGGCCGTGGCTACAGTGTGGGATGGGGTTGGTGCTTCATGTAGTTTACAAGCGGTAACCCCAGACCACGGTGCAAACCGCAGCGGTGATGTCACCTGGCAACGGCGGCGTCGGTGAGACTAGGTGGGCTGAGTGAAGTGAGGCGGTACAGAGTGCGGGCCCACAGGTCAAGGTGCAAGCAGCGGCTCGGTGGCAGCAGCGGTCATCATCTGTGAGACCAGGGTTGCTGTGAGAAGTTTGGCAGTGCTCTCTACGGTGCCTTCAGGTCACGGAACTGCCGGCGGTCTTGGTGGCGCATCGGGTTGCGGTTGCCCTCTGTGGCAACTGAGACAATCGGTCTCAGAGGCGGTACCCAGAGAAAGGTGAAGTCTTTACTGTTCCTGAGACTTCTTGAACAGGGGGCAAGCTCTACCTCAAGCCCTTGGAGAAACTCAAACAAAAATGTTGCAGAAAGTTCAGTCCAGTCCTTTCTATGCTCAAGACAGAAGCAGCCACTGCAGGCCAACACAGCGAAGCACACAACAAGGTGGTAGTTCCTCCTCCCAGCTTCTCCAGCTCTTCTTCTTGGCAGGTTTCTGAGCTCAAAAGAGTTCTAAAGATGTGAGGTCTGGGTCCCAATATTTATACAGCCTTTTCCTTTTTTCTCTTGTGGCAGAGAGTCTCTGTGCTTAGCCAAAACCAGTTCTGTCCTCTCTGGTTCAGCTTCCTGCCAGGAGGTGGAGACGCATTCTGTAAGGCAGACCAGGCCGATTTAGGTGCATGGAACTCTCCTCCCCCTTCTCTAAATGCAGCCCAGGTCTATTCAGCCCAGCCCTGACTCATCCAGGGAAGGCAGGACACACCTCAACCCCTCCCCCACTGGCTGTCTACAGTGAATGCACATCCCCAGCTCCTGTCACTGCAAAACCAGACAGTCAATACACAACCCAGCAGAGGCACTTAGGATGGCTAAGCAAGAAAATGCCTATTTTCTAAAAGTGGTATTTAAAACCACAAAATATAAAAATCATATTTACTAAAAGATGCATTTTTACATTTTGAGTTCAGGCATACTAAACTCAATTTCTCTATCTTGTCCCAATGGGAAGTTATACTTTTAAGATGTTACAAAGTATCTCCCATTCTATCATATGGGACAGATAGCCTCTCGATAGTAAAAAACGAAATACACTGTATTTCACTTTCAGGACATGTCACACACACCGTACATGTCTTACCTTTCACATACACTGCACCCTGCCCATGGGGCACCATGGGCCTACCTGAGGGGTGGCTTACATGTAATAAAAGGGAAGGTTAGGGCTTTGCAAGTGGGTGCACTTGCCAAGTCGACATGGCAGTAAAAACTGCGCGCAGACACTACAGTGGCAGGCCTGAGATTCCTTTACAGGACTACGTCTGTGGGTGGCACAATCAGTGCTGTAGACCCACTAATGGCATTTGATTTACAGGCCCTGGCACTCTCAGTGCACCTTACTAGGGACTTTTCAGTAAATCAAACATGCCAATCATGAAAACACCAATCCATAACATAATTTACAGTAGGGGCACTTGCACAGAGTCAAAACCAGGAGGTCAGAAAGCAAAAAGACAGGGGAAATATGCCAAAAAGATGCCAGATCTAACAGGAGCATTTCTGATATCTCCCTTTCACCTTACACAACACAGCAAGTTCCCTTTCTGCATAGTGCTGCGTGAAATAATAGTAACTATGCCCCCTAAACTTATAATAGTAGAGCAAATGTTCATGATCCTCATTTTATGTGTATCCAACAATATTATTCAAACCCTTAGTGATATTACCCCCTACTGCATGTTTCCTTCCATCATTGACATCTATTGAACTCTTCCTTATCACTAGTACTAGCTCCTGCCTTATGGACGAAAGCTATGATTGGAAATATTACTCCAGTTAGTGGTGCTCAAATGTCTGCAAGACTTTGTTTAAGCAGGAGTTCTCCATACAACATAGACATGCGTAATCCATGATAATATATGAAGATGTAAAAATCGTGAAGATGTTCAAAAGGGTTTCTCATAGGAAAACAGAAACATATCATAAAGGAACAAGGGCTATAATGCTTCTGTACCTCTTCACAGGATGAATATTGTGGATCATGGAAGATTCAAGTTCTCAAGTAATTCCACAGAAGGCTGCAGGCCCTTATCCTGAGAGCACTGTTTTCAAAGTGATGGAGAATAGGGAGCAGCCTTTGCTTGGATTAAGCCCTTCTTTGTGGTCACCAAGTAAGGATCCCATCATGGACATGTGATGTCGACTCTGATTATTTACATTTGCATGTATTTGGTCCCAGTGGTAAAAGTGGGTCAGTCTAGACACTCTTGAGAAACCCTGGTTTGTTAACTGCAAAACAAGCAGACCTTTTTTTTATACACAGTCACCAATGTAAAAGGCTAAAATCTATCAATCTATGAAACGCCATAGGCAGTTCCTTAATGTAAATGGCACTTCGTACAAACAGTGGCTGAAGAGGTTGACCCAAAGCAACCAATGGCTGAAGGGGGATAACCCAGAGCCCTCTCCGCATATTGTTAGTTGTAATTGTCGTTTGTTTTTATAAGCTTTATTTCAACAGTTCTTGTCATAAAAGCCGCCAGTTGGTATAAACGAAAAAATATAAAAAGAGCAATCATGCAGCAGCTTGTTACAGTTAAATTCATTCAAACAGGTCATCTTGGTACATGGCTAAGACAAGAGGACAATACAAAGTTCAGCAGATCAGTAATAAAAATCAATTAATACACCCTCAAACTACAGGCCCATTAGAAGGTCTTCTGCAGAGCTGTGCTACAGAGGATCCAGATTTGGGCAGACAATAATGTAATCTTATCGCATTATCAGGCTGGCTTTAGGGCGAAGACAGGGACCATTGACCAGGCATTTCGGCTTCTACTCCTCTATTGGAAAGTGGTAGTGATCGGCAAGGGCAGTCTTTACTTAGCTTTTATCGATCTGAAGACTGCCTTTGATCTGGTCCCCTGGTGCAAACTATGGTTGGTGCTTAAAGACATGGGCATCCCGCTACCCATCCTTAACCTGGTAGTCTGGTTACACGAAGGGAACTACGCACAGATTAGATGGGGGGCGCAGGGGCAACTGACCGATCACATCCCAGTCAGCAGGGGAGTTTGACATGGTTGTGTCTTGGCCTCCACTCTATTCTCTCTCTATATGAATGGAGTGGTTAGCTTCTTGCAAGAAGAACCAGCAGACGCACCAACTTTGGGGGGTGATAAGGTACCGACCCTTCTGTTTACAGATAACACCCTGCTGTTGTCGAAGACCCCAGCAGGGTTGCAGCGGTTACTTAACAGATTCCATCTCTTCTGCACCACGAGGGGGTTGGCAATTAACACCTCAAAAACCAAATTTATGGCCTTTAACCCCCACAAGTCCTACAAAGGCAGCCCCTTTCTAAGAGGGACTCCATTGGAAAGAGTTGGTACCTTCGACTATCTTGGTGTCCTACTCCCAGACAAAATGTCGTGGAAGCCTCACCTAACTAAGATGCTGATGGGTCGTAAGCGAGTAACGGGGTTACTAGGAAAGGAACACCGCTCCTCACACAGCAGACCGGTAGTTCCAGCTCTCCAGCTCTATGATGCAAAAGCAGTTAGCACAGCTCTGTAAGGAGCAGAGCTGTGGGGATTTGACAAGGTTCACGATCTCTGCAGATCTGAGTATAAGTTTTTATGGGATCTGATGATGTTGCCTCAAAACACTCTGCTTACTCCCCTAATGCTTGACATAGGCAGGCGCTCTATTGGTGATATAGCAAGGCTTTGCCCGCTGCTCTTTTGGGCTCGCATTAGGCGGACTCCAGAGCTCCTACCCTATGCAGAAGCCTTATCAGAGGTTATCCTGATAGACACAAGTAATAAGGTAGGCTGGATCTCCAATGTTAGGAAATTGATGTCTGCACTGGGGCTTCAAACCCACTGGGCCAAGCAGGATTCACCTCGGAAAGAAGAGCTCAATCGATATTACTGGGAATGGGTGGAACAGCAAGAATTCAGAAAACTGAACTTGGGGAGATTAACTGTATAATTTTATCTTCACAAACAGATTAGATATTTGGAGCCCTACCTAGACATAATTCAGGCCCCTCAGGACCGAATGTTATATATCCAGTTTAGGTTTGGTACACTCCCTGTTTGTGACGCAACAGCTAACTGGCACCCATGTAACCCAACACCAAAGAATTGCCCCTGCTGCAAGGACCCCATGGAAAGTGTTTCCCATGTGTTGTTTGCCTGCCAGGCCTACGCCAAGCCGAGGATGAGATGGCTAAAACCGATCTGTCGGCAACTGGGCACACGGAACCACCAGGCTGCCTTGCGCATCTTAAGATCAGATCCCAGACCACTCTTTGCTTGTGGAGTGGCTAAGTTTTTAAACCATGCATGGTTTATAAGATGGAAGGCTCAGATAGGAAAGCCATAGCACCCAACAGGATGAGGATTATACATAGTTGCCCAAGGCCTCATAGGACAGCAATTGTTTTTATCTATATGTTATGCACATGCACTTTATTGCTTATAACCTCTTTGCAACGCTTTCCCGAGGAGAGTTGGAAAATCAATAAAAAGGCCTGCTGGATATTGCCAGCTGGGCCCATCAGTAGAGGCGTCAATAACGAAAATGCTATGATCCTCCTTCTCCCTCTTCTATATTGTTTTAATGTATGTTTTTACTATTCCATATGTCATGCACATGCACTTCATCATTTATAATCTTCTCGTAACGCTGTCCCGAGGAGGGTTGGAAAACCAATAAAAAGGCCTGCTGGGTGTTGCTAGCTGGGTCTATCAGAAAAGGTGCCAAACGTGAAAATGCTATGATGTTCCCTCTCCCTCTTCTACATTGTTTTAATGTACGTTTTATTACTTCTTTGTTGTATTAATTGTTTTTTATTACTGATCCGCTGAACTTCATATTGTCCTCTTGTCTTAGCCGTGTACCAAGATGACCTGTTTGTATGTATTCAACTGTAACAAGCTGCTGCATGAATTGCTCTTTTTATATTTTTTCGTATATACCAACTGGCGTCTTTTATAGCTTTTATGACAAGAATTGTCGAAATAAAGCTTATACAAACGAGTTGTAATTGTAGGTGAAACTGATGTAATGATATGAGGCAAAGTGGCCCATTTTTCCCTTTTTTATTTCTGTGGCAAAGGTCAAGTAGAATCCCAGGAAGATGCTGCTGGCAGAGAGATTGGAAGAAATGCTGTTGAGTTGCATGCTGTTGATAAAGTCCAGATTGGATCAGAACTTGCCTTAATTTATAAGCACATATTCCATCTTTGGTGAGTTGGATCTCATTCAGACGTCTCAGCGGACCAGCTGTTACTGGTCTCAGATTGTGTCAATCAAGACCTTTTAACACTAGTTCTCTGAATCTTAACCTTACTGGTCAACCCAAAACTGAGCACCAACTACACCCATTTGGCACTTGAACCTCAAAATAGTGAAGTCAAGACGTCCAAACCATACCCAGGAAAGTGGTATGTCGATAGACACTCAGAACTACATAAACAACCACACCAGTTAATAATTAAATATCAAGCCTGCATTTTGTCTTTTGAAAAAAAAGACACATTTCACTCAAATCACACACAATGAAATACTGTACATAATGTTCCAGAAACAACACATTATACCGGATAGTACTGATAGGTTCAGTAACTACTGGGGAGGCGGGCTGTGGTGTTCCGTGGGATAACCCCCGAGGATAATCTCAGTGCGATAGTTCAAGTGTCTGGGGGGTTCATTGCCTTGAGAGTCGTGGTGGGATGCTAACCAGATTGTGGGTCAGTACATCTTAATATCTGTCCCCCTGTTTCCCTGCTCTGGATTTTTTGGATATGTGCAGAACCACTTCTGTTGTCTCAGTCCATTGGTGATGCCGGACATGCCTGCTTTCTGATGGTGGGGCACACTTCTCAAAGTAGTGTGCATTGCGGGGCAGATTTACAAGAAACTGACGCATCTGTAGAGATGCGTCAGTTTCCCTGCGACTGCGTGAAAAACCCTTGCGCCACCATAGATGCGCCGTATTTACAATATGGCGCACTATGGCGCAAGGATTGACAGATGCGTCAGAAATTCAGACGCATCTGTTGGCGGAAAAGTCACTCATTGCTGGAGTCGTGTCGCAAGCACGACGCAACTCCAGCAATGCGTGTTGCGGCCTATTCCCAATACACTGCGTCACTCCTTACGCCTGCTTCAAGCAGGCGTAAGGTTTTGACGCAGTGGTGTCCTAAAAGTCACGCAGTGAAATCTTGTAGATTTCACTGCGTCACTTTTACGAGGCTTTCCTGCGTGGGAACGCCCACCCTGCATACATTATACCTGACGCAGGTAAAATGTAGCGCAGGGCTTTACAACGTGGCGCATCTACCTAGATGCGTCACGTTGTAAATTTGCCGCATTTTTTACACCGCCGTTGCGTCACAAAAGTGACGCAACGGCAGCACAAAAGTGTCGCAAGGGGCTTGTAAATCTGCCCCTGCCTGCTTACGGAGACTAAGCAGCGGTGATCCTTTGGTGCAGGCATAAGGTGACGCCAAAAGCTGCGGAGGCTATTGTGAGGTCACTTCAGGATCCCTATGGCTCTTCCTCAAAAAGCAATTCCCTGATGCAGCAGTGGGAATCTTCAGCTTGTCATGCTTCATCTCCTTCACAGACCTCTTCTTCTGAGTAGCGTCTTCCTCATGCACGGACTCCTCCAATGCCCCTCCTGTGCAGTTCTGTCAGATCTTTCCCTTAAAGCAAAGTCTAGGCAGCCCATTTTGGCAGTTTTGTCAAAATTTCCGAGCTTGTGGTCCTGAAGCTGGCAAGGGGAATTGGAGTTGTATATATACCCCAAACCCGGAGCACAAAAGAGCTTCATGGTCGCCACAGGTGTGGTGACCCAAATTCTAGGGGAGAAATCTGAGCAAACTGGCTGGAAGTTCTGCCTCAACTTTATAAGAAAGTTTCAAGCAGTAGGTGTGTATTCCAACAGTCAGCTTTGAGACCAGCTCTGGGCAATTTTACCCTTTTGCTTAACCCACTCACACTGCTTCAGTCAAGGTCTTTACTACAAGTAGGCCAGGTGAAATTTCCATAACGCTCGTGTAATCTTGCGTAATTTCACATTACTTTTGTTATTCCTGAAATTACGCGATTACACCATGTTGCTTAATTATGTGCCATCCATGGCAAAAATTTACAGTGAATGCACATGAATAATGCTAGTGATCAAAACACGAGTGGTTAATGTATGAAGCTCTTGTGTTATCTGTTTTAGTGCATCATCGTGTTGCACATTTCACACAAGCATCGAATTTCAGTTTTGTATCTCATGTAATGGCACACAATTTCATGTAATTTTTCAGAAGGTTTGTGCGATCACAAAAAAACAAATGACGATAATTTCGCACACCCCTAGTTGTAAGGTATTAGCTGTAAGGTGAGTGGAGCTGGGAGTCTCCTGCAATAAGAAACCCAAAACAAGGCTACAAAAGAGAGGGAGGCTGCCCCACTTAACTACCTGTTAATCTGTGTTGGCAGCCTTTCCAGACAACAATGAGTCAGGAGAGGACAGCGGAAAATCCCTAGCTTTAAAGGGCCCCTCTGTTGCCTCTCCTCCACACACTTAAGCCCTCTCCACTATAAATAATCATTTGGATGTCCTATAAGAGTGCCATGCACTTCACATCTGCTGTCTGGACTCTCTTCAATCCCCAATCATAGGTACTACTTGGATTGGATTCCAGTGACAGTGGGCCCATGCTTTTCATATAGATTAATACATTCATCCTCTATAAACCCAGAAAAGCGCGCACATACAAAATGCATGTCCCACATTGATGGGCAAAGGACCTGTTTGCGTGGGACTGGAAGGCCATTGAAGAAAAAGGTGGAGGAGGCCAGTAGTCAACTCTAAAAGTCTAAAAGTCCTACCTTACCAATATAAATGTTATTGTTCCCACCAACGTCAGTCCTCTGCTGCCCAGCAAGCTGAGGGTAGTCATGGTCGGTAAAAGGAAGGTGCACTTGGTTTGCCCCTACAGAGCCTGCTCTGGGTCTCAATCCATGTCACAAAAATGCCTCCAGGAAACATGCATGATCGTTGTGTGTTCTGAGGTGGGGTTCCAAAATCTGCAGTTTTCTATGGCAGTCGAGGCAGTGGTGCTCACTCTCCAGAGCCATGCAGAGGACCTTTCTGTGTCCTAACAACGGAGTTCATTTTAAAATGTTGCGCTGTGATTCACAACTGGGACATCTGCATACTGTACCATAGGCATTGAATGTTACTGCCAGAATACTTTCATATACAAATGTAGGTCAATAGTATACTTGTGTAAGGTCATTTTTTAACCAGTGGTGACCATGGACACTCCACCGTAGACTGAAGATTACTGGTGGTTTTTGAAACACTGAGGGCCTACATGTATAGGGAAACGCAGAGGCCACCCTTGTTATTGATATGGATCAATATGCTGCTGATTCGTAGTTTGTGTGCAGCAATTGGTTACAAAACCTGTTAGGTTTGCTTTGCGAAAGGCTGTGATGTTCAATGTTATCATGGATATGTACCACAATCACATTCCCTAGGAACTTGCAAATGAAGGGAAGAGGGATGAAGGGCGGTATTCCAAAAAATTGAACAAGACTAAGGGCCTGATTTAGATCTTGGCGGATGGGTTGCCCCGTCACAACGGTGACGGATATCCCATCCACCCAAATATAAATCCCATAGGATATAATGGGATTTATATTTCGGCGGACGGGATATCAGTCACCGTTGTGACGGAGTAACCGGTCTGCCAAGAGCTAAATCAGGCCTTAAAGGCCTCATTACAAAACCGCCTTTGATTTTGATGAGTCTAGTAATTGCAGTTACTGGTTCCAAGGAGTTATCTTGTCCGCATGAGCACAACACATCCATTGTGCTTTAGCAGGATATTTTGACTGCTGAATAGAGCTAACAAGTCCAGATGACATTTCAGGTGGAAAATGTGGAATTACCAGTGTAATCCGGTGCAGTATTTCTGATTCACTAGGCAAGTCCTCATTTCTATGGATATCTGCAGGGCACGCCTCATATTCCCCCCACGACCAATGCTCCTGTTACAGCCAGTGTTGGTAATGGGGTTGGATACCCTGGGATACTATTAATGAGACTCTAGATGTGGATTTATGGGGAGTAGGAGTATTTACCAGGGTTTCTTACATGGTGTGAAGGAACCATGGCAAGGTGAGGGTTGGCAACCTCTAGGTATGATAGAAGAGCAGTGTGAGAGAGGCATATAATGAGGGAATATGACAGTATGCTGTCACTGTTGGATGACACTTTGAGGGACTGTAGGGTGTTGACTAGATCATTGATGTTGATGAGTTTACCTGTGTGTTAATGAGGGACACGAGGACAGTTGAACTGTGTATTAGAGAGATGGATAGTTTACTATATTGTGATGACTTGGTTGAGAAAGACCTGATTTGTGTTGATGGGTTTTCAGTGGAGTGTGGAACAATATAGAGCTTTGTAAGACAGGATAGGCAGCGAGAACTTCCAGTCTCTTATTTAGCACGCCCTATGTAAAATTACTTACTCACAATATTGGGTAGTTAATCTATTAATCCCATCTACTATTTTATGCCTTTCTTTATTAGCTATATGAGGATTCTATTTTAATTGTATGCAGGCGCGGTCTGTGCAGGTAAGAGCAGTGGGGTGGGGTGGGGGGGTGATTCGACAGACGACGACGAGGGAAAATTTATTATTTATTTAGTTTTCCCACGGCGACGTCTGTCAAATCCCCCCCCCCCTCACACTCCACCCTGCCCCACCACTCTTACCTGCACGGGCCCACTCCTGAGTGTATGAACTTCTTTCAGTGGTGTTTTGAACTCGTAACTTCCTCCCGTGAATGTATTTGTTATTATCTGACATTTAATTTCAAATTCTGTCTTTACTATAGTTTTTGCTGGTTCTTGACATTTGCACTGGAGGCATATTTGTCTTTATGTGTTGTAGATGTGCATTTTTACTATGTAGTACCAAATAGTACCAAAAAGTGTGTTTTCTGTATGTTTTTATTTCTGGTCTCTTGCTAACTATAAATTCTTCCTAATGTAGAATACTATGGGGCCGATTCACAAATGCATCCATGAGTACTTGAGGTAGTACTATAGGGGAACTGCTTAACATACTGATAAATCCCTTTGTTAAGTGGCCTCAAAATGTGTAACTCCCAATTGGAATATTGGAATGCTGAGCGCTCCATTGAAGACAACGGATCAGCAAATGGCTGTAAACATTAGTAAAAGCTGTCTACTGTCAACCTTTCTGTGTCCTAATCCACACCATTTGCCTCTCCCTCGCCCCTGCCTCTGTTATGTGGATTGTGTAGGGGAATGAGAGAGCCAGAGGCTTTAGAGGAGGGCACACAGCGAGCCTCCCCCCTTCCCACCTCCCATTGCATTTAGTGTCCCTGGGGTCTAAGAAGGAGAGAGTGGGTAATTCCCCTCTGGTCCTGTCTCCCACGGCTCTGCCAAACAAAAAAATATGTAAAGTTTGATTAAGATGAAGGAGAATCAGGGGGTGACTGCAGTCCCCTATCACAGTTCCTGCTGTGTGTACGCATTAGCACTATCAGGCCCACAGCAAAAGCTGTGAAAGACACTCAGCCTTTCGAGGTGCAAGGGGTTGTAAACCATGAGGCGTTTTTAAAATTAGGACAGTCAATCCTCATGGTGCAGAATTTTTTTATTGCGTTATAGCCCTCCTTCGTGGGCTATACCATTCATTAAAGTCTGACTCCCTTGTTTTAGGCCATCACATTGACTCGGGCCTACAGTGCTGGAGTGGGCCTTTAATGGCCAATATATCTCACTAAGGATGGCTAGTGTGCAGACCTCTCAAGTCAGTATTCTTCAACTAAATATATCTGTGTACATTTTGGGGGATGCAGGACATTTCCCAACATATTAGACTATGGAAAAAGCCGGGGCATAGGACACTTGTATTTTTGTCACACCGAGCATATAGGTTTGATTTTACATTTCATGTGTTTACCTTATTAGGAAGTGAACATGCAACCTTGGGTATAACTAAGCTGAGAAAAGGCTCATCTAATGGCTGGGATACTGTACAGCTCAGCTTGAATCATTATCCAGCACCGAGAAGGTGTGGGTCTGTAATTTCAAGTACATCAAATTTGACATATAAGTATGTATAGATTTTCTCAACATCTATGTACCTTGAAGATGTATATGTAGTTAAGAATACTAAGGACCTCATTTTGAGTTTGGCGGTTCTTCTGCGGCACTGCCACCGTGCCGTCCCCAGGAGGACCGCCAAAGTTGTGGTGCGCCCGCCTGCCTGATTACGATTGTAATCCGTGGCGGGCTGGCGGACGGTGCTGCGACGGTCTCACAGCAGTGGGCTGTTAGACTCATAGGAGAGCCTCACATGCAGCTTGCTGCTGTGAGAGCCTCTGCAGCATGTTCCTGCATGCCACATTGTGCGGGAACAGGGGTGCAATTCTAGGGGGCACAACATGTGCCCCCCTGCATGCACTCTCTGGCCCAGGAGCGGCACAGGGGTCATGTTAGGCCCCATTAGTTGCCTCTCCGCCACCCTTTCCATGGCGGGCTCACTGCCATGAAAAGGGCTGTGGACAGGCAACTCAGAATATGCTCGGCAGCAGCACTGCTAGCATATTCCTGCTCCTGACCGCTGCACGACTGCTGCAGGATCCTGGATCCCCAGCGGACGCAGCAGTCCTGTGGCTGTCCAACCACCACACTCGTAATACTGAGGGCGGGCCCGCAGTGTGGCAGTGGTCGGACCACCACCATGAGTATAGCGTACTCATAATAAGGCCCTAGACCTATTTTTCCTTATGTGCACTTATCTTCCAATATTTTTGTCTTCGATAGTTTTGCTACGATATTAAGGTATCACAATATTCTCTACTTGATGTTCCATACTGTAACCATTGAGAGAGAGAAGGCACCTTTGATGTTGGTTGGTGATGCACTGCTTCACTGAGTCACCAAAAGAAATTTGTTGGTGTGTGTTGTTAAACAAATATGTGAAAATGTTTTCTTTTTCGACAATGGATGAAACATGTACTCATACCATTCACTCTGTACGCAAAAGCATCCTTCTCCTAAACACCAGTTATGGTGTTGCCCATTCCAGTGCCTGCTTCTTCTGAAAAGTAATGTAAAACCTATATGTGTTTAGCCGTCTAGTAGACCTTCCAGCTACTCCAGGAGCCTCCGGAGCTAGTTCACTCAAAAATCCCTTTCTTGCTGATTCCAAAGGTACTTCCGTGTTTTTCACACACGACGTTGTCCCTAACTGTCTCGTTTTCCCTAACTGTCTCATCCTTTGCGTGTCATCAGGAAGTTTCTCCCTGAGATGTAGGCTTCCTTTCTTGGTGTGCAGCTTGTGTATGTCATCTAGGTGCCAGAGCAAACCCTGGGTATCATACAACTTTCTTTGTCCCCTATACGAAGGAGTGATGCCAGTGGCGGCTCCTCCGCTAAGGCGCAGGAGCGTCGCCCCACTGCTCAAAAGGAAAAATAAAATGATAATCACGTATTGTGATTATCATTTTATTTTTCCTATTGCAGTCAGTGGTGGGGTGGGGCTGGTCAGAGCAGGGGGAGGCGTGGTGTTCAGTCCCTGAGTACGCATGAACTGTTTGGCCGGCAGTCTTGGGCCAACTAAACAGTTCATGCGCACTTTGCATGTTCCCACCAGGCTGCATTACACAGCCTGGTGAGGAACATGCACAAGCTCCCTGTTCCTGTCTGAGCGCTGAACCACGGCGCTCGGACCAATCACAATGCTGCATTGCAACACTTTGATTGGCTCAGAAGAGCCTGTGTACCCGGGTGCTTCTTGCTGCCGGCCCAGACAGGAAGAATGAAGAGGACAAGGACGGAGGATAGGTGGTGGCCGGCCATTTCAAGTAAGTCCTTTTTTTATATTACATTCCTCTCCCCTCTACCCCCCATCCGGTAGCAGCCGCTACTGAGTGACGCACTTGTTAATAATGCGAGTCGTGTGTATCTTTGTCAGGCTGGCAAGGCTAATGCAGTGTGGCACGGGTACTGTTTAATTATTACAATCAGAGCATTTAGCTACTCTAATGCCATAAATGAATAATATTTTGCTATTGTAAAACATACCAACATTTGTACAGTCTTTGCCAGTGATGCTGGAACACTTTTTAGGGGGTGCTGTTCAATAATGCCACCTCACTAAAGGCATGGAGGACATTTACAATTTCTTTTAAAACACAAAAATGCTGCCAGAAGAAAAGCCTTTGAAGGACCCCTTTATTGCCCACTCTCTAGCCAAACTCTTCCAAGTTTTATGGGGGTACTACAGCACATTTGCAAATGAAGCACCCCAGAGCTGCTCTTGCTTGTGGTGCAATGTTCACCATCCAATAAACTGTGGGCCTCATTTATGAGAGGGTTGCGTCATGTTTGTACCACACAACGTGGTACATGCGTGATGCAAACCTCTAAGCCAGATTTTTAAGCCTTGCAAAGCCACTTTGCGTGGCTCTGAGTAACTTCAAAAATCTGGAGTAACGCAACACAGCGCAAATTGCTGCTTTGCGTTACTCTGCCCTGGGTAGGTGTTCCATGGGAGTTAGGTGGGAACAACCACGCACCGCCCATTTTGACGCATCCTTACATTTACAAGAACTTGCAAACTTGGGGATGCGCAAAAAAATTACACCTTCCCAAGGAAGGCGTATCGAGGAGAAACAACTTTCTCTTTTATGTGTGATGCATTCATTCTGCAGCACACTTAGAAAGAGGAATATGCCTTCCAGGATTGTTCTTGTGCAGGAAGGTGCCCTTTCCTGCACAAAAACAATCCTGCCAACAAAACAGGCACCATCATGCAAGGGTGCCTGCATTGGTGCTAGGCTACCAAAAGGTTGCACGTGCAAGGGAAAGGACAGGAATGCACTGTATTGCCTTAAATACGGGGTATTCCTGCCCCTTCCCTGTCACGTAGTGCAGTGCAGCAAGGTGACTTGCTGCACTGCACTGCTTGACTTCCTCATAAATGAGGCCCTGTGTGTGTTTGTTTGTATGCATGCATATTTGTGTGTAAGGACATCTCAAGCCTTTCAGGATCACTAATGTAAAAGATGGACAGACTTGTATGCCTCAGGAGAAAATTCTACGAGTTTAACTTTCAGCACCATTATTCCAAAATCAACTATAGTATCTATTCTAGATTTAAATAAAGCAGGGTGGTTTAAAACTGTTTACCGCTTCTGTGTAAGGAGCCTGAGTGTGTGTGCACATGTTTTCACTGAACACTGGATGGAGGTACTGTTTGACGACGGATAAAACACTTCCTACAGACCAGCTGCCTTTAAGCAGTCAGATTTGTACGTATTTGCCCTTAACCACTTTAGACAAGGCCCACAAACTTTTAGTGGAGTTTTATGTCACGCTATGTCGCACAAATCAAAATTATGGCCGCAATCAGCACTAGGGAGTGGGAAAGAAAATAGTTCAGCACCTTGGACAGGGACGGCAGCATACAGTTCCGCATGATGAACTGAAAACGTACATTTCAGAACCATGGAGAGGTAGCGTGTAATTCTCAACGCTCACTGTTAACCAGTTTGCGCCCGTCTATGGGCACATTCTTCTCTCGCATGGTGGCATCATCGTAGGCAAGAAATTTTAAATTGCTTGAGGCTGAAAGTTTACATTTTTGTGACAGTTTGGAAGTCGATTGCGATCTACGCTATGACAGATCCGGCACATGTGTATCATCTTTGTTTCGGTTTCATCACATGATCTCCATTGGAGCCCTATGTATGGATACATAAAAATGTGTGTCTTGTCTTGGCTTGGAAAGCTTTTATGCTCGTCCGGTCTCCCGACCATGTAAGTCACAGACTCATTTTTCTATTATTAATAAACACTAGCAGATTTCGAATTGGTTTGTGCATAGATTTTCTTTGATAAACCTTATTTCCAAAATAAACACATTGGCACCCCTAAAAAGCATCCTAAACGGAATTCTACATGTCCTCCAAGTTTCATCAAGGGCTTGAAAAGTTTGAAAACATCACCTCTACACTGAAGGAACTACATCTGTGACTCCTACGGGTCTGCATTATTTTTAGGTCTTGCTGATGACATATAAGGCCATCATAATGACACCCCCTGAATATTGAGCCTAGAAATTAGCTGTCATCTGTGGATAGCACCACATCTGGTGCTAGGTCATTGCCAAACTGAAGCCTATGAATTGCAAGAAGAATAAACCATAAGGCAGACCTACTCAATCTCTGCATTCAGGATCTGGAGCAACATCCCATAGATGACAGAATGACTCTAAACCTCTTTTAATTCAGAAAGAAACTGAAGCCTCATCTCACAAAGCACTTTTACCCTATGTACTGAGAATCTACATTTTATCAACTTCATTGTAAAGGATCTTTATTCTTATACTAGGGTTCTATCCGCTGTATGTTGATCAATTGCTCCCCAACCAGGATTTTACTATAAAAGTACTACTTCATATACATATACACAAATACATGTTATACATATACACAAATACATGTTATACATATACACAAATACATGTTATACATATACATAAATACATGTAGGAAATTGGTTTGTTTATTGAGGGTGGTGTACCCTACTCAAGCAGCAGCCACAATCCTTTTCAGGGTGAACCTCAACAAAATCACTAAATTAACCTGTGCTTAACCCTCCAGTATCTTGGCACAAAAGCAGTCCGACTTAACCTAGATGCAATGTGTAAAGTATTTATGCAGCACACAAACTGCAATATAGTAAAAAACACAATAAAAGCAAATTCCCATACCTATTCTGAAAAATAGAGTAAACTGTAATAAATTATTTGACATCAAAAGGCCGAAACTCCAATCAGTAGATCTGGAGAAATGCAATTTAAAAGATTTACTGTAAGCATAGCACCTAAAGGACAAAGCTCCATTCACGGTTATCTGGTTGTGCAAGACTGGGTAAAAGTCACAAGTTCAGGCTGACCGTGTTGGAGCACAGAGTGGATACAGGGCCAGGTTAGTCCCACTGAAAACGTTACCTTCTAAAGTCCAGTAGGAAGAGTTCCGTTCATGGTGGAGGAGGAAGCGAGGAGCTGGGCGAGCGTCGCAGGTAGTCGTCACTGTAGCGTGAAGAGCAGGCCAGGTGTCGCGGAGGGTCTTTGCTGTAGCGTGAAGATCCTGTCAGTCATCATGTATGGTCGTTGCTGGAAATTCGGGTTGGCGGTTACAGTGGGCTGTCGATGCTGTGGCAGGAAATGCAGATCTCATGTTTCCCGTCGGTGCATGCGGTTGCTGCAGCGCAAAGAGTTGGATCACCAAAGCTCGCATTGGTGGTTGGCGCAGGCAGCAAGGTTTTGGCATGAGCAGGCCCGTTTGTGGTCGCGAAAAGCCTAAAACATCAGGATTTCTCCTTTTCTTCAAGGAGGAACTCAACTGATGCCACACCAATGGTCCAGGAATTAGGAGGCACCTGTTGGGGATTGGGGACTCACTCCAGCAGAAGCCAGTAAGACTCAGGCAGGTCAAGTTGCAACAGGTCATCTGGGCAGTTGCAGAGAGGCCTCTGGAGCTTGTTGTGCCCCTGTATCTCTGAAAATGAGAACAGTTAGCTGACCCTTGGAGTCACTCTGTCCGGAGATTAAGGGCGCAGGTCCAGTCTTCCTTCTCAGCAAGTAGAGTGGGCCTCAATCAGCAGGACAGCACAATGCACAATGAGCACAGATATCAACTGGTCAAGCTCAATATTCAGAATTGAGTAACTAACTTTGAGGGAGGCATTTAGGTACCCAGTAGTTAACCTAACTGATGTATCCAGCGTTCTCTTCCCTGTAATAGCTGCAGTGTAATCATGATCAGCAGAAAAATAATCTATTAAATTGCCCGGGCAACTAAATCAGATGACTCAGTGCTCACATTTTCCAGTTGCTTCTCTCACTGGACAGTAGATATCCTGATGTACAGATACCTTTAGTGAAATTATAAACACAGTGCCAAGATTGGCTTTTGGAAGCTTGATTAGATTGAGGTTTAACGACCACCAGCTATTCATGGGGCATTGGTATGTACATTAGCCCCACTAACACAATAAAGAAATCTAGAAAGAGGCATGATCCCAGAGGTTCCTTAATATTTTAAAAGAACCCCTGTGATAAGATTCACATATGTGGTACATAAGTTTCTAAAATCCCTCAACAACAGCATACGCACACCTGAAAGCTCATATATTTTCAAGGTGCACCGGCAGAAAGAGGCAAGGCTTCAGAAATGTCGTGAAGAACTAAGATCTGCAATGATAACTGTTTTTGGGTAAACTCTGTGACAGACTTACAGAGACTGTGTACAATTAGAATAGATTTAGACCTTTATAGAGCATCTTCTCATTATGCTATTGGGTTCCTTGGAATAGAAGAATAAATGTGGTTCCCAGCTTTGCATCAGAGGTTCATCCTTCTCCATCATACCACCAGACAGAAAATCAATGATACTAGACCATAGGACATAAATAGATCTATGCATGCAGGGGACTGAGATTCAATTAGTCATCCACAAAGGCGGACTTTCAGACTTTACAGGGCCTATTAAAGGAAGCATTTTGCAGTATGTAAAACAGTACTCCAGCAGTACTCTTTCGCAAATTCATACATTCCTTTGTGAGTAGGCCCTAAAGCATCTAAAATGGGAACTAAATGGAAATATTCAGGGAATATTTGTATGCAATTAGTCCAAATGTAAAGGACTGTGATCTCTTTGCACTATTACTAATATGGAATTTGATGTTTCGGGTCTATTCTCAAAGGCATGTAACAGTACTTAAAAGAGTACTCCTGTAGTACTACTTCCTATATTCCTAAATGCTTCTGTAAATCTGCCCCTATGACTTGTGAAGTTGTTAGCTCTCTTTATCCATGTCACCACAATCCTAGCACCCGTGGCTTTTGTACATGACCATCACAATGAAGTGATTCAGAACATGTCATGTGAAAGAAGCAAGAACCCTGAAAGTCCGTACTTTCTCTATAAGATACAATACAGCTACATGCTTGCCTGGCACAGCAACTCTAACTATCACCCCAAGCTACAGATTTTATTCACCAGCGTGAAACCATTTGTTACACACTTGCATCCCATTAACAACATTCCAGCATCCACACACACTATCAGCCCAGCACCTTTGTGTACCTCTACTCCAAGATAAAATAAAAGGTTCAATAATTCAACAGAACAACATACCAATATAACTCTTCTCCCACCAATAAGGAAGCCACACAATGAGCACATGACTGCAATAGGTAACAGGTTATTTGTGAAAAGCCTTCTGTCAAGTCTGGAGAATTCATTCTTCAATGCTCAAATGATTATTTGGACTTTCCCTGTCAAGACTGCACCCCTCAGATAGAATTGGCACTGTTTGCCCCTTCCAAAGGCATGCCATCAGGTGACTCTGAAAAAGGAAAGGTTTTTTTTATTAGTTAGAAGCATTTTATTTGATTTTGGATACTAAATCAAGAAACACTTCATAGCCAATCAGATGCCACTCGCTATGAGACTACAGTCCAACAGGCAGCATTTTAGGAAAATTCTAAAATCCTGGCTGTTTCCCCGTAATTAAGTAGCCGGATGCAACGTTGCAGTTCCGCTTCACACCTCTCAGCGCCAAGACGCCTCGACAATCGAGCGGTTTATAAACTTTTATCTTATCTTTTATCTTAGTGTACCACAAAACAATATCAGCTGACATTTCTTTTTTTAGAAAGAATTGTTAGTCATGAATTAAGATATTAGAATATATTTTCATAAGATTACCAGAAGAAACAAAAATATTAGATTTAGGGCCTGATTTAGAGTTTGACAAATTGGTACTCCATCTCAGGCATGACGGATATTCCATCTTCCTTATTAGAAGTGTATTATATCCTATGGTACTTGTAATAGGATGGGCAGTATATTTGTCTATTCATGACTCCATTGGCGTATCATGCTGGGATAGTGACTTTGTTTGGGCCGTGTGCCTTGACAGTAGGCCTGGGTGGAGTTCACAGAGTTCTGCTCTGAGGAACTCCGGGAAGGGCTGAAAAAACTTTGCCACGCTCTGTGGAGGTCTGTGAGAGGTGGAGTGTGGTAAATCACACTGCTGGCACTGATTTATAGTGCCAGGAGTTTGTCCCACACTGTAAAATCACAGCAAACGGCACTACAGAATTGTGCCAGAGGGCGCTGCTTCTTTCTGCTGCTTGAGTAGATATTCTCCTTGAGTGGCAGCTTCCTCAATGCGAGTGCCAGATTGCTCAACGCTAGCGGTCGCGACCTGCTGCGACCGCCTGCTTTGAGAAATCTCACCGGAAGGAGTCTGGTGTGCAATTTTTCTCGCTCACCAACTTAACGTTGGTGAGACGTACGAGAGAAAAAACTCTGCTTGCGTCAGTTCGCGGAGTTTTGCGGAATGACATGCTCCACGCGGAGTGGCCAAAACTCCGTAAACTCCGCCAGCAGAGCGGAATTCTTCACCCACCACTACTTGACAGGCGGCACAGGATTTGAATATAGAGGTGTTACGTATTTAGGGATATACCCTAAATCTAAAGGTTTAGACCCCCTAACCCTAAAAGACAAGGACTTTGTTAAATGTGCTATGAATGAGGAAGGTGGATCTGGTTTACTACAGACCTTCACTCTGCCCCATTTCACGGGAGGAGGAGTGCTTTCTAGTAAAAAACAAAATAGTCCCACTCCCAGGGGCACATTGGTATTGAGGAAACCCACCTTTTGTATGTAGAATATCACACTAAAGCATCTGTACTACTAATGACACAATGTATTTTTAAATACATTTGTTGTAGTATTCTATGACTTAGTACATCTACTGTGACCACAAGACATATGAAGCAGATTGCTATTATCAGGGTTACTATGAGAGTGAACATTACAAACATTTCTATCATGTTTCTCAGCACTAGGTATCCGGAGTCCTACACCCACTCTTATCACTACTCTGAGAGCATGGAAAGTAAACTAATGTTGAATGCAGGAGAAGTGTTATAATTGTTGCTCTGCATACCGACACACAGAGTGCCTCTGTGTTGTCAGACCTTCAGCCAGCAGGGCAAGGAAGACGGAGCCTTCTGTTAACAGAGTTCAGCCAAACTTGGTTTCAGATCCCTAGGTCCAACCTTGGTCCAGAAAGGACAGCAGAGGGTAATCTGGAATCTAACTTCATTCTGGACAGTTCAGCTGTGAAGAGCTCTATAATCTAAATGGTCATATTTCAGTGTTCATATAATAAATTGACCACTGTGTAATCAAACTGATTGTGAATGACAAACGAGACAGAAAGGCTGTCGAAAAATCCAGCCAGAAACAGTATTTTTTTACTTGCCTCTGTGTACTTATCATTGTTATATCTCATATGTGTATCAGACAACCCTGAGATGCAGATATTTAGGGCATCTTGGCCAGACTCGTGTCTCCTCTTCTGCTGATAAATTAATGAGAAAATGTTGTTAAAGCTGAATCTGCCTTCGAGTCATGTAAATGTATAAATGATATAAAGAGCTCATTTAAAGATGACAAAGGGGAATAACCAGAGTCAGACTAACAATAAATAGATTTAACAAGCATTTACAATGCAATAGGTCTCGCATTATTAAAGTTTGAGCTATTGGGGTTGCATTTGCAAGAGTTTGAGCTACTGCCATTGTAAACGCCAATGCCTTTTATTTATGTGTTTCGAAAAGCTGTATGCGGTGCATAAACACGCCCTTTGTACTTATAGTCCTTGCTTACAAAAAGGAAGGCTGGCAGTAAAAGAGGCATAGTTACTGCCAGCGTTGCTTCTCGTAAGCAACGACTGCAAGTACAAAGTGCCTGTTTACGCACCGCTTGCAGGTTTTAAAAATACAGAAATAAAAGGCATTGGTCTTTACAATGCCAATAGCTCAAACTCTCGCAAATGCGACACCTATTGCATAGCAAATGCTCGTTTTCTTATTGCGTAGTAGAACCACTCTTTGTGGAAAACAACAATTATGCCATGCCAGATAGTCTTACAGGCATTCACAAATATACAAACCTACAATAAGTTTCCTATATTGAGGTTTTGGAATGTTCCGTTTTTTTAAAGCACAATAAAGATGGGGGGCTGTTGGTGGGGGTTGAGAGGTAACTCCCACCTTTAACTTGTGAGGGCCTGAGCCTGGTGAGGTAGCCTGTCTGCTTTGTTTCACTGTTCTACCAAGGTTTTAGGAACTGTAAGATTCCTATCAACAACAGCAAGTGATGGATGATCTGTGGCTCAAAACCTAATCCCAAGTAGTAATTGTAATAATTCATTATTATTATTTAGTCCGGACTAAATATTGATAATGAATCATTACAATTATTACTTGGGATTCCGCTTGGTTTGCCCACAGATGAGTGCAAACATCCTTTTGTGTGAATATTAATCCAAAATGAGGGATGAATGCTAGCCACTAAAAAACAAAAGTGTCTGTCCATCACCTATTTCTCCTTGCTATTTTTCCAGATGTGGTCTGGATGAGATGCCCACAGATTTGCCCGAGCAGCCGGGAGTGCACATCTGTTTGTTGGGAAGGGATAGCAAAAGATGGTGAGGGCGAGGAAGGAAGTAGGGGAAAAGTAAGAGTAAAAGCACTCTTTAAAATGAATGTAAACGTTCTCACTTCATGCCTCCTGGCTGAGGTGTTAGCTGAATAAGGAAAGCACCAAGGAGGAAGTGGGAATTTCTGGCTTCCTCCTTCAGTGCATCTTGGGAAGTAGCAAGAGGGAAGGTTGCCAATTTGGAAGGCATGAACTTTTAAAGTGTGAGAATTTGTTTATGCAAGAGATGCTCAGTAGGTAAGCACTGGGAAGTGTGTCGTCGTGTGCAGTCGAACAGGAGATCCGACTTCCACTCTGGCTTCCCTGCTTAAATGTGCAATGGTGCTGGAATCACTTGAGCTCCACAACAGGCATTTAAAAATGGCTATGTTTTGTCTTCAAGGCACTACTCACCGAATCTCTAGCCCCACACTCTGGTGTGCCTCTACGGGCACCCAGCGGTGGAGAGTGCTGCAAGGGAAGGCAGGTGGCAAATGCCACAAGCATGGAGGGGGAGGACATGTGGCCATGGCTCCAGAGCTGCTGATCCTGGAAGCAGGGAGGCAGGGTCAAGTCCCAACGTCAAGTCCTGGTAGTCTGGGCAAGTCACTTAGGCTGCTGTGCCTAAAAATGTGTAACATACTCCGGTGATCATCTAAAGTGCTTGGATGTCCTTGGGACAGGTTCACGGTCTGAGTGCTAAAAGAGGTGCAGGCAAAACAGCGTCATGGCTGATGTCACAGGGGTGGGGGCGTGGCCATAAGAGCTGTACTGGGGCCAAGCAGCCCATGCCCAGAATGCACTTATTGTTAAGTGTCTACAGTGGGGATGACTGTATGCCTGGGGCAGGCATCCAATCACAAACAAAGCTCTGAATAGTATATTAAGCTAGTTGCACTACTGACTTTGCAAGTCACTTCGTGCCACACTGCATCGGATGTTATGGTTTCCTTATACCCTCCTTCCTGCACAGGTACTGGGCTGAAGAAAGCTTGCTACATCTTAGTAACCCTTCTTTGCTTCCTACTTCAGTCTACATCCTTGCCTTTAATTTGTTTCACGTTTACTAAACAACTTAAGAAAACATGCATTGGTTTTTAGCGATGCCGTATGATGCTGTGGCATTTTTTGGCTGAGTACAGTACACAAAATACCAGGCTTTTTTTCTTTTTAAACGGGCTGGGAATGAAAAACAGAGGGTGTGGGTGATGGGACACAACACAGACGCACAGGTGAGGGGGAAGAAACATGGAGGGAGAGGGTTGAGGGAAGCAACAGGGACGGGTGGAGGAAGAGAAGCACACAGGTGAGAAAGAGTAACATGGAGCGGGACAAGCACATTGGCGAGAAAGCAACAGGCACATGGAAGCTTATTGTGACGCAGCGATTTGTTTATATATTTGGCTATGCGGATGTAATGTTTTCATTCTGTGAGAAATTGCATGGAGAGATCTTGTATGTATATAGTGGGATATGCAAAGGAGAGTGTCAATATATGCCGTCTGGCAAAATTAATGATTCTTTGCATTTTACTGAAATTCTGGAATGCTGCTGGTCGGCGTGGTATTTCCTTCCTCCTAACTTCCCGACAAGGCCGTAGCACAGCCTAGCGATATGTCGGCTGAAGCTACCCTCCTCCAGCACCACATATTAGCATGTACATTCTGTGCTGTTTAGAAGGATTCCGTGGCCTTCACCACTCTCCAGGGGTGGAGGAGAGGAACAGAGAATTACCAACTCCCCCGGAAAAACGCTCAGTTTAAAATCAGTTGTATATAGCACCTTGTGCACTGGAAATCAATCACCGCTGGTGCGCTGCGCCCCACTCCTCCTAGGATTGAAATATTTCAAGTACAACAAGAAACATCAAGGCGGGCACCGTGCTCGAACATGAAGCGCGGTGCCAGTGTATATAACAGTTATGTGCGCAGTGCAATGCGTGGGGCCTCTGATGACACGAGGTAGCACTTTTTGAGGGAAGTGCTATGAGCTAAGGAGAGGCGAGAAGCAGCTGCTGTGCACCGGCTGTGAGTTTCTGCAGCTTTATAGAAATAGGCTTTCTAAAGTTAGCCCTCCCGCCGCTCCTCGCCTCTCTGACAAGGCATCCTGTCCAGACTCCGATTTCACCTTTCCCACCATGGCAAGGTATATCTCGTGCCCGTCTCATGCAGCCTGCACTCCGACGCAGAGAGAGCGTTATTGAAGTGGAACCGCCCCCGCGGGAGGGAGAGGCTTTGTTTTCACGGTAAAGCAAACAGTGGTCGTGGGTGAGCGTTGCTCATGTAAAGTGCTGCTGCCGGCCATGAAGCTGGGAGGAAGCATATTTAAAAAATTCGCAATGCAGTGTGTGAAAAGTATTTGTGTATTCGTCACTAGAAGTGCACAATCTTGCAGATTGTATCCCAACACAACACGTACATTTACAGCACTGCTTATTAGCCTAGGTTCCTGCTCCATATCAATATATACACACTGGCAAACATGTAATGGATTGAACTCATGCTTAAGTTATTTGGACCCTTTCACAAAAAAAACGCGACTATATTATGCACTGTACACTTGTTGTTTGCTTGGTGCACAAATGTACAGGTGAATATAAAATGAAGGTCCTAAGGTGTTCTTATTGTATAATACATACAGCGTGCTGCACATGCAAAGAGTATCAGTTATTAGTTGAAAACGTGTAAAACATTTTCGCCACAGCTTTTGCTTTCTGTTGCTGCACGATTACATGCATTATTTCTCCAGTGTGTTCACGCGCGTGATGATGCCACCCCGCCTACGTCAAGTGGAAGGTTCCCCCACAGGGTCTTACCTCCCGCCTCCTGGGCTCATAGGTCGGACTGCTTCTGCTGAGCTCTCTACCAGACTTCAACATAAGAAAGCGTGGAGACGCAGTTGAAAAGCTGGATCTGAAAAGCTCTTGAAGGGGAATGGAATGAGCTGTTCTTTCCACACAAACACTTCCAATGGAATGTAGACTAGGCTGGTAGAACGAAGGCAGACCTTTGCTGCTTACTTCCGTACTGAACCCGGTGAGGGGAGGCTCCTGCAGGAGATGTGCAGAGCCTGGTGCCTGTGCTCTTCGAAGCCATGAACTGAACGCAGTGTCGAGACGAAAGCTCTTTTATCCCCACTAACCTGGAGGTCGATCAAATAACTCTTCCTTGGTGACAAAGTAACAAAAAGCAAAACCAGTGGTGCGCGCGCACCACAGAGGAGCGGGGGGGAGGGAGCGCGGCAGCGGCAGCGAGGCGAACGCGCGCTGCTGCGCGTTCTGGCCACCGTCGGGAATGGGAGGAGCAAAGGCGGGACATGCGCCCGCCTTTGCCCAATCGCGTGCCGTTTAAAAAAAAAAAACGCACGCTACAGCCAATGTGGGCTTCCGAAAACAAAACCACACGCACGAGCGTGTGGGTCGTTTTCAGAAGCCCTTTCTAGAGGTCTCGCGCTGCGCGAGCAGTGCTGCGCACTGCAACGCTAGGCGCAAGCCCTAAAAATGGACTCTGGTTCAGTAACCTGTAGGAAGCTGGCCACTACCTAAACATCAAATGTGCCTTAACAACGCATTACTTTACCACGCATGCCTTTACCACACAATTTTTCGTGGTACAGGCATGACTGGTAAAGGGATATGTATGGTAAAGATCACACACCAGCCCACCCACCCTGAGCCCTAAAAACAATGTCACCCCGAGCCCTAAAAACAACTCCGAACCCCCGAGCCCTAAAAGCAACTCTGATCCCCCAGCCCTAAAAATAACCAGAACCCCCTGAGCCCTAAAAACAACCCGACTCCCCAGAGCCCTAAAAACAAGTCTGACCCCCGAGCCCTAAAACCAAACCCAACCCCCCCCAGAGCCCTAAAAACAACCCCAAACCCCTGAGCCGTAAAAAAAATCCCGACCCTCTGAGCCCTAAAAACAACTCTGACCCCCTCTGAACCCTAAAAACAACTCCTACCCCCTCTGCCCTAAAAACAACCGTGACTCCCCCCCCACGCCCTAAAAACAACCTGAACCCCCCTGAATCCTAAAAACAATCCCGACCCCCCTGAGCCCTAAAAACAACCCGACCCCCCACCCGGGCCTTAAGACAACACTGACTGCCCCTAGCCCTGAAAACAACCCAGACTCCCCTGAGCCCTAAAAACTACCCTCACCCCTAAACAACTACCCCCAGCCCCACTTACCAGACCATGTCCACGTCGCCCGATCCTTCCTCTTCCTGTGCCGCCCATCCGCGTATCTAGACCTCGCACTGCCATGCATGGCTAAGGCAAGCGTGGTTCCGCTTGCAGAGAAATGGCACGTGTAGCTCAGTCAGCACTGTAAAGGCCTTTTCCCATATCATTCTAATGCTCTTTTTGTGGTAGTGTGGGCGAGTAATAACGCTTATCAGAGGGTAGTGCTAAGCATTTGTTGTACTCACAGAGGAAATAAATGAGACACACACTTAAGAGTAAATCCGAGACCAATATATAAAAATAAAGTTGATTTTTATGTATTTTTAAGACCAAGAACACAGTTCTAAGATAAGTACTTTCGGAGTAAAGATTTTTCAAAGTTTGGAAAATATATCACTAATGTGCGCAATTACTCACCATAGGAAACAATGGGAGAAAAGTAGAAAAATGCTTAAAAAAATCAGGCAATGCTTTCATGAAGTTCACCTTCTCATTTCAGGTTGATGTCGAGACCAGGTCCAAAGTTCCAGCAGGAGAGGTTCGGAAGCATCCCAGATCAGCCAGGAGCACAGTGCTGAGAGTCTAGGAAGCTGGTGCGCAAAGATGAAGGGGGCCACTTCAAAACACACTGCACAGGTGGACTTAGGTATAGTAAGCCCGGTGGGTCGCAAGTGCCTGGGGACCATGGGAGCAGGGCTGGTTGGTCGGTGCTGGGGCTGGTGGGGCCGGGTGCAGAGTGAACAGGTCAGCCGGGCGTTGTGCATTGTAGGTCCTTGCTGTCAGGAGCAGGCAACTTGGAGAGACGATATCGGGACAGCTGGGCCACTCAGGAAGTTGGTCTTGGGTGTCTCGACATCCCTTGACAGGTGCATGCTTCTGGTGCATCGGGAGTTAGGGGTGCACTCTTCTTCTTGGTTTTTTCATAGTTGGGGGTCCGGAACCCTGTGTATTAGTATGCCGCAGCTCCGGTAGGTTGTGGCGCCTCCAAACTAGGTGGGGAGGCAGATCTGCCACTCTGGAGCTGTTGTACCTTTTTTTGCTTTGGTACTGGGTCGAGGTCGTTGGGGGCAGCAAGTCGACAAACCGGACTTCACGGTATCGGTTCCTGTTGTGTGCCGGAGAGTGATACCTTCACTCCAAGGGAGCTTCTCTGCAATTTCTTGAAGGCTAGAGGTGCTCCGGGGTACTTGGAGTCCTTTCAGGTTTCAGGAGGATACAGCAGCAGCAATTGCCCCGACCACAATCCACAGACTACTTACCTCCACTTACCTCCCATTCTCCCCTCATCAGCAATACTCAAGAAACATGGCAAACTGTGCACTTTCTTATTTATTTCCCAAGTGCAAAACAAGACCATGAACACATCCATTCCTGGCACAACAGCTCTAACTTCCACACCAACCACAGGTTCCACTCACTCGTATCTAGCCTCCTGCTAACATAGACGCACTCAGCTTCTAATGTTCCATCTTTCAGGCATGTGCGTGTGCGCAGACACACACACACACACACACAAACACACACACACTCTCTCTCTCTCTCTCTCTCTCTCTCAACCCTTCGAAGAAACAGGACATGTTGGAATTACAGGCAATAGGAGCTTGTAGTGATACATTTCGTGACCTGAGCTCCATGCCCTATTAAACTGCAATGTCAGACGTACCAGTGGTGTGTCAATGACCCAATAATTTTCATTCATATTTATAATTTTTTTATATTATCTGGTCCACGTTACTCCTTGTAATATCTCTTTCATGCTCTCTTTTCTTCTTGTTAGATCTTCCTTTTCCAATTGTCATCATCAGTTCTATCTTTCCTTCTTTATCTAAGTAAATATTTTATTATTCAGTGAGCTTTAAATTAGAAAACTATATACGATTTTACAGTAACAAGCATTATATTCTGTAAAATGTATTGTTTGTAAATCTATTTGGAGCATCAGAGGATGGGCTTGTTCGGTGTGCATTATATTTATACATTTAAAGTTAAAATAAAAATGATTAATGAACGCAAAAACTACAAATACTTGAGGACAGAAGAGAGTCCAGTCTCACGGTAAGTGTCAGTGGCAGAGCTGAGGTTTCAGTTTGTTATATACCGCAGTGCTACGCTTCTAACCTTTTTTCCTCGTGCATCCTGCCATTTCCCGCGCTGTGAAGAGCCTGGCACGCGCACTTTGGGAAGGTTTCTCTTAGAGCGTGAGATCGGAGCCAGTAATTGCCGCGGCCCACACACGCGGCTGGGGGCTGAGCATGGATGCTAAAAAGAGAAGCAGTGCACAATGCTGCCGTCAGCAGAACAGCACCCGCTCTGTACACAGCACAATAATTCGCTCCCTTTCTCTCCTGCCTGTGAAGGAACAGCGTGCTTTGAAGACAGCCAGGCTGCGGTATTTAAGAAAACATCTCAATGACGTCTGGTTCCGTGTACATTGCTGCTGAATCGGCCATTAAACAGTTAAATTCCAGCACTCGAGTTAAATCAGGGCAGTGCAGATAAAATCTGAGTGCACACGCTGGCTTGCCAGCTTGTGGAAATAGGTCTTAGGTTCAGTTCACAGGCAAAGGGCGGGAGTGGGAGGAAGAGGAGAGAAGAGCAGGGGAAAAGTAACAGATTGAGGATGGATAAGAGGGCGTGGCCAAGAGAGAAGGAATGTAAAGGGGAAGTAACTGATATCCCTGGCCTTCTCGTTGTCCCCATCACTGCCTTTTCTATCTCTGATAGCAGGGATCATGAAGGTAGCAGAAAGACTACAAAGTAATCAAGTATTGTCCTCCCCAGAGCAAATCAGCAGCAGAGAGGTAGCCACTGGGGGAATAAAGTTGGGGTAAGTGGTCAACCCTGGGATGGGCTGAGGGTCAAAGGGAGTTAATTTTGGTCAAGCAACATTAATGGAGAGAAGTCAGTATGAGAGAGGAGAGATGGGAAGGTGGAGGGAGGAAAGAGGCGCCATTGATCAACAAGCATTGGCATAGCCAACAGGTCTCGCCTTTGGGACATTATAAGTATTTAGCTATGCAGCGCATTTTACTGGATGCTGCAACATCTATTGCTATTTAACATGGAAACTTTGACACTAGTAGGGACTTTGTAGCACTGCATTGAGAATTACTTATTTAAAGTGTTATTTTTGTACGACTGGTAGTCTGAACTCACATATCTGGAAGTGCTTTCATATGCGATAATGAAGAAAAGCACTGGCAAAGCCAATAGGTTTTCGGCTACGCAAGAGCTATTGGCTTTGCCAATGTCTTTTAGCCATGTTGTACAGTGGCATGTCTGCTGTTCTGCATTGCAAAAAGTTAGTGGTGTGGCATAGAGTAGAGTGGCGTAGAGGAGAGTGCATAGAGGAGAGTGGCATGGAGGAGCGTAGAGTAGTATGGAGTGGAATGGCGTGTAGTGGCATAGAGTAGAGTAGAGTCCCATAGAGTAGAGTGGAGCAGAGTGATGTAGAGTGGTGGACTGGAGTGGCATAGAGTATAGTGGCGTATAGTATAGTGAAGTGAAGTGGGGTAGAGTGGAGTGGTGCAGAGTGGAATGGAGTGGCATAGAGTGTAACGGAGTGGCATAGAGAGGAGTGGCGCACAGTGGCATAGAGTAGAATGGAGTAGAGTAGAGTGGCGTAGAGTAGAGTGGCATAGAGTAGAGTGGCATAGAGTAGAGTGACGCAGCGTGGAGTGGTGTAAAGTAGAGTGTAGTGTAGCAGAGTATCGTGGCATAGAGCGGAGTGGGTAAAGTGGTGTGGCATAAAGTGGCATTGAGTGGAGTGGTGTAGAGTGGCGTTTAGCAGAGTGGTATCGTGTGGAGTGGAATTTCAACTGCTTACTCTCTAGTGAATGGTCACCTGTAGGTAATTGTGCTCTCTCCGTGTTCATTCTATCCTTGGTCTCTGAAAACACCAAGTCCCACGTAAACATGGTGTTAGTGCCTACTTTGCTGCACAGTACATGCTTCTCTCTGGAACTGACATTTAGCAGTGTCAGATCGCTCCAGCTACACCGCACTGTATGCAGTCGTGCTTTCCTTTCATAAATCACTTTTCATAAGCTGGGCCAAAAGAAGCTACCAGACCAGAAGTTACCAACATATTCAATGAAAATTGTACGATTAGAAACAGTGTTTAGGGTATGATAAATCAGATAACTCTTATTCCACACTGTAATTTGTATGCAACAATTGTGCCAGATTTTACCATTGGCAAGCTTTCACATATTTACTTGCTTTGGAGCCTGAAAGGATTGTATGTACTTTGACATATTGCAACAAAGTAAATTAAATCTTTCTATCATTCCACACTGTTGCAAAGTCATCCCATGCCCTGGGCACCCCCTATTTCTTTGCTAACTGGTACTGGTGGTAACTGACTCTGACTGTCACTGGTCTCTGCCTAACCAGGCCCAGGGCCAGTGCTATGGTGAAAATACAGTGAAAACACACACACACATTAGGGTACACTATAGGTTAGGTTACTCCTATGATTGGCATGACCTACTCTATAAGTCCCTAGTACATAATAGGGCAGGGAGATTAAAGCTACCTTTAAGTTCCTAGTATATAATAGGGCATGGCAGTTTAGAGGCCAGCTGCCCTTTCTGTACTTGCATGTGTGCAGTGCTGAGAGCCTGCAGTCATTTTAAAAGCAGTCCTGTGTTGCAGCACTGCTTTTAAATGTAAATTATGCCCAAACTCGACTTTGGTGGTAGGGGCACTTAAAAATTGATAAACTACAATACTCTCACATATTGGGTACCACCAGGGTCTCCGCTAGGTGTCCTAGGGGTGGGGGGTCAGGGATTTATAAGGAAGACCCTTATAAAAGATGTTTTATATGCCCTGGGGAAAGAGAAATTGCACATTTCACTCCCCCTATTGTAGTAAAGTGCATCCCAAAATCGACTTTTGTGCTAGGAGCACTGTGGAGTGAGAATCTACATTATTTTTGCATATCCATGACCTCTAAAGCCTCCCCTAGGTGCCCCAGGGGTGGAGGTCATGTAGCCATAAGCAGGGTCCTTATAAAATATGTTTTTTAAGCCCTGGTGCTGGAGAAATTGGACATTTCATTTTCCCTATTGTAGACCCTCAGCCACATAGATTACCATTGCAATACTTTATGAACTCATAACTTTCTCTAGGGATTACCGAAAAATATCATTGAAGGACTTAGGAGAGTGGTATTGATAAATGCAACAATATGCTATTGTTGAATTTATCTTAAAATATATAGAAAAGAAGTCATAAGACTTTCTTGTATGTAGGCCAAAATTCAGCCTTCCTGCCCTCTTCCCTGATTGGTCAGAGTTAACAGGATTAGCCAGGCTGCTTTGATGAAGTGATAAGTGGCACCCGGGGAGAGAGGCTATCTGGTAGGAGAGGGTTCTGCTACACAGGAATGTCAGAGCAGGGGGAGCTGTCGTAAAGCATGAGCATCAAGGGAAGAATGGGACAGGCAGAGAAAGTCAGGTCCATCTACCCCGCATGCCCTCTGAACCCTGCCAGAGGGTTAAGGAAGGAATTGGCAGATGTCAGGGGGAGTAGAGCTATGGAAATGAGCCATACTGAAGGTTGGTTGAACTAGTTCTTGCTCCTCTGCTGAGATTTCAGCCATATTGAATTTTGGAGGAATAATGCTTTCTGGGAGACCATTATACCACACTTTGGAGGAAGTAGTTCATGCCCTGAGGTGTTGCCCTGCAACTCATTGGACAGTGCCCTCCAGCTTGACACCAGAATACACTGAATACATATCTGAAAGGGGGCAGTGCCTCTCAGACTTGCTGCTTGAAACTAAGAGAAGAAGAAGGGTCCATGCTGGAAGTTTGATTTGCACCAACCAGGCGCTGCACTCTGACTGACTGCGCCTGCTGCATGATCTGGAACTACAGCCTTGAGGACCTAACTTGCTTCAAGAGGAAGAAAGAGTGGACTCCCTGCAAGCAACAGGTTAACAGAGCTCACCTGGACCATCACCACTAAGAATCCCCAGCCTGGAGTGCGTCCATTTGATTTGTAAGGGTTTTGTCAAAGTGGATTGTTGGAACTGAAGTCCCAACCTTTCAAGGACCATCTTGGAGATTCCAGACCCTCAGATTGTGTTTTAGACACTTTAGGACTCCCAGAGGAACTTCAGAAAGAAGTACCAGAAGCTTGGAGAACTTTGGAGCAACTGTGGAAAAAAGCTCCAGTGGGGGACTGACTCAACAGCGAGAGCCAAGCTGGTGACCTTCAACCGTGAGCCGGCCTCCCTGCTGGTTCATCCCGCTGAAAAGCTCCGGAGGTCCGACTTCCAAGAGTTTGACCAGGAGCTCCCTGGAAAGCATGCAGGTGAATTCTCACTGAACCCAGACTGGTGAAGAGCATCTGTGGATCCCGGCAGAAAAAGCTCCAGAAACGTTTCAAAGTGTGAAGGTAAAACTTTGACCCAAGCCCTACCTCGATGGGTAGCCATGCTGGGCTCCATTATGGTCGGCTTAAAGCTTTGAATTTTTCCCTGTCTAGCGTGATCAGATGTCCCAATAGGCGCTATAGGTTTCTATGTGCTTTATAATGCTGAATCTTAAAAAATTCATATCTACGGTTAGCTACATTGGATTATTTTCGTTTTGGTGTTATTTTAACAATAGAAATATTTCCTAATTTTATAAATTGGCGTTGGATTTTTATTGTGTGCTGTGTCTTAATTATTTACTGAATTAGTGTTTTTAAATGCTTTACGTACCTGTCTCTGAAGTTAAGCCTGCCTGCTCGCAGCCAAGCTACCAAGAGTTGAGCATGGGAATAATTTTCTGAGACTTATTCTGAGCCGTAGACTGTGTTAGTGGCCTTATTGCCAGTGGTAGATAAAATTTTTGAAGTACTAATAATCCACTTTCCAACACACACTGTTCAGGTAGTAAATGTTCTCCTCAGTATGTGTTTGTTTACATAAATAGCTGTTATTGAGTCGCAGGCAACACATCTTTGTAAGGGGAAACCAGAGATGCAAGAGTTCCGAAATGCATGTCTTGTTACCATGAACAGGCAAGTGCATTGATATGCTGCCAATACAGACCCTGGATCCAGCGAATAGCAGATTAACGTAGCAAGAGGCCAGACGAAGGTCATGGTACATAGACCGAACTTCATTCCTGGGCACTCTTGCTTAACCAATTGCAAAGCCAGCAACAGCAAATTGCCTGCCACTATCCATGCCAACCTTGTTGGCTTCGACATGTGAATGCAGGAAGCAACATTGATTAAGCCACGCCTAACGGAAGAAAGCTGGATTGTTAATAAAGTAGTCACAAAACCATTGTTTCAAATGTAAAAGATGGGCTGCCAGGACGTGACCCACAACCGTATCGCCATTGACACATATGACCGAAGCCCAAAAAACGGGCACACTGGAATACTGGAGAAAGTTATAGTCCTCTGAAGAGATTAGAGAAAAGTTAAACATGATTCGTGAACTGCTCAAAAGAAAATGAGTGGAAACTGAAACTACAAGTACCATAATCCCAAGCAAAAGAAATGTAGGGAAAACAGGCCATGCCTGTTTATACTCCTAAGTGATAGACATATGAAATATGAGAAAGCTGAATTTTTTAAACCTGGCCACACTATAATTTAAACAGAAGTCATTCTGTCTCCAATGTATCTTGGGATCAAAAATAAAAAAATAATAAAACTCTGCACCTCTCACGGCAGTATAAAAGTTAATTTACTGCACTTGCATAATGCATATTTACTATCAGTGCTGAAGGGATGGCAGGATCCTGCTGCTTTTTAGGTGGCATGGGACCTGGTACAAAGGGCAACACCCCAATCTCACTAGGACAGCAAGCTGTGCGTATGGTAGAGAAGTATACCTCTGAGCATGACATTAGGCAAACAGGCAGGGGTGAAGAGAAGCCAAGAGTGCCAGTTTTTTAAAAAGTGCATTTCTGCTGCCTGCTTTAATTGTGGTTCCTGCCTGCTAGAGGTCAGATGTTTCTGCCAATCAGAGTGCAGAGGAGTGTCGGGTCGTTTACCTGAAACTGGAGAGCATTTTGGCAATTGTTGTATTCCGCGGCACTTAATGAAGTTACAGTCCGTCTCTAGGGTACCTGAGGTCGGCGAGCATTTCAACGATTGCCACAGCGGCTCGGGGCATATTGGAGATTAGGTCTTTGTTGTGTTGGGGCACAGCTAACATGCTGGTGCTAACAGCTCAGGACAGTTAGCGGGGCTGATGAGCACATATAGTTGGGCTGCAGAATAAGTGGGACACAGACATGCTGTATTGAGTTATCGGCATCGCTCTCGTTGTCTCTCCGATCCCCCTGCTCAACTGTCATTTTTACTGCCTGCATAACACGTGATATAGGAAGACACCAAATACACAAGCACCATGGGTATCAAATAATAACACCCCTGCCCGAATGGGTCAGGGTCAAAGTCGCGAGTACCAGTTACGTCACTGGCGCAATATTACATTCCTCCTTTATTTTAAAACAAATAAAACATAGGCTAGTTATCTCTCACTACACCACTACAAAGACTCTTGATGAAAACTCAGTTCATCAGTCACTTGTGACCTGAACAATTGCCAGTCCAAAATCACAACAGCATGAAAGATTATAAGGTTTATCTGAAAGTCCACATAAGGCTTCACACCACATGGTCCTGAAAACAGGAGGATGGCACTGGGTTCTTTCTCAAACCATACCTTGTGCGATGTCTCAACCCACCAACCTGCCTGGAGAGTCTTGCTCGCTCTCGCCAGCCGGAGCACTTGGATGACTGCTGACCATTTCCTCTCCACCTGCCACGTCTGGACAATCACTCGTTTGACTATTGGCCACCGAGGCCTCTTCCCCATCGCAGGCATCACTGGCATCTTCAGGGACTCTGAGATCAACACCATTTTGTGGGTAGAATTTCTTGAAATGGGACACATTTTGAGAAATTACCTCATCACCTCGATGGGCAGTCACCTTGGTGCGGGGTATTTTGACGATAGTCCACGGTGACGTTCAAACAGCAGCCTGAATTCACTACCTGTAAAACGGTCCTTCATTAGTACCAGATCCACTATCCTAAGGAAAGATCATTTGGCTCTCCTGCGCCCGGCTAGCACAGGCATTAATTAGCAAGTTGTCTCTTGGACAGAACTCATCTGTCATCAATGGTATTGGTGTTCCAGTTTTGGTGATGAGGAATGGAGTCGTGGATTACTTGACCCATGACTAGATGTCTGGGTGCTTGCCCCATGATGGGGTGTGGTGTCTGACGATATTCCCGGAGGAAATAGGAGATGGCCCATTCGTAAGGTTGCTGATTTGCATGAGCAATCTGGATGACTTTGTTCAGTGTTCTCATAAATTGCTCTACCTCCCCGTTGGCTTGTGGCCAGCGGAGGGTGACTTTCTTGTGAGTGATTTTCAGAGCCTTCAGGCTCGCTGCCACCTCCTGTCCATGAAATGGGGGGCCATTTTCAGTCCTCAGTTTTCTGAGCAGGCCTTGAATGGCCATGGCTTTCTCCAATTTAGGCAGCACATCATACGCTCCTTGGGTTGCAATGATTTCCACTTCGGGGTATTTGGAGTAGTCATCTATGAGGACCATGGCATATTTCCCATCCAGAAGGCTACTGAAGTCTAAACTTTCACACACCCAGGGCTTTCAAGGACCTCTCTTGGTCACTATAGGAGCTGGGGGATCCGGTGGTCCAGTGGCCTGGCACCAAGGGCAGGATCGTACTAGGGTCTTGAATAGTTCAACCATGAGCGGGAACCACACCTTTGTTTATAAGCGGTTCTTAGTTTTGACCATGCCCTGATGACCCACAGGGGCAAGTTGCACCACTTGATTTGTGAGACTGGCTGGAATAACAAGGCGATGACCTCATAGTAGACATCTGTCTGTGTCAGCTACCAGTTTGTGTCGGACACTGTTGAGGCTCTCAAGGGTGCGTTGAGACTCCGGGAGCGCTCTGAGCCCAGTTAGCTTGGAATTTATGCCATTGTCCACTTTGCACTGCTTCCAGCATTCATTGAAGGCACTCGTCTTGAGCAGTGACCTGACATATTGTGGACACCGAGATTGGAAGTGGTCGAGATCTGTCCAAAACATACCTCACATATTCCTCTGTCTCTTGAGCTTCGGCTTCCTCTGCAGTATGAGGGCAGTATTCAATTTGACAGTTGTAATCCTGCAGTTGCAACATCCATTTATCTAGCCTTGATGGAGGTTTGAACCCTGTTCTCCTGAATAGGGGGATGAGTGGCTTATGGTCAGTTGTGACTTTAAAGGGCTGGCCATAGACATAACGGTGAAATTGACGGCATTCCCAGTGTATTGTGATGGCCTCTTTTCTGATCTGTGAGTAACGTTGTTCGGTTTTAGTGAGTGATCTACTCGGAAATGCCAGTGGGGTTCACTCTCCGCCCCCTGACCGTTGCATCAATATGGCTCCCAAACCTTTTGGGCCAGCATCCACAGCGATGGTGGTGTCCTTCTGGGGAACAAAGTACACCAGGTTAGTGTGTGCTAACAGGGCATTCGTTGAAGCTTGAAAAGCACGTTCTTGTCCTTCACATCAGTTCCAAGGGACAGCTGACTTAGTAAGTTCCCTGCAGGGTTGCGTTAATGTAGTGAGGCCCTTGATAAATCTGCCATAATAATTTACCATGCCTAAGAAAATTGAGGCTTCCGATACTGTTGAAGTCGGGGCTGTCTCCTTGATGTCACGCACCTTGTCAGGGTCGGGAGTCCTTCTATTGGTCGAAAAGGTGCATCCAAAGAAGTTCAGCCGCTGCTTAAGGAATTCACATTTACTTCGATGAAGAGTTAATCCGGCATCTCGTATCCGCTGAAGTGCACTCAGCCTGGTGTTGTGTTCCGCTATGGATTTGGCGTATATTAAGATGTCATCACTGTCATTCACTACTCCAAGTAGGCCTACCAGGAGTTCATGTATGGTGTTTTGAAACACCTCAGTGGTGCTTGAACTGCTGAAGTTCAATCTACGGTAACGCCGCAGGCCCACATGGCCCACATGGGTGGAGAAGGTCGTAATGTAGAGGGACTCTTCAGCTAGTGTGAGCTGATGATAGACGGACCTTAGGTCTACTTTATAAAACCAATAGGCACCACTTAGCTCTCCTATCAGGTCGTCAATATTCGGTGTGAGGTGGCGTTCTCTCTTTATGAATTGTAAATTGTCAAAAAATAATGATGTGATTGCAGAGACTGATCCGCAATAAAGTGTTTAATTTTCTGCGACAATAAGTGTAGAGCATATTTTAAGATTTTTGTATAGAAGGTAATGAAATATTGCATAGGTGAGAGGTAAACATTGTATACTTTGTGCAATTAGTTGTGTTGCACCACAGCAGTGCGGGTAGGGGCAAGTGCATGTTCACACTTTCATCAGACACTTCAGTTCTCTCTTTATGGCCACATTGGGTAGTCTCATATCTACACATATGCATACCTCACAAGGTTGTTTCAGCTTTTGAGTCACTACTATGGGTGACACCCACAGGGTGGGCCAGGACAGTTTTTCGTTGATTCATGAAGCTTCTAGCTTTTCCAACTCCTTTTCTACCTGGGGCCTTAGGTGAAAAGAGTTCTGCCTGTGTTGCAGAGCTACAGGCTGTACTGACTGATCGATGTGCAGTTTGATGTCTTTCCCCTTCAGACATCCAATTACTTCGAACACTTCCGGGAACTCGGCTAGAAGGTGTATCACCCCTTCCTGGTGAACTCTAAAGGCAGATGTGACTATGTCAAATGCTTCAGCATTGAGGCATCCTAACAGCATTCCCCTTCTTTCTTCCGTGACATAGATCAGGAAGTCGATGGGCTTGGATCAGTGCATAATTGGTGTCCGAAACTTTCCTCAAATCCTGAGGGACTTGTTCTGTCCATAGGCAACACTTTGATTGTTGTTTTCTGGAGGGCTGGCATGGGCTGGATTGTTTGAAATGTTTTGTCTGACAGTAGGCTAATGAACGCCACTGTGTCCAATGTGGCAAATATTGGGTGTGTCCCCGACTGTATCTGACATTGCAGCAGATTGCGCAGTGATTGGGAGGCCAAGCCTATCATGAACACGGAGTGTAAAGTGTGCTCTGCATCATCATCGTCTCCCCTGTCACTGTTACGCTCTTCCGGTTCTGCCATGGCATTGATTCTGGCCCTGGTTGCTTTCTCTTTGCTCAATCGACAGACTTTTATGAACTGATTGTATTTCCCACACCCTGCACACTTCTTGCCATTGGCAGGACATTCTTGTGGGCGATATGTTGGACCCTCACAGTATCCACAGGTCCGCATAGTCCCATCGCTTTCTTGGGATCTCCTTGGGGCGATGTGGTCACTATCGCATTAACTGGTTTGGTCTCTACTGCCTTCTGTATGACTGCCTTCATGTGAGATGCCCAGGTTTTGGATAGTTCTTTGGTCCAACCCATGTTCAAGATGTCAGCTAGGGACTTCCCTGACTGTTGCAGGATGTATTCGTGAAGTTTCGTATTTCTTTGCCCTCATCAGCAAACCTGCACATGCTTGCCAGTTCTTTTAAACAGGTGTAAAATGTGTCAATGGATTCCTCTGTATGTTGCCTAGCTTGGCGAAAGATGAACCGCTCGTAGTTCTGATTCACCATTGGTTCAAAGAAGGCATTAAGGGCAGCTATGAGCGTAATGTGTTTTCAGTGTAGATTCTACAATTTCCTTTGAGATTCTGTGGATGGTCTTACCTCCTAGGTGTTTTATAAGGGCACATTTTCTTTCATCTTCTACGTCTGTGTCTTTAAAGTAGAGTTCCACCTTCTCTACCCAGTCTTTCCATCTGGGTGCATGCATCAATGGTGCCCCTTCCCCCACGAAAGGTTCAATGGGGGGAATGTTAGACATGGCACGTGTGGGGGCCGGCCTTGCATCCCGGTGGGAGTGTGGTAGTCGATTCGGTGACCGTTGGTTGCTGGGCGAATCAGGGCTACTATCATCTTCGGATGGGTATGAGGGACTTGTGTCTCGCTGGTCGTCACTGGGGGTGGCACTCATTTATTTAGATGAGCAAGATGTAAGCAGTGTCCCAGTCTTCCTCATGTGCATAAACCTCGCTGTGGAGTGTGTCTCCTGCTTTCACCCACTTCCCTCCTTTTCCAATTCATTTTATTTCAGTTTTTTTCATTCACTGGCACTTATTCATTCTCTCCAGCATAGAGCAGGTGGTCCACTGCATTGCGTAATGATATTCACCACCTGTACTGTATGTAGGCGGGGCCAAAACGCTCCCAAGCACATGCAGCATTGTAGCGCAGTGGGCTCGCTGCAACGTGTCAGCACTGACCTTGGGGGCTCACCACTGAGGTATCTGCCAGTGATGTGGCTCACTAGCAGCGCGCGTGCAATGTAAGCACCACACACTCACCACAATGAGGGCTTGGCCGCTGCATACAAGTCTGCAATGCTGGGTGCGTCAGGATTGCCAGTGAGCATCCTCATTGCTAATTTGTTGTGTCTGGGAGACTGCATCTGGGACGACTCCTGCTGCTCCTGGTCTCGTCGTCCTGCCAGTCTTCTGCTTAGTCTGTGCCTGTGCTCCATACAGGTTCTTCTCCAGGCCTGTGGACATCCAAGACACCCGAAGGAATCTCCCTTGGAGTGAAGGAGTCACTCCCCTGCATCTGCAGGCACCCCAACCAAGCTGACGTCCCACGGACTCCGAAAGGCTCAGCAACACAGATCTGGAACTCCCACGAGGCCTGCACTGTCTTCTCAGCAAGTTTGAAGTCAGTATCCCTCGTCGGAACTGCTGGAGCAGTACCCCTGTGCACTGCATCAACCGGCCATTGCCAAGGCTTGTTGACTCTCTTCTCCAGAGATCTTTGGGCTCCAAGAAGCTCCAGCCTCCAGCATCTCATGCTACCAATATCTTCATCCTCACCACATCCTCTGCCCCGTGGGCCTGCATTCTTGGTGAGCTGCTCGAGGTCCTCTTGCGACTCCTGTGCCTTCGGCCTGTGGGTTCTCTTGAAGGTCTTCTTTGACTCCAGTTGGCTCCCCTGCTTACTCGGGGCCTGCTCTGACTCTCCTGCACTTGGTGAGTCCCTTGTACCTTGCTGGTCCCGACACTGCACCTTCTTCGCTTTCCTCATCTGTTGCTGCTGCCAAGGCTTGTTGGTGCTCCCACCGGACACTGACTTCCGACGTGGGACAGCTTGTGAATGGCTGCTGGTCTTCCACTGCGTAGTCTGGACCTCACAGCTGCAGCGACAAGGGCACCGTCAACTCTCCTGCATCTTCGTTCAGCAGTGATCATTGGTCTCCCGTGCCTCCTGGTCACTCCTGAGTGGCATAGACTCTCTCCCCTCTGCTTGCAGGTACTCCTCTTTGAGAATCCACCCTTGGATTCCACAGAACTCTTTCACCTTCTTCACCAGCGGCATCTTCACTGAAGTCCTCCATTGTGGTCTACGGCGGTTTCCGACATCACTTCACACCTCTGCACCCAGCTTCCCTGATGTAGATATCCTGGTTCCTGGGGTATCCTCCGCTGGGATGACTCTCCAACCTCCCACCTTCCACAAGGTTTCTTCAGGGTCCACTGGGAAGGGTCCTTCTTCTTGAAAACTGCAAACACAACTTCCCCATTGACTTGTATTGAGCACACAGTCGTTTTTCCACTCTGCACACGGCGTCAGTGGGGTTCCTGGGTACTTACCTTGGGTGGTTCCGTGGGTCCTCGGCTCTTCTAAGTCTTCTGGGTTCCGTCTTGACTTTGGTCACGGTTCGCATTCGACTTTATTAGTATATGGTTTGGTCTCCCCCTGGAGACAACAGTGTATTTGTGCTACTTACCTGTTCTATTGTTGAAGTATTGTGTGTATAGTGATTATATATCCGGGTAGGAGATATTTCAAGGTGTTAGTGAGTGTTTATAATAAATACATATTTTTATAAGTACACTGTGTGGTTCTTTTTCACTTAACCTACACTATGGGCCAGATGGGCGACCCTACCAATTTGCGAGTCGCAAATTGCGTCGTTTTGCGACTCGCAAATAGGAATGTACAACAGTGTCTCAGACACTGTTTGCAATTCCTAATGGGGTCGCAAATTGCCTGCCTCATTAATATTCATGAGGCAGGTGCAATTTGCGACCCCATTAGGAATGGCTAGCACTCCCAGGGATAGTGGCCTGCTGGGGTCAGCAGATCACCATGTCTGTGACTGCTTTTTAAATAAAGCAGCTTTATTGTTTTTTAAATGCGGCCCATTTTCCTTAAAGGAAAACGGGATGCATTTAAAAAATAAAAATAAAACATTACTATTTCATTTTTTAAGAGTAGGTAGTGGTCCGTAGGACCACTGCCCGCTCTTAAAAAATATTTTCAATGCCAGTCACAAAGGGGAAAGGGTCCCCTGGGGATCCCTTCCCGTTTGTGAGTGGGTTACCACCCATTTGAAATGGGTGGTAAACTGCGAGTGTTTTGCGGCCGCAATTGCGACAGCAAAACAATCTTACATTGAAGAGCAAGTCGCTATTAGGAATAGGTTACCAACTCGCAAAATAGGGTTTGTAAATAGGGCAGACCTATTTTGCGGTCGCAAACTAGCCGGTTTCCCGTTTGCGAGCGCAAAAAAATGGTCGTACATCTGGCTCTATGTGATTAGTACTGGTAAACAAGCTGCTTTACACTCCTTCTGGACTAAGCCTGAAGGCTGCTCCCCACAGCTACCACTTAGAGAGCTTTCTATGGTTGTCTAAGACCACTAAAATCACTATAAGGTTTGTCTGGATTAGTGCAAGGTGCTTCACTTAAATAAGTGTGCACCATATACTAAGCCAGCCTCCTACATTGGTGTGCAGCGGTTGGGATCTAAGCCTGCATTGTTTTACCAGCTAATCTAGGTTTGGATTAATTGAAAAACCATCACTAGCATTAGGCACATATAATATTTTTTAGACAGGTAAGTTCTACTGAACTTTTAGATTGGTTGTTAAGGGTCTGGCACAACCCTTTCGCCAATCTTAGGAAGTTTAGTTTCACCTAGCCTAGGATATGGCGGCATAGATTTGCAGATTTTGCGGCACAAATATTTAAATTTAGCTGCACAAAAATAGAAATTTAGTGGCAATATTACAGCACTTTATTTTACTCGTAATCATTCCTTTTCAGTCTTAAATCAATGGAAACTATTTTAGCAGAGTATTCCACTTTCAAATAGGCTTGTTTAAAGTGTCTGAGAGTATTTGTTTGCTATGCTAAGTCCCCGAGTCCTGTAATGGCTGGCCTCAACACTTTTTCTCATGTTGCTGGCAGCCAATCAGAGAACCTCTGGACTCTGACTTCTGCAAGAGCGATATGGCCAAAGGGAAAAAAAGATCCCAGGGCCAATCATAACTCTCTACTTTTAAATTGGCGTTCCCGCGAGAGTCTAAGACACTCTTGCAAGCCTAAATGCACCCCTGCTGGGTCCCGAAACAAGAAGAGAGGGGATGCTTTGGTGCCCAACGCTGCACCCCACTTCCTGTCTACTCTTGCCCCAGAACAGGGTGCAGGCACCCCTACCCTGACCAGTGGCATCAACCCTTCCACTCTCCTGCCACAGACCCTGCTTACAAGCCTACACCATGGTTTGCTGTAATTCAATTCTCTCCCGGCTGCTCATGCACTTAAAACTGCGCATTAAACAATAAGTTGCACACCTGATTATACTGACCGACCCCCCCCTCGTCCCCACCTTCCACCTACCACCACCCCTCCTCCAGGGCAAAAGTCCTAAAAAAAAAAGAGGTGGGGGGACTAACCAAGGGGTCCATTACGATGACTGGAGGATGCACCTCCGCGATGCTGGCGGTGGGAGAAAACGCCATTTACCGCGCACCGGCAGCGGTCTTCACGCCCGCAATATTAGCATGTCTAGACAGAGCCATTTCCCGTCCGCTGCGGTGTGACGCCGACCGCCATCAAAGTGCGCCCGGCAGCGCGGCGGAGTGAGCCAATGAGCACTAACCGCCGTGCGGAATGACGTCCCGTCCGCCGAACAAATCATGATGCCGGAAAAAGGGCAGCACACCGCGGCGGAGCAACCGTATAGCCAAAGACGGCGGAGACGGCGGAGACACCACAGAGGAGCAAGAAAATAGACACCCGGACCACACCGCAATGGGTCCAGCTCTACACGCCTTTCCAGTGCTGTATATGATACACCACCTGCAAGTCATTGACCGGCGCGGACGCCGCCGCAGGTACGTACACACACAACTGTGCATGCAACACAATACACAAGTCAAGGCTTTGAAAACGGTGCATGTCCACACCAGACACCCCTGTGGGGACAGGCACACAGCCATCACTGCATCCACACATGTCCCACCTGTCACAAAAACACCTCGCCACATCCTGGCTACCCATGTTCTGCGATCATGAACAAATGTCCCGGTGTCGTCACCGCCGCGGTCAGTGTGCAGGAAAACATGCACACAACGCAGAGGCCAGTGCCAGCGCCAGCCATGGCCACTGTACAAACAACACAAAACCACCACTCAAAACACAACACACTAGCCCTCTCCCTGAAGGTACATATCATGTGCCTGCCATGTGCCACTCCTTCACAACAACAACACAGGTGAATACACACCCTGCCCCACATCCCTAACAACTGCAGAGATAGCCACAGCAGGAGTTGTTGCACAGGAGCACATACCACAGAAGGCCATGCCCCAGCCAACACACACACCACAACAACACCACACACATGCCCAGAACACTGAGCTCCAGCACAAAATGTACACACACACACACACACACATATTGATGATCAAACAATTCACTGCACACACAGCCTACCAACTTACACAGACACACCCTTCCCTGCCTCACAGCCACATACACAGACCACATGCTAGCAGCAATGGAGGACAACATACATGAAAGCTAAAGTGATGTGCCCACAAAGGGAAGGACAAGGACACAACTATCAAGCATGTGTATATCACATGCAAGACAACAGACCTCTGAGAACACCCACAGCCCATCAAATCACACATGGCTGCCACAGTGAGTCAACCCAAAACACAAGCACCTTAATTCAACAACTCAGGGAGACAGCAAGGCCACCCATGTCAAGGCACAGGGATGAGAGGAAGGCCATGAAGTCAAATACTGAACAGACACACATAGGTATGCAATTACCTGACAAGAGCATCTCTGCACCACAACACACAGGCCCCATTCACACACTCCATGATTGAGAAGCACAAGTAGGATACGTCACACATCCCCCCTCTCACATCAGCAGCACACAACACTCCCATGTGCACCAAATCACAATTGCAGGGCACAACAAGTACACATACACGCACACCACTCCAGGGTGACACATGGGTGTAGTTGACAATGCAGGTGCACACACATCAACAGTCACCACAAACTCACCCCCTTCACACCACACACTTCTCCACCACCAAAGTGTACACTTTGGAAGTAAGGCATAGGACCAGGATTACTGACCACCACAAGAGGACCGTACACATACACTGCTGGGCACACAGTAAGTAAGCTCACACAGACACCATGACCCGTGCCAAGCTGCATGAAAGGCTGTGCATAAACTCCCACCCTGTGCTGACATTGCCTCCAAACATGACATGTCTACACCATAGACAACATGGACAAAGAAGGATGATGACAACAAGAACATTTTCAAAAACCACCTTCACTGCACCCACAAGTATAAGAGTCAGGAAGAATTGAAGTCCCTGTCACCCCTGCAAAAACATGGAAACGTGAGATAACCCATTGCCAATGTTGAAGTGCCATACTGAGCATGTGACACAGTAAACCATGCACACACAGAAACAGTTTTATTGAGAAATTACACTGACAGAACTGACAACAGGAACAACTGTCTTTATTCACACTTGTGCATAGATAGATAACAAATGTGGGCAACTGCAGGGCCAGTGGCCACTACAATGTACAGAGTAGTAACATCAGAAGCTGCACAGGCAGGGGGCAAACAGTAGTGATCAACAAGGCAAGTACAATGTGCAGAGTAGTCACATCAGAAGCTGCACAGGCAGGGGGCAAACAGTAGTGATCAACAAGGCAAGTACAATGTGCAGAGTAGTCACATCAGAAGCTGCACAGGCAGGGGGCAAACAGTAGTGATCAACAAGGCAAGTACAATGTGCAGAGTAGTCACATCAGAAGCTGCACAGGCGGGGGGCAAACAGTAGTGAGCAACAAGGCCAGTGGCCAGTCCAATGTGCAGGTGAAGTCCATGAGAAGCTGCACAGGCAGGGTGCAAACAGCAGTGAACCACAAGGCAAGTACAATATGCAGAGTAGTCACATCAGAAGCTGCACAGCGAATGTGTGCGAATATACCATGCCATGCTCAGCAACAGAGTCATGGGGATAACAATGGGCATCACAGACACCGCTGTGGACAGACAGGTGTGTGAGGGTGACTACCACTCAGATGTGGCTGTCTGTCGGACTTGGAGGTGACTGTGTGTCGCGGTCAGTAGGAGGACTGCCCCGGGGAGTGTGAGGAACATCTGTGGAAGAGACATCTCTGGCTTGGGAAGCTGGAGGGCTGCTTAGACCAGGTGGGGTGGTGGCACGGGGAGGTGGACTGATGCTGTGGTGAGACACAGTGTGCGCAGGAGATTGTGGAGGGGTGCCTTTCCACTTTTTGGGGATCCTGAAAGGCTTCCCTGTGTGGGGACTAATGGGAACTGGTGTGGCCACAACAGGTAACCCCACCACCAAACCTGCTCCTAGTGATGACTCTGGGGCCCCCTCTGGGGACATGGTGGATCCAGCTGTGCGCTTCCCTGGTGCTTGCCTCCGCCCTTCCAAACCCTTTCTACTATGTTTAGCCCCTACAGTGCCCCCTTGTGCCTGCTTCACAGGGCTTGGGATGGGAGTGGAGGTTGTGGGTGGATCAGCCATAGGGCCCTCATCCAGTGTAAGCCTTGCAGGTAACACCTCCTCAGTGGGCAGGGAAACTGCCTTCTTTGCTTTGCGAGTGGTCCTTGGGACAGGAGAGTCCTTTGCGGGGGATGACTCTGAGGCCTGTGACCCTGAGGCCTGTTTCTTGCCCCTCTGGCCCTTGGTGTCGCCTGACGGGCTTTTCTCTCTGTGCTCTGGGGTGGTCTTAGTTTTCTGTGGGGATGGTGTCTGCGGCCTGGACCGTTTGGGCTGTTGCTGCTGCTGTGTGCTGCGTGTGCTGTATCTGGACTTTGGGGTCTGTTGAGCATTGTCACTGTCGTCAGAGGTGCACAGTGACAGGGGGGTGGACAAAGGGACAGGAGCTGCTCCCTGAGAATGTGCCTGTTGCAGGGTTGCCGTCACTGTTGAGGACAATGACTGCACAGTCCGGTGTAGCCCACCCACATCCAAATGTATGCCCTCCATGAAAGCTATCACCTGGCCCAACTTTTTATCGTGGTCTAGGAAGGCATTGAGGAGAGCTGTCTGCCCCACACACAGCTGGTGCAATAGCTCTACTGACTCAGCACTGAGGGCTGCAGGGCTGACATGGGCCGGGGCAGCAGTGCCTGGGGTGAAGGACACTCTTCCCTTTCGACTTGTGCGAACACGGGCAGCACCAGTGGAAGTGGATGGGAGGCTGGGCACTGGACGCTGTGTGGCGGAAGAGGAGGCAGAGTCCCCGTTCCCTGTGGCCCCCAACATGGATGCATCACGGCTGGCGTCAGATGACGTAGAGCTTTGCGTCTCGGGTTGTGATTCCTCCAGCAGACTCCTGTCCCCCTCCTCAGCGCTGGACACATCTGTGTCACTCTGCTCCGGTGCGGCTGTTGCACTGGATGCCTCACCGCTGGTGTCCATCCCCTGTCCCTGAACGCACACGGGAGATGCTACATGGGAGAGAGATGTAGTGTTAGTGGAGTGGCACCAACTGAAGTAACATGTGCAAGTAAATCACCATTCAAGAAGATGTGTTATCCACGTTGCACATCACCCTGACTAAATATACATTGCCACCTCAATTATCAACCCAACAGTGCATGTAAAGAACAAATCCAGCCATAAGCTATCCCGGTGACTCACACAGCACACCATCCTGCCTGTGGCAAACTTCAGACACAGGCACAAAAATCTCTCTGACCACACAGGGTGCTGACGATGGCAAGGATGAACACCACAACATGGTGTCAATTACGTACATGGATGGAGCAGTAGGGGAGCACACACACACAGACCACAACACAATAGCCCACAATGGCCATTAGCGCATGCCAGCCACCATGTTGCTTGCACGGGCACAAGTACTGTAGCACATTGTCCTCAGAAGTTGTAGCAGCTGAAATCTGCTGTCAGGCATTGCACGCATTGATTGAAACACACTCAGATTAGGCACACTGCCGTCACCAGCAATATGAATTCACACAGTACCCCACTGCACAAGGTACCTGAATGCCACAGCTTTGATTGCAATGTCAATGCACATTGCGCAGATCACATCAGTGAGTACAGGTGGGACAAATGCATGTCAGATGCACCCAGCACAGACTCCACTTACAATCCACTGCATCACACTACCAACTTCACATAGCTCAGAGTTTGTCCAATCTGTGGACACATGCAGCCACTCCCTGCCAAAGCCAACCGTCATACAAATACTCACCCCTAGCTTGCTGCTGATGCTCCTTCAATTGTGCATCCAACTCAGGCTGTGTTACGGCCAAGATGCGGGCCATTAGTGGTGTCATGGTGCGTCGGGCCAACCTGCCGCTCCGAGGGAGCAGCCCCAGCGTCATCTCGGCCACGTTCTTGCTCAGCCGGCAGATGTCATCCCACCTTTTATGACAGTGGCTGCGCCGTCGGTTTGACACACCCAGATCACGCACATTGGAGGCAATGGACCTCCACACGGCTTTACGCTGGTGGACTTTCAGCTGCAGGCATGGGAGACAAGAGGGGTAATACATCAGTTTCACAGTGTATACTACCAAAATCTCTCAAAAGAGTGGCATGATACTCACTCATCCCAAATCAACAGATATGTGTAACAGAGCCAAGAATGCATGGCACATGGTACAACGGCATTGGAGAACCAAACATGAATCCATGAAGGTGGGAGGGTGGACACAGTACCTCTACATCCCATTCACATGTAGGATGCCAGCACATCAAACAATGTGTAGTCTGCCCACATCTACTGTCCGCTGTTAGCTAGAGCAACACATAGATTAGATAGCAACACATGGTTGTTGGTGGACTCACTGTGTCCAACACTGCGCAGCCCCCAATGTCCTAGCCCTGTGAATGGCTCACTGTGTCATGGAGCTCACATACAGTGATATCAACTCTCATACACACACCCTTGTCACAAGGCTTGTCGTGTGCAATCTACAGGGCTGAGATGGCTCTTTGATGAAGATGTGTGAACAAAAGACACATGGAACACACTGTACATGCAGTGATGTGTACTTGTGGGAATTGGGCAGCGACTGTGCATGCCAGGTGGGCTGACACTGAGAGGGACATTTGGGACCCACACAGCCATTCACACAAGCAATCACTGGCCTGACTCCTGCATTACCAATTTGCTGATTCACTGTATGGCTGAAAGGACAATACATGTCCCTCAAATCTGGATGGGCATGCAGGGAAACGTGTGAAAGAGGCTACACAGCCCTTCCCCCTGGAGAAAACATGCTAGGCAGTGCATGTCAGAGCCCCACACTCACTGACAAATACTCCAGCACCTCCACCTCACGTGTGCCCCCCTGCACTCTCACTCACACTGTTGGAGACTTACCACGACATTAGGGGCACCACAGAGCCTTGGGTACTGTGAAAGCACCCCATCCACCAGGACCTCCAACTCCTCGCTGGTGAAGGGATTGGCCCGGATCTTCTGTGTCCTCGACATCACTGTGGACAGGTGGCAGCAGCAGAAGGTGGAGTTCAGGGGTGGCAGGCAGCAGTCCCTGGAGACAGCAGCAGTAGCAGCAGGTGGAGGGTGGCAGGCAGCAGTCCCTGGAGACAGCAGCAGCAGCAGCAGGTGGAGGGTGGCAGGCAGCAGTCCCTGGAGGCAGCAGCAGCAGGTGGAGGGTGGCAGGCAGCAGTCCCTGGAGGCAGCAGCAGCAGGTGGAGGGTGGCAGGCAGCAGTCCCTGGTAGCAGTGGAAATGTGGGGCACCCTCCCACACATATATAGGCCCCTGGGGCTGTGTCAGTGGTCCCACGCCGCTGCAATTGGTGTACCAGGTCTGCTATTTTTAAAATCATCCAATGTCCGCCTCCGCGGTGGCGGTGCACGCCTACCACGATTTTCAAAGCCATATGAAGCAACCGCTACTGTGCGTCCCATTGGCTGCAAGGGCATGGACCATGGTGGTGACACACCGCAGGGGCGAGGCGCGCGCTACCGCGGTGGTGCATCTTTTGAATGCTTCCAATGACCGGCTACGCGGTTGCGGAACACGCCCACCGCTATCTTCAAAATTGCATCAGGCTACCGCGAGGGTGCTTCCCATTGGCTGCCAGGGCATGGTCCATGGCGGTGACAGTCCGCAGGGGCCAGGCAGTAGGCACCGCCATATGGGTGCCATACAGTGCCTGTAGTGACCGTGAGCTGGTTAGCGGTGCATGCCAACCGCCATATACACATGTAGATATGGCTGAGACTACCGCGATCGTGTCAGGGGTATTGGCGGTGACAGTCCGCAGGGGCCAGGCGGTAGGCACCGCCAGATGGGTGCCATACAGTGACTGTAGTGACCGTGAGCTGGGTAGCGGTGCATGCCAACCGCCATATACACATGTAGATATGGCTGAGACTACCGCAATCGTGTCTGGGGTATTGGCGGTTACAGTCCGCAGGGGCCAGGTGGTAGGCACCACCAGATGGGTGCCATACAGTGCCTGTAGTGACCGTGAGCTGGGTAGCGGTGCATGCCAACCGCCATATACACATGTAGATATGGCTGAGACTACCGCGATCATGTCTGGGGTATTGGCGGTGACAGTCCGCAGGGGCCAGGCGGTAGGCACCGCCATATGGGTGCCATACAGTGCCTATAGTGACCGTCCATGGACTTGCGGAGCAGGTTTGCTGCACATATGGAGTCATCCATCTCTATCCATAGCCCAACATGAACAGTGCCCAGTGTCTCCAACATTGAAGGACCCTCATGAGGCCAACATAACGAATGGGACATTTAACTCCATGTCACCTACACATGCCATATATGTTTATGTGATAAATTGTATTGACACATACACACGCACATGTCACATGTGATGTGTAAGGGCATGTACACTGTACAGTTTTTGTGTTGCATAGCATTTGTAGCTAATGGTCAATGTGTGTAGGTGCAATGTAACGCACAATGCTGTCTCATTGTGTGAACTAGGGGCATCATTGACTGTCACATTGTCTACTGCACATGCACACACGTGTTCACCACGCTCAGGCTGTGGTCACTGTGTACTTGATGTGTGCCATGTGCAACCTGTGTTGGGAGGTGTATCATGGACAGCAGCACGGTGTGCTAGGGTAGTATTGTAGTTTGACACATATGCTGGGGGTAATACTCACAGGTGTGCGCACACATGTGGTGCCATATCCCACTGTGCATGCCAATGAGCAGGAGGTGTGCACAGATCATTGCTGCGGGTAAGGGGACAAGTGTACGAGTAGTGTGCCTGATGTGTACCGACTTGTGCAGTGCTCTGTTGGTTGATGGTGCAGTCTGTAACATTTGGCAATGTGTCTGTAGAAATGTGAAATGTCCTGTACATCTCATGGTGTGTTTCATTGACATATGTGCACTTTCATCTGACCTAGGAGGAGGCCCAATATCCATCGTCCATTCACAGTGCTGGCTGACATGGAGAATGAAGAGATCATCCGCAAATTCAGGCTGGATAGAGTTTCCCTACAAAACCTATGTGCCATGTTGGAGCCCCACCTGCAGCCACGTCGCACATATCCAACAGCTTTCACTGCGACTTCAAAGGTGATGGCGTGCCTGCATTTCTTTGCGACAGGCTCATTCCAGCACACGGTAGCAAGCGCAGGTGGGATGTCACAACCGATGTTCAGCATGGTGCTGAGGGATGTACTGTCAGCTATGATGAACCACAAGGACAGATACATTCAATTCCCCAGGGGGCCAGAGTTGGTGGCTGTGAAGGGAGATTTTTATGCCCTTGGACACATCCCCCATGTTGTTGGTGCCATTGATTGCACACATGTTGGGCTTGTGCCATCACAGGCACGTGAGGAAGTTTACAGAAATCGGAAGCATTACCACTCAGTAAATGTTCAAGTGGTGTGCCGGGCGGACATGATCATCTCACACGTGTGTGCCAGGTATCCCGGGTCAGCCCATGATTCGCACATCATGCGCAGCAGCATCGTCCCGCAGCTGATGGCCAATCTGCTTCCTGAGCGTGCATGGCTTGTGGGTGAGTATGCATAGCGGAGTAGCGTGGTGTGTGTGTGTGACATGCTGTCCTGTGGCATTGTGGAACATCAAGGTTAATCTGTGTTTCTCACACCCAGGTGACTCTGCATATCCTAACCGTCCGTGGTTGCTGAGCCCACTACGGAATCCTGTGACAGCAGCTGATGTGCGATATAATGATGCCCATGGGAAGACACAGCATGTAATAGAGCGTACATTTGGTCTCCTAAAGTCACGATTTCGCTGCCTGGACCGTACCGGAGGTGCCCTGATGTACTCGCCAAGGAAGGTGTGTCAGATAGTCGTGGCATGCTGCATGCTCCACAACCTGGCCATTCGCAAGGCAATACCCCTGATCCTGGATGATGATGAGCAGCCAAGGCCCCCGCCTGCAAACCAACCCGGGTCCAGTGACGAGGACAGTGGAGAGGAGGAAGGTGTCGACATGCGTCAACAGCTCATCAACCGCTACTTCACTTGAAGGTGAGTGACGATGTAGGAGGGACACATGGTCTGATGGTGTTGCAGTTGCTGTGAGGGTGTATGTGAGCTTGGTGACTGCAGCGTGTGTTCACTCCTTGCTGGTTGGCAATGTTTGTGGGATAGGGTAGTTTGACACAGATACAGGATGTCTCCATGGCGACTGTTGCTCTGTGTAATGTGTGAAGATTGGAGTACCTTGTTGACAAGTGTTGTGTGATGTGTGTGATGCCACACCAAAACAAGTGACTCTTGTTCTAATGTTTTTCCTAGGTCCCTTCAGCCTCTCCTTGCCTACTTACATTCCATTTCCCTGCGACATTTACATCACGGTGAAGGTTGCACATCCTGTATTAAAGACGGAGCAGACACAACAACATGTGTGTAAGGTGTATTTATTTACAATTGTGACATGTGAGGGTCGAGAAAATGTACATGGGGGGGAATTTGAAGAAATGAGTTGACGGTCATGGTAGATGAAATAATTGAGTAGTCACCACAGTGATGTGGAGACCCAGTCCAACAGACAGATGCCATTCACATGGCAGTGTGGGGAAGGATAGTCCAAAAGGTAAATGCAGTGGTCTGCCATCATGGCTGGCTCCGGGACTTGCCTTTGGCAGGTGCTTTGGCACGTGATGCCTCCTGGCCTTTCCTCGGACGGCCCCTTTTGCGCTTGACTGGAGGGGCCTGTGCTGCAGGGGCAGTGGTGTCTGAGGACTCACCCCCCTCTGTGGACGCAGGGGAGCATGACGAACTGTCATCCTGCTGCCCATCAGGGGGAGGCAGAGATGTTGAATGTTGCGCTGGCCTGTCCCTCAGAATCGCCACTTGCTGCCCAAAGAGGTCCACAATTTGTCCCATGCGGGTGTCCATGGACCTCATCAGCAGGAGGAGCTCCCGAGAATCTTCCTCAGTCCGGCCCATTCGTCCCTGGGCCTGTTCGTATGCCCCAAGGACTCTGTTGATGTGGGACAGGGCTTCCGTCCCAGGCTCAGTTCCCCTCTGCATGACCCTGCCCCTCCCACCTACACTGCTGCCATGGGCCTGTTGGCTCCCCACATTGCTCCGCTGCATCCTTTCCCTGGCCTCCTCAGTAGATGTTGTGGGGTGCTCATCACCTGGGGCAGGGAGGGTGTTGCGGGCAACTGTGGTGGTGGTGGTGATAGTGGTTGCCACACAGGCCGTGACAACAGCTGTCTGGGGAAGGTCATGGGTTGCAGCAGATGTGGTTGTGGGGACAATGGGTGCCTGGGCCTGGTTGCGGCCTGCCACAACAGATGTGCTGGCTTGGGGCTCCTCATCCAAGGAATCCAGGGAGTCTTCATCCAGTAGTCTCTGTTCCGGGGTGGGGGACTGGCTCTGCAGGTTGGTGGTGTCATCCTCTGCAGTGAGTTCTTGGTCACCTGTGGGTCAGATGAGAAATGGTCATTGTGTTGCAACCAGCAAAGCTTCTGTTCGCACTGTTACATCAACTGTTTGTACATCCAGCAGTTGTTCACTGATCTAATTTGCAGTTACAGACATCCAGTGATGCTTTACAAGCTGTTGAGGTACATGCATTACTCGTCCATATTGGGAGTTGGCAAGACATGACATGCACAAATTACATTTTTTACATTGACAGGTTCATGTTGGCATCTAGTGAGTGTTTAATCATATGTGATCCTGTTACGCATGTATGTCACTTGTTGTGCCCTTGCAGCCGTTTTCTCTGCACATTGGGGGAACATTGTAGTTGCATCCATACCTTTGGCATGTGGTGTACATATCTGTATTTGCACTTCCAGCCATGCTTTCTTTGCTTTCATTTGGTCCTTGCTGGTCTGGACCCCTGCCATTTTCAGATGGCATGCAGTGGTGTGCAGGGTTGTGCACTGAGTTACATCTACATGTGGATCTGAATGTCACACTTTGGATGCTGTCATGGTTTCATTTGCTTAGGTGTGTGCACACTATAGTGGCCAATGCTATCTGGGTGTGCAGTTGTGGAATGTGAGGCCTGGTGTCCTATGCCACCATGCTTGTCGTGAGGCATATCTGGCTGCATGTAGTGGCTGGTGATATGTTCTGTTTGCTGTTTTGTGCTTGTATTTGTAAGACCTCTCTGTGTGTGTGTGAGGAAGGCTTCCATCTTGGTCCAGTGTGGGACAAGTCAGCATGATATGTCTACCTACCAGTGATTTGGAAGTGGACATTGCAATGACTGACACATGCATCTTAGTGCGAGGGTGTTATCAGTCTTGGGGGCTGGAGCTCATGTGGGCTTGTGTGAGTTGTTGTGCAAGCTTCCCACTCCCACACACCCCGACCTGTGAGATGCGGTTAGCTACCTGTTAGTTGAGTGGGTGGCATACAATGCCTGCCACATGATTCTGATTGGGGGTGGAGTGGCCCATCCTACTCAGGGGTGGGACAGCATGCATAGTGGGATTTGTGGGACAATTTGCCAACACCACAACACCGTCTCCGTGTGAAGATGGCTACCTACCGGTTGAGGTGAAGGTGAGCAATGACATGGCTATGTGACTTAAGAGTCATTCTTGGGAGGAACGTGCCTGTGGTGAGCAGAAGGTGTGTGTGGGTTTCAGTACCCAAACTTTTCACATCACATTAGTGCATGGGGTGTGGCCCCACCATCATTGTTGTCCCAACTATCTGGGTGTGGGGTTCACTCACCCAACATTTGCAGGCAAAATAGGGCATGGGGTATATCCACCCCATCACTGTTGTCCCAAGTATCTGGGTGTGGGGTCCACTCCCCCAACATTTGAAGGCACAATAGGGCATGTGGTATAGGCTCCTATCACTGTGGTGACATACAGCAGGTTGAACATCTCACCCAGCAAACATTTCCACACTATCATGGTTTCATGGGATTTGTGGACCTGAGAACATGATCAAAGTACTGGTGATGCAGTTGTTCCGAGGCATCCATACACTTACATGTTGTCATCAACAGTGGTGTGTTTGTAAGATACAGTCATCCATGTGCAGACAATGTGTGCTTTTGGGGCCAGACTATACCAGCACTGTTCAGACAGACAGTGTGAGATGTGACCATTGTCAATGCATACACACATTGCTGGTCCCAAGCAGACACATTTGTGCATTTTAGTCAGACAAGGTACTCTTGTTATGCAACTCAGTGCAGCACTGTGGCAGCTGGGTCTGTTGCAAGACAGTTGGGATGTGCATAGTTTAGCAGTATGAGTCCCAGGTCCAGTGGAGTTTTTTGGTAATCTGCACTTCCACTGTTTACATTGCAACACTGTGGTATGACATGGGTGATTAGCATTTTGACAACCAACCTGCCAGACACTGCTGCAGGGAAGCATGATAGGTGTTAGTGTTGCAGTGTGTGATGCCTGGCACAGTAGACACAATGTGGGAAATTTTTGCAGTGAGACTTGTGCATGCTGAGTACAATACGACTGTTTAGCATAATTTGTGTAGGTGACTGTGGACAAAGTGGTATGGTGTGATGTGCGGGGGAGCAAACATAACATGCCTATGAGTGGGACAAGTGCTCCATCATGCTGATCTGTTGAAGAAGTGGGCCTGTTGTGGGTTGTACTGCAGTGTCACCAATTCCACACATCACTCCCAGTTGAAATGGTTACCTACCAGTAAATTTGATGAGTCACATTCAATATCTGCCACATGGTGTGGTTGTGGGGAGTGCTCCATCTTGCGCAACTGTAGGACAAGGGGGCCTGTTGGGAGTTGTAGTGCAGACTTCCAAACCACACACACACCTCCCTGTGAGGATGGCTACCTACCTGTTGGGTTAAGGTGAGAAATGCAATGGCTGCCACATGGGGGGGGGGGTCAGGGCTCCATCTTGCGCATCTGTAGGACAAGGGGGCCTGGTGGGAGTTATAGTGCAGACTTCCAAAGCACACACACACCTCCCTGTGAGGATGGCTACCTACCTGTTAGGTTAAGGTGAGCAATGCAATGGCTGCCACATGGGGGTGGGGGTCAGGGCTCCATCTTGCGCATCTGTAGGACAAAGGGGCCTAGTGGGAGTTGTAGTGCAGACTTCCAAAGCACACACACACACCTCCCTGTGAGGATGGCTACCTACCTGTTAGGTTAAGGTGAGCAATGCAATGGCTGCCACATGGGGGGGGGTCAGGGCTCCATCTTGAGCATCTGTAGGACAATGGGGCCTGGTGGGAGTTGTAGTGCAGACTTCCAAAGTGCACACACACACCTCCCTGTGAGGATGGCTACCTACCTGTTAGGTTAAGGTGAGCAATGCAATGGCTGCCACATGGGGGGGGGTTCAGGGCTCCATCTTGCGCATCTGTAGGACAAGGGGGCCTGTTGGGAGTTGTAGTGCTGGCAGCATGTAAACATGTACCCATGGTGATGTTTGTAGCTACCTTTGAGGTGAACCTGAGGGACTGTTGGATTAATGTGTGAGAGATGTGTTGGTGACAGTGTGGTGCTCATGACTGCATTTGTACCTGGGAGGTATAGCTTAGTAGTGGTGCAAGACAGTACATGTCAGTGTGATGTTAGGCATTTGTTTGTTCTTACCAGCCTCCACTCCCCCGGGTATTCCTGTGAGACTCTCTGGATGCAGTATGCCAAGCACCTTCTCCTCCCATTCGGTGAATGTCTTGAGTGGAACAGGAGGGCCACTGCCTGTCCTGTTAGCCAGCTCATGGTTCTTGGCTCTCTTTTTCTTGACCACTGCCTTCAGATCGTGCCAGCGCCTCATAATTTCATTTCTATTGCGTGGCACGGTCCCTACTGCATTTACCTTATCTACTATCCTTCTCTACATTAGTGTTCTTGTGGCTACTGGTGTCTGTTGTACCAGGTTACCAAACAATTGGGGTTCTACCCTTATTATCTCATCTACCAGGACCCTCAACTCACTGTCAGTGAATTTGGGCATTTTCTGTGGTGACATGGTGTGTGATGTGCCAAGGTGTTTGAGGTGCAAGTGTTGAGGTGGTGGTGATGTGTATGGTGTGTGATGTGCAAAGGGGTTAGAGGTGCAGGTGTAGAAGTGGTGGTGGTGGTGGTGATGTGTGTGTGTGTGTTGTGCAGATTTGCCTCTCCTGTCAGCTGTGGTGTATGTCCCTTCAGTTCTGGAGTTTTGCAAAGGATTGTGGTCTGGTAGGGGGCTGGATTTATACTGGGCTATGTGGGTGTGTCAGGATGGGATATTGGTTGCAGGTGTGGTGTGTGTGTCGACCTCGGATTTGTAGTTTTTGAGTTTACCATGGGGGTGTGTCTTTGGGCTGTGTTAGGTGTTTTTGGGTGCATGACTTGTTTGCTTGATGCACTTTGTGGGCATGTTGTGTGTATTTTTTCCGACCGCCATTTTTTTCACGGAGCGTTCGCAGCGGTGGCTATGCTACGGCGCTTCCGCGGGCTCTCTCATTCCTCACTATTGTCGACCGCGGCGGTCGTAAACAGCGCTCTGCACCGCAGTCATGTCGGGGATATCATAATTTCCATGGCGGTGTCTCCGCTGTGGTTGCGGTGGTTTGGGCTGTTTCTGCAGCGAATCCGAACGCCGCGGACGGGTTTCGGGCTTCTCTGCACGGGACGGGCGGTTTCTCGGGTCTCCTTTCCGCCGCGGTTGGATTTTTACCGCCGAGGATCCTAATCAAGCCATCGGTTTTCCCGCGGTGGCGGCGGGTGGTGAGTTTCCGCTACCATGGTGGTCGGGTAGCTTTTCCGACCGCCATCGTAATGACCCCCCAAGTTAGGTAGTTTGCAAGTGACACCACGACGCGTGGCATTGCACGTGGGATCACAAGAAGGGATCTCTCGGGTAGTGACATCAGATATTAAGACCTCACAAATAGGTTTATCAGGCATATCATGAGTACATTTAAATGCATTATGAGATTTAACAAATTAGCTTTTGCTTTGGGCTTGCTCCAAAAAAGTGGTGCAATCCCAACGCAAAATCTGGGCCTCAGTTAATAACATTTATTTTTTTCAAAGCCTTGCCACTAAGAAATTGGCACCAAGGAGTAGCATGTCAGTAAATCTCTTCTGCTTAATTGATTGCAAAGTCTGCATTTTAAAATATTTTATGGGGTTAAGGCTTCTGCTACAGAGGTGCCCAGTAAATCTCAGGCAATAATAATAATTGTGAGATAACTCTGAAGGTTAAAGCATTTGCTGGAGAGATTTGTGTTTTGTGTAGTCCCAGATTTGCATCAAAGTAGTATAGAAGGTTAATGTGTCTCCCGCAAAGCACATCACGCAACATGCAGATGAGAGATTTTTATTTTATGTAGCTAGGTAAATAAGTTACTGCTTTGAACACAGAGATCATTTTGTTAATTGCAGTTCATAAATGATCATCATTCTAATATAGCACAGTGAGCTATGAAGGACGTGTGGCCCCTACACCTTGTAACCATCACTGACTTATGTAACACATCTTGTACATTGATTTACACACTTATATGATTTAGTATCAATGCCTAATGTGTATGTTATGTAAAGCGCTCTGACACCCTGCATTGGGATGAGTACCGCTATAAAAGAAATAAAATAGTACTATTTAAATTGTTCTTTTTGTAAATACTTGAACAGACCAACACATCTGACATCCTTACAGTGCATGCACTTACTTACATAAAGGGACTGAACAAAGTCAAATGCAGGCATCTCTTAAGTACATGTGAGGAGATAACAAGCTGCTTTCTTTTGTTTCCCCTCCATTGTATTTGCATTTAAGTGAGGTTCCAGGCCACGTCCAGTCAGGATACTTGATCAAAAGTAGCCGCCTGATGGCCCCTTAACTTGACCTTTATCTTTGACACAGCAGGAGGTGACAATAAAAAAGCCCCCCTTGCTACCTGCACGTTGTTGCTGAGAATGCAATGCAGGAATTGCCCTGCACGCGTGGCTCGGCTCTTCTTGCAGGAGACAAGACTGCTGAAGCTTTCTGCCACCTAGCCGCAAAGGCCTTTTTTTGCGGGCACTTTCGTAAAAAGCGCTGCCTTTTTACAAAAGTGCAGATTTTGCAACTATTTTGCAAGTCAAAAAATCCTGGTGGATCTGTTTAGACAATGCATTAGTCGGAAAGTAATTACTGCCCTTGGCTTCTTTTATTATTCATGCTGAACTCATCCAAAAGGGAAATGATCTACTTCTGTGACACCCACCTCTCTCCAAATACTATCCATTCTCTCACCATATCCCCCTTGGCACCTTGACTTAACTGTTGTCAAGAGAAACCTTGCCGTATTAGTTTAACCTCAATATCAGCATGGAATCTTTAATAACTGGTAATGCTGCGAGGTGCCAACTACAAATAAAGTTTCATCCAAACATTCTCTTCTGTACAAGCTAGAAAATGAATGTGGACTAGTCCTCAACAAATTTGACTATTGAAACAGTCACTTGGTGAGTATCACTCAATGATCCTTAATCCCACAGGAAAGCATGCTGAATGTCACCTTGAAGAACCTGCATATCCTCCCCAGGCACAGTCCTTCCTCATAATATCACCATCAGAATGGATGACTGTGAACCATAAACTAAGGCCAAACATGCTATCCATACTAGTTTTTTTTAAAATCACAGATTGTTCCCAAATTATATTCGATACTTGCCCTCACTATGTCTCTACTCAAACAAACGCATTTGACCAGTTACAATCAGTGGCATGTGGATTTTGGCCTTTTAATTTAAGTCCTTTATTCTGCTGGGAACTTTTCTACTGATAATTCTTGGCCCTAGGAACAGTGTTCAACCTCATTCCTTCCCAGTCTCAAAATGCTTAAAAATAACTGCAGCAAGAATTGTACTAATTATTAATCAGAGACTTGCTTTCTACTTGCATCTCCCTCCTCCATCCCGATTATCTGCTGCTGTATAAAATGCATACGTTATAAATGTACTTACTGTCCTGTTATGGTCATCATTTTCCATCCATTATAAATGTTAACTTATCTACCTGTTCCCACCAGAACTGACACGGACCTTATGACCATTATCATGCATATATCGTTTTTCTGGTTGAAATATTCCTGATGTTCAATAAATAACTTATTGACAAAGAAAGTAAATACAGTACGCATAAGTCTTGTGGGACACTTTGAGCGACATTCTTAGGCCACAGGTATATTGTCTTCTTAGGTTCTATGTTAAAAAATGTTCTGCGAGCGGCTCAGGTGATTTCTCTACTTGAAACAGTTACTTTTTAGGTCGAGCCTGAGCCAGCGCGCAAGCGCTGCTCTGGCGATCTGCTGTAGATAGAGTACGGAGGAGAAGCCCCGCCCATATTTTTCATTGGCTTGTGTCTTTGCCCTTCGTAAACGCTGCCTTCCGATTCCTTAATGGGCTTGTTAGTCCCTCATTAGTACGGCCGTGTCGTCATTTGTATCCTCCCATGGCTACTGGTCCCTTTACTTGGTTGTTACACGGTATGTGTACTTTTTCTTTATTGAGCGGGGACAATGGGGGCCGCTTGTTTGCAATGCCATAGGTCTCGCATTTAAATGCAATGCCATAGGTCTCGCATTTAAATGCAAGACCTATTGCATTGCAAATATTTTGATTTATTTTTTGCAGCTTTCTATAGCGCGAACTGGACTCGAAGGTTTTGGAGCGCTTTACATGAGCACAAACTACTTTGCACATCATATTAGCACCAGTTACCTTACGCACAAGGTCGGATTCATTTGTTAGGCACGGGGAGTTTAAGTGATTTGCCCAGAATCACAGGATGTTGAGCCGAGACCGAGGCTCGAACCTGGTTCCCCAGTTTCTAAGTCCGCAGCTCTGGCCCTAACGCCACATAGATCTACTTTCCACTAGTGGCCGTCCTCGCCCCTTTATGATGGCGCCCTTAATATGAACCAAGACCCGCTGTCAGCCCGGTATGGTTTAAACACTAGGATACGTGAGTAGCAAACTGTATCGCACCCCCCACATCACCCATCGACCTCTGTTCCCGGTCTGCCCGCCTCCTGTCGATCGCTCCCCATGCCATCCAGCCACATTGCCCTATGCCCCCCACCCCCTATCATCGATTGATCAACCCTGTCATTTCATTGCTCTGTGTCCCTGTCCCTCCCCTCTTATCTGATTCCCCCCAGTCCCCTCCATGCCCTTCTACCGCGAGCCATGCTGTGGATTATATGTTAATACCTACCCTGCAGGACGCACGAGCCGCCTCTTCTCACTCCTTGGCAGCTGAAAGGGTCTGAGGAATGGCAGATATTCAGAGCTAGTGGCACCACCCCAAGCCCCCAGACTCCCCCACTGATGCCAGGCCTCCTTTCTCCCAGTGCGCAGGAGAGCAGGCTACGGTGGTGACCTCAGGCTTGGGCAGCTCGCTCTCCTTACTTACATGGGTGCGTGTGAGCAGTGGCTGCAATACTTCACCGCAGGGAGTTGGGAAATGAGGAAATATGCTCTGTTTACTTTGTGAAAAACAGCCGGTCATCACCCCTTGATCACAGGTCGAGAAAGCTTGCCTGGTTGGTCCAGCTTCATGCGTACCCCGGGTTTTTGCATGCATCTATCTTTTTATATTTTTGGGTGAATGTTTTTTTTACATTTCTTATAACACGTGGCGCCTAGAACCTTTTTATTTCTCCAGCGGCTGGCTGGTGGCTTATCCATGACTGTTAATTTTAAAGTGTTTAAGACAAAGAGCTATTGAAACTCCCCAGGATCCACAGTGTTGAGAGTAGACCTAAACCTCCATCGAGCATTTCTCATAAAAAGTCGTTACATACTTAGCGGCAGTCTGGCACCCGAGATGTGATTGTTGGTGATGTGGGTTGCGTTCGTGTTTATCGGAGAAGAGGATACTATTTCCTGGAGTAAAACTCTTGCATGGCGCAGATTGGTCGGCTGGATCTTGGGGTAGTGGCTTTTCGGTTTTGGGATATAGTGCGGAATAGAATAAACAGAATGTGCTAGCTCCAAGAAAGGTAATCACTGAAAAGGAGCTCAAATTCCAAACAAAAACAAAAAAAAAGGTTGCTGGTACACTTGAATTAAAATTAACCACTGGTAATTACCATTTCCGATGTATCGTGTTTTACCATCAACTGCTCCAAATAGAGGCTGGCCATGTACAGGTCTATCTTGGTCCTATTGTAGTAAAAACAGTCCTGCCTGAACTGCCAGGCCAAGTTCCTCCATACGTGGTCACCAGCAATCCAGACCGGTGCAGCATTTGGTCTCCTCAATGGGGTTTGCTTGAGTCCTGTCACGTGGCACATGGAGCATGCGCCCCACTCCTGGTCAGACCAGTCGCACTTACGCTGTCTCACATAGACAATCGAAAAAGTGATGGGTCGGATGCTTTGATCTCAGCTACTGGTAATTTACTGTGTCCACATTCCAGTTAATCATTTGTTGTTTGCTATGCCAGTCCAGACAGAGATCAACCATTTGCAAATCGGAGTTGGTCGTGCTATAATGGGAGAGCGAAGTCTTAATTGCCGGGTCTCATGCTGTGTAGACGGAAAGACAAGTAGTCCCAGAAACCTGGTTATATGCTCCAATGTTTCTGTTTACTTGTCTGTGCATGTCTTTATAAAAACGGTGTAGCTCTGGAGTGACCAGTTGTAATCCCCACCCTCTAGTTGTTGATCGCCCCTCAGCCTGAACCACCGGTTCTGTGCTATAGTGGCACTCTGTGTAGGTAGAGAGAGCATGGGAAAATCTGTTGAGTGACTAGCTGTACTCCATTTGTTGTAGGTGATGAAAGCTTTGGGTCTGACTTGCCAGTTTGTAGGCCCTTTTTAGGTGCGTCTGCACTCTAAACCCAGTCTTCCTAAGTATCTACAGCTTCCGAGATCAGGCGCATTCAGTGTGGTATGGCCGTAGGCATTGGAGGCTGCCATTACAGGCCTCTTGTGCTGACACAGCCCACGTGCCTGAAGAAGGCTACCCTCAAGCATATTTGCACACTTCCCTTCAACAACTGCCCTCCTTTGCAAGCTTCCTGCACATAGCCAAGCACAGCCCTATCTTCAACTTGCTTATTTTCCACTTGCGCACAGGCTGAGACCTCCCTTTCTTAGGGGCCAGCACTAGCAGCAGCAGACCAGCAGTCTGGGACTTTTACTAAGTGCCTAGCCTTGCTTTGCACTGGCCACTAACCACCTCTCTATGTGACAGGGGCTGCAGGGACTACAGCTCAGCAGCTGATGCTCACCCGCTCTCCTGCTCCTGCCCGAACTCTGGGGAGGCAAGTTCTTTTCCGTGAAACTCTGTCTGCAAGTCTCCTTTTTTTTTTTAAATCAAGGACAGGCCCCTTATATGCAAATAATGTCTATGCCCCATCCCTCTGTGCGTATAGAAGAGATAGTGAGGCGAGGGTCTGAGTACTGCCTGGGTCCAGGGCCCTTAATGTCACCGGCCTAGCTCTCTGCCTCAGCACCCCCCTGGTCCCAGGCTGCTGGGGACAGCCAAGAGATGGGGGCCTGGAACCAGAGCTGGGGCCGGTGCAGCCCATCAGCAGCAGCTTGCAGCAGCTCCCCACTGACCGGCAGAAGAAAAGCCTTAACTGTCCTGTCTTAGGGCAAAGGTTTCCTTCATTGTCTTTCAGTTTTGGAGTGGAAAGTTAAGGGCCTCGCATATTGTAAACTTGATGCTGGTTTCTTTATAAATGAATTTAAAAAAAGAGCAGAATCTTTTTTTTTTTTTTTTAAAGTGCCCTTAGCGAGGAAGGTCCTGTGCGATTGTGGGACTGACAAGCACCACCTGGTGTGAGCGAAAGGCAAAATGCCTACAGCACCTGGTATTTCCAGGTGGTCTCCCATCCAAGTACTAACCAGGCCCGACCTTGCTTAGCTTCCGAAATCGGGCGCATTCAGGGTGGTATGGCCATAGGCATTGGAGGCTGCCGTTGCAGGCCTCTTGTGATGACACAGCCCGAGTGTCAGAAGCAGGCTACTCTCAAGCACATTTGCACACTTCCCTTGAACAACTGCCCTCCTTTGCAAGCTTGCTACAGATAGCCAAGCACAGCCCTGTCTTCCACGAGCCTTGCACTTGCTTATTTTCCACTTACACACAGGCTCGGACCTCCCTTTAGGTGCCAGCTCGAGCGCTAGAAAACCAGCAGCCTGGGATTTTCACCAAGTGCCTAGCCTTGCTTTGCACTGGGCTCTAAGGCACTCTATCAGGCCAGTTCTCTATTTGCTATCGCTGAACAGCGCTTTAGCGTCATGTGTGTGATTGGATAGCGAATGCAGGTGGCAGGAGAGGGAAGAAGGTAACAGGAGAGTCTATGAAATAGTTCTGCAGGAGAAGATACTATGCCTGACCTGGTGGGGTTCATACTTCTGTATGTTCACAGGCAGGTAGTGTTGGGGTAGAGCTTTGGTTTTAGCTCTCCGGAGGTAACATTGTGGGACCAGGTGCAAGATGTCTTTTTGAGATGAGCTTGCAGTTGTCCTATCGCTGAAGGCTGGTAGGTTGGGGAAGTAGTGTCTGGGGCATCCTTTAAACAAGAATATGCAATGCAATAGATCTCACATTTGCGAGAGTTTAAGCTATTAGCATTGTAAATGACAATGCCTTTTATTTATGTTTTAAAAACCCAAATATAAATAAAAGGCATTGCCATTTACAATGCCAATAACTCAAACTCACGTAAATGACAGACCTATTGCATTGCAAATGCTTGTTTAAGTATACTTCCACTGAGGCAGACTCTTAGTACTAAACTCTGTAGCAGGGAGAACTAAAAATTGCTTATAGGAAAACCAGAATAAACCAAAATTAACTGCAAACTATGCAAGAGGAATCCTCTTCTACACGTTCCTGGACTGGGAGCAGTTTTTCAGTTCATGGTGCATCCTCTTCTGAGCTGGAAGCACTCAGATTAGTTTACAAGGATGAGATAGCAGAAAGGAAAAAGAAATAGAATATGGCTGCTCTGACTGCACAAGAGAAAAGCCTGCCTTCGAAAAGAAACAGGCAGCCTTTATTCTTAAATAGAGGAAACTAACCTTGAAAGAGAAAATGTATTGTTGACATGAGCAGAGCCAGAAAAGATTGGATCTGAAGAGTGAGCGGGTCCCAGCGAAAAAATGGGGAGGTAAACAACAGTGATGGTAAATCAGAAGAACATAATTTAACAGCAGGCTACGTGATTGAGAACAACATAGGTCAGAGGTTAATTTCTTTAGAATTGGCTTGAAGTGGAAGAGAAACTCCTGGAAACCATACTGAAGGGAGGTTATTTAACAATTTGGGGGCTTAGACTGTTAACACCATGCGAGAGCCACGGGGCCAATTGAAGGGGTCCGCATTCCTTATATTTTGCGGGCACTTTTGTAAAAAGCACGGCCTTTTTACAAAAGTGCTGATTTTGCGATTTTATTGCAAATCGTGAAATCCTGGAGGGTCTGACTAGGGTAGTTCGGTGCAGCATCCACACTACACCTAGACACCATGTCTTTACTTATGGAGCCCAATTGGTCTCAGTCCTCTAGATACAGTGGTCTTAATTTCCAGGAACTAAGGACCCTGTGTACCTCTTGAAAGTTGAAGATAGGTAGTAACCCCACCACTAAGCATCTCCTAGAGCTGCTTATCCTAGATGACCTCCAGAATCCTGATAGGTCAGAGGAACAGGACAAAGTGGGTGGGAATGCTCCAGAAGATGCGTCAGGAGGGGTTTCCCCTAGTGACCCTAATTCTGAGCTTGACCAGGAGAAGTCTGATGACTCCACCTTGGTGAACTCTGATTCCCCAGGGAACAGTACAGATGAGACAGGACAAACGGTGTCCCTAGAGGTAGGTCCCCCTTTGTCCCTCCTGGGTGGGTGTAGAGGATGGATACAGGGGAGGTGTAGGTCCTCCTCTGCTCATTCCAATGCTTCTCGGAACTCCATAGGGACCTCCATCTCTAACAACAGGGAGGACTCTTTAGAGGGAATACCACCTGATCAAACTTGAGAGTTAGACTCAAGCTCAGGCAAGAACAGTTGTCCTTGATAAAGAGACCCTGGAAGTCCAGAGGGCTAGGAAGAATTTGGGACTAAAGTCCCATGGTCGTTGCACTAGTGTCCCTAGAGTCAAGGAAAATTCCTTTGATACTAGGAACCTGAGCAGGATAGGGGGGATGACATCCATAAATAGATCACTGCTTTAGAGAGGGCCTGTAACGTTCAGAAGGTCCCTCAAGGGCAGAGGGCAGCTATCCTGTGGCTGTCCTTGCTAACAAAGGGAGACACAAGCTCACTGTTAGGGAAGAGGATGCTGACGACTACTCAGTTTTGAAGAGTGCCCTCATGGATGGGTTTGGCTTAACCAATGAACAGTACAGGGTTAAGTTCAGGGATACTCAGGAGGCACACACTCAAGACTGGGTTGATTTTATAGACAATGCAATTAAGGCTCTGGAAGACTGGCTTCATGGAAACAAGGTACAGGACTACACATGATTGTACAATTTGCTAGTGAGGGAGCACATCTATAATATTTGTCCAAATCAACAACTGCACAAGTATCTGGTAGACTCTGATCTGACCTCTCCCCAAGAATTGGGAAAAAAGGCAGACAAATGGGTTCATACCAGGGTTAAGACTAAGGGGCCGATTCCGATTCGGGCCGGAAAACATACCGACCGACTCGGTATGGGAATATAGTCCGACCGACACGTACCGGCGTCGCCCGACCTGGGTAGTACGATGAAATGCATGTGAATCACGACCGACTCGTACGGAACACAAGCCGAACGACCGAACCGCACGGAAACCAGCTATCCGGCCGGGAAACCACGCGAATCGAACCGACCGACACGCACCAGGAATGAACCCGAACGAAACATACCCGCGAACTCCGACCGGCGCAGTACGATGTAATGCGTGGAAAACCAGACCGAGTCGCACGGAGCTCAAGCCGTACGACCGACACGCATACAAAAGCCAGCAGAAGGAAGCCAATACTCGGAGAACGACACGTACGCTGCACAATAAACCTAGCAGAAACACAGCGTGAACGACTCGGAGAAGCTCGCACGACACAACTGCAGCGTCCCACTCGGTCAGAAGAACGTCTCCTACATGCACAAAAAATACAAAGGGAAAAATACAAAAAAAAAGGGCCAAACAAGCAATGACAAAGTCAATAAATACAGGGAAAAAAAACATGGAACAAGGACACACCCCCAACTCCACCCATATAAAGGCCACAAATCCCTACTATGATCCTTTGCAAATTCAACAGACCTGCCAGCACAGAACACCATCAGACAGCAACCACAGACACACTCACAGCTCATCCATCACACAAGCCACACACCATTAGCACCTCAACAAATAGCACCCTCACATACACCCAGCAAAACCTACACTCACACACCCTCACTTGCACACCCACACACACATCAATCACCACCACTACCCATCAACATGCCCCCAAAGAAGAATCCAAAGTTCCTAGACAGTGAATTGGAAGTCCTGGTAGATGAGATCCTCAGGGTAGAGCCCCAGTTGTTTGGTACATTGGTCCAACAGACCCCCATGTCGCAGAAAACCAAGATGTGAGAGAGGATCGTCGACAGGGTCAACGCACAATCACCATGTTTGCGCACAAAGGAAGACATCCAGAACAGGTGGTATGATGTGCGCAGGAGGGTCAGGGACCTACTAAAGAAGGATTACATCTTGAGTCAGCGCACCGGCAGTGGCCCTCCTGCCAAACCACTATACCTCAGGCCCTGGGAGGAGAAGGTGCGGGCCATCCTACCACCAGTGAGCGTATATGGACTATCAAACATCCCAGAGCCTGGTGAGTATACAACTAATATACCCAATATTGTGTGACAATACACACACATCACTGTCAAGGGGATAGTCAAACCATGCACCCTTAGCAAATCCACAGCAACCAAAAGATAATCACCCCAAGATTTGTCTGTCAGTCAGATAAACACAATACTTGCCATCTCATAGTGATATGTAACTGTGTCATGATATGTACAAACCTAACTACAAATACAGCAAGGCAGTGGCACAAATATAACCAACAAACACAGTTAGACATTTTGCCACCACTAGAACACCACCTCACAGGGAAGCTCACTGAAAGGAAGGAATTCTGTGTATGCTGGTGAAGTCAGTGTAGCCAATAGCATGATGGGAGTTGTAGTCACAGATATTGCTCACCCTCACAATTGGCCCATCAACACCACTCTCAACCATGCTCACATCACAGGGAGTGGAAAACAACTGACAAGATGGCTGACACTGGGTACTGCTGTGGGGAGCACAAGGCCCTGCTGGGAACTGTGCACCAACCAACAGCAGGACACCACTGCCTGACATCCTGAAAGCCAACGTGCACTCCCTGCAATGGAAGCACGTTCCATGGTGGGATATCTGGCTGGGTGGGAAGGAGGACTGACAGCTCTGACCATAGTTACAAGCAGCTCCTCTCACACACCCCCTTAACACAAACTCCACACAACTCACCTGGGAGAATGCAATGCCTCACACTCCAATTAAATATCCCACAAAGAACCACCACCCTGGGTTATGCTGTGTGAAGCACAGGGACACTCTTGGGACTTGTAGCCAAACAAACGCCAGGACAACACTGTCAGCCATCCTGTCAGCACAGGCACACTACCCCACAGGGAAGCAGAATCAAAAGGAAGGAAGTATGGGCATGCTGGGAAGGGGGGTGTAGGCAATAGCATGATGGGAGTGGTAGTCACAGCTCAACATCCCCCACCCACATGGCCCAGCAAGCTCACACTGAAGCATGCACACCTCACAGGCAGTGAAAAGCCACTTCAAAGATGTCTGACACTGGCCTCAGCTGTGGGGAGCACAAGGCCCTGCTGGGAACTGTGCAACAACCAACAGCAGGACACCACTGACTGACATCCTGAGAGTCAACCTGCACACACTGCAAGGGTGGCATGCTTCATGGTGGGATAACTAGGCTGGGGGGAGAAGGAGGGCCGGATGTCCACCAAATACCACCAATGCTGGCCATGCACACACCTCAACATTCACATTGAAAAGCTTCAGGTTGGCAGGACAATGTGCTACACCAATATCAACCTCTGACTATGACAACTGAGGACAATGCAATGTACAGGCCCGCATCCAGAGGTACAGTCACAACTGTCAGGTGTGTGAACCATTGATGCCTGTAGAAACATAACATAGATTGTGTGTCTCTTCCAAAAACAGGTGATGATGGGGACACAGCAGCAGACGATGAGGAGTCCCTGTCCCAGGCTCCGGGGGACACTGAGCTCACTGGTGTGGAACAGCCTCTGCCCTCTTCGGATGGTGAAGACCTACCTGGCCCCTCCGGTGTGAGTCATCATGCAGCACCAGCAGGACCAACATCTGCACCCCCTGCACCCACCCCTCCAACAACTGCCAACACACAGACCACCCCTGCCAACACGGACAGACCAAGGACCACCGATGACAACAGCACAGGGACCCCGGCCCAACATGGAGCAACGGACAACGACCCCAGTAATAACCCCCAAGTGGGCCTACGGTCACCTGTGCGTGCCACCGCAGGTCCGGCACGTGTCGCCAGGGTTGGTGGGAGGGGTGGTAGACATAGGTCGCTGTTTGCAGAGGGGTCTGGACTGCATGATGACCTACAACTGGCACGCATTGCTGATGCGTACCAGAATAGCACCGGAGAGGTCAGCCAGGTAGTGGGGATCCTCAAGGACATTCAACAGCAGCAGGCTGCCCATCATGCCCGCTTGGACTCACACATGTCCCGTGTGGAGACACACATGTCCCGTGTGGAGACACACATGTCTGGCATGGAGTCCAAGTGGGACACATTGGAAGAACTGACACCGGTGCATAGGGACATATTGACATGCCTCCGCCAGATTAGCACCAACATGGCCACACCTCCCTGTGTGCCCACAACATCTGGTGCTGCAACAACTGCAACTGCCACAGGGAGGGAGGATGACTCTGGCGGAGAGTCCTCTGCACCGCAGCAGCCTGCACATGAGGGTCCCCCCCGAAAGAAGAGGGGTCGTCCGAGGAAGGAAAACTGAGAGGCCGATGGCCATGTACATCCCCCAGGAACCCAACACCTGTTCTGGAAAATCTCCTTTGTGTGCAAACTGTCCACCCTGTCGAATGCAACCCAACTCTCCCACATGACATGGGGAGCTTAAGTTGGCCCACTGTATCAGATGACTGTGGACTTTACTCAGGACATTTCTGCTACCAAGACTTCCAACTCATCTCGGAACTTTGGACTACAATCCCAATGTACAGCACCCACCATCCTGTGCACTATCCTCACACATGTATGGAAATAAACTCACTAATACACCATACTTGCCTCTGTTGTGATTCCAACGTGGTTTCTGTCATGGAGATGGTGATATGCTAAATGACACTGTGCTTGCTAACTGCTACAGCAAGTTCAACACCGTCATGTGAGTCATGGCGACGTGACACTTATGAGGGAGACACACCACTAGGGCTACACAACACATACACACCAGGGCCATCAGACTCATCGCCTACACTGATGTTGCCAGGAAATACAGTGGAATGCACAGACACCACACCTATTCACAGTCTGTGTTAACTAGCCCACAGGTGCAGTAAGCACATGTCAGTCAGATGTGTGACCACAGACAACGCACATCCCAAAGTGAAGCACAAGTTTATTACACATTTGCAACATGTTGTTTCCACTACAGATGCAAGGTAATCCTACGTGGCAGGGGACACACAGTCAACAAGTGTAGAAGAAAGAAAGTCCAGGGATGTGTGGCACATCACCTGTAGGGAAATGACTGCTTCCACCCTGGAAGTTGAATCATGGTGTCGGGGGATCACAGTTCACCAAACAACTCTGAAAGCACCCTGTGAAGGACAGACATGACACACAGTCAAAAGCACTGAAGAACAGGACAGAACTGCAATACTCATGCCCAATTCATGTCACAAGATACCTACACAAAACCAAGTTAGCATGTCAACACTGTTGGGGAGTACAGACTACCTGTAAGGACACATTGCTGCACGCATCCAGTCAAGTAGCACATGGCCACACTCAAACAGCAACAGAGCACCACCAACACATATCATGCAAACCCAAATCATTGACATGACATCTCTGCATACTCACATTCAGCTGAAGAAGTTGGTGATGAGCTGTGTGCGGACATCACCATCATCATCATCATTGGCATCGTGGCCCAGGCCAGGATCCTCCACAGGTGGCGGATGTTAGTCATCGTCATCCAGGATGAGAGGCAACTCCTTCAGCACTGCCAGGTTGTGTAGCATGCAGCAGATGATGACAATCTTGCACACCTTTGCTGGGGCATATGGGAGGGCCCCTCCTGTCTTGTCCAGGTAGCGGAAGCGGCTCTTCAGGAGACCAAATGTCCGCTCGATCACTCTCCTGGTCCGACCATGTGCCTCATTGTAGCGCATCTGGGCTGGTGTCACAGGGTTCCTGAGGGGTGTCAGCAACCACGGCATGTTGGGGTATCCGGAGTCACCTACAGACAGACAATTGCACATTAGCTGAGTTGGAAAAGAGGGCGGAATACAACATAGCAGAACACACACAATGGTACAAAGTCAGTACACACCGACAAGCCAGGCACGCTGGTTCTGCATCTGTGACATCATCCTCGGGATGCGACTACTCCTCATCACGTAGGCATCGTGTGCCGAACCAGGGAAACGGGCACACACATGTGAGATGTACATATCTGCAAGACATACCACCAGAGCATTGATCGAATGATAATGTTTCCTGTTCCTGTATGCCTGCTCATGTGCCTGTGGTGGTACCAAAGCCACATGTGTCCCATCAATGGAGCCAATGACATGTGGCATCCTCCCCAGGGCATAGAAGTCACTCTTGACGTCAGTGAGTTGTTGACGTTTAGGGAAATAGATGTACTGGTTCAGGCATCTCAACATTGCCTCCAAAACATCGCGTAGCACACGGCTGAACATAGTCTGTGACATCCCACGAGCAGACGCCACAGTGTGTTGAAAGGTACCGGTGGCAAAGAAGTGTAGGGCTGCCATCACCTTCACCTTGGGGGTCAGCGCTGTAGGGTACGGCCGGCCAGGTTGCAAATGTGGGGCCAAGCGCACTGCCAAATCATCAATTAGCTGCCTGGTGAAGCGGTACCGTCGGATGCTGTCACGTTCCACCATTGTTGCAAGGTCAGGGAATGGTCTATGGACAGCTGGTGCCCTGCAGTGCATAGGTGAAGAAAGAAAGATTGTCAGTCACCCCACATATGTGGCATTGACCATACTCAATATCACATGATACATCATTACGAGACACAAGTACTTGATGTGTGTGCCGTTCTGTATGGACATATGTGGCACCTACATGGCCATCATCTAACATCTCAGTTCAACATGTGTTGACAACAGGTTCCAGGTTGTGCTATGGGAAACCATTAGGCTGTGTCACAGTACCCATTTACTGCTGTCACGTTCCAAACACACACCGCAGTGACATGTCTGGACAGATGCACCACAGGCATCACAGCTCATTGACAGGTAGATTCCCAGGGACCCTGTCTTGCCACATGGACACTGGCATGACATGGCGTATCATGTACACGTCAGCAAAACAAACATGACTCCCATAGGTAGTGGCCCCTGTTGCCTCTGCAGGACAGACATGGACGTCTGTGACACACACACGCACAACATCAAAGTCCATGCACAAACAACGTGGATGTGGAGACTGACTCCCATTGTGCACATGGAATCAGAGACATCGGAAACACAACATGCACACAGACTGTGGAGGGCCATCACTATTGTGGCAATGGGTCACCCTGTGACGTACATACCTTCCCACATGGGACTCTGGGGGTATGTGACATGACATACACATACACAACCTGGAAATGTGACCATGCCACATGCTCTGAAATGAACAGTTGCACATCATAGTGGTCATGTGCACAACACACAAAGGATCCTGTCCCCATGAACACGTGCACAGCCTGGGAGTGGCTGCCCCCAAGTGCCACCCCAAAAACCACATGTTGACCCCCATACACAGAAAAGGTAATGCAGCCTTACATGCCTTAGGATACAGTGTGGACAGGCTGTGGTGTTGTAGGTGTGCCCCTGAGTCCCTGGCAAGTATATGTTACTGGCATACGTTCACCAGTGACAAGCATGGTGACATATGTGAGTGATCTGTACAGGGACGTGTCGTACAGCAATGGACCCATCGGTGTGCACGCACTGGCCATTGCATCTGTTGTGAGCGGGTACGCGTTGTACAGCAATGGACCGATCGGTGTGCACGCACTGGCCATTGAATCTGTTGTGAGCGGGTACGCGTTGTACAGCAATGGACCGATCGGTGTGCACACACTGGCCATTGCATCTGTTGTGAGTGGGTACGCGTTGTTTCCCGGAATGCGCGTTGTACAGCAATGGACCGATCGGTGTGCACGCACTGGCCATTGCATCTGTTGTGAGCGGGTGCGCGTTGTACAGCAATGGACCGATCGGTGTGCACGCACTGGCCATTGAATCTGTTGTGAGCGGGTACGCGTTGTACAGCAATGGACCGATCGATGTGCACGCACTGGCCATTGAATCAGTTGTGAGCTGGTACGCGTTGTACAGAAATGGACTGATCGGTGTGCACGCACTGGCCATTGCATCTGTTGTGAGCGGGTACGCGTTGTACAGCAATGGACCGATCGGTGTGCACGCACTTGACATTGAATCTGTTGTGAGCGGGTACGCGTTGTACAGCAATGGACCGATCGGTGTGCACGCACTGGCCATTGAATCTGTTGTGAGCGGGTACGCGTTGTACAGCAATGGACCGATCGGTGTGCACGCACTGGCCATTGAATCTGTTGTGAGCGGGTACGCGTTGTACAGCAATGGACCGATCGGTGTGCACGCACTGGCCATTGCATCTGTTGTGAGCGGGTACGCGTTGTTTCCCGGAATACGCGTTGTACAGCAATGGTCAGATCGGTGCGCATGCATTGGCTAGGGCCTGGCATGGCAACAGACGCGTTTTCGAAGCTTCAACGAGTCTGATGCAGTGAATTCAGTTGGCCAGCCACAACAATGTTGCAAATTCATGGGTGTCATGAAGTTGAATTTTTGAAGGATGCTGTGGGCGTGTATAAGTGGTGCAATTCCATGGATTGGCCAGATTCAGAAGATGCAAACGACTTGGACCTATCACTTTGGGCACATGGGACAGTATCTGCCTCTGCAGCACACATATAATGCTGGCTGTTCACCTGAGAGCTCACTTGCCTGCACTACATGCTCCAGGACAACATCTGCCACCAACACTGCTGCTGTCTCTGCATCCTCTGGCTACTGCAATGGCACGTACTGTGGAGAGAGCCCCAGCCTTCAGCCTTGAGGAGAACCAGGCCCTGCTGGACAGCCTCCTTCCACAGTACAGCAAGCTGTATGGGAAACCAGGGGAGCAGGTGAGTCGGCTGTCCACTGCCTTACTAATTGTGCATGTTGTCTGACTAGCAAGACTTACAGTGTGCACACCACTGGCTAGCATGCTCACTGAGTAGTTCTCACCCCCCAAAGTGTGTAGTTACATGCACTGAACAGGTACAGTGCAGTAACAGTGCATTCCAACAAGCTTTTACTTCCCAGACAATGATACCATGTAGTAACTGCTGGCAAACTGTTCATAGCCATCGTTGCACTGCCTGTGTACATCATATGCCCCTGTGATTGAGACAAGTATATCCAACTGTGCGATGCACGTATATGTTGCATGTGTAGTCATGGCCTTTTCACTTTGTCATCCTCACAGGTTGATGCCCACCAAAAGCAGGAAATTTGGCTGACCATCGCCCGGGCAGTAAGATCCGTGGGGGTCTACAAGCGCCGGATCCGCAACTGCCAGAAGAGGTGGCAGGACCTTCGGGGCTGGACCCGGAGGATCGCAAGGGTCCAGCTGAAGCTGTCGCCTCCTCGCAGGAGGGGCGGACACCGGACCCTGACCCCCCAGATGCTCAGGATCCTGGCGGTGGTCTTCCCTGACCTGGATGGGCAGCTGAAGGGCAGACAGCAGCAAGGAGGGGGTGAGTCCATGACTGCACTGTGAACTTTGTCTGACATGCTATGTGCCCTCCTCTGGCCTGGTTAAACTTCCACAGTACATCAGTCTTGTGGTCCAGGACCCATGTCCCTCAATTGTGACATGCCCACTCCTCATCTGATACGCAGGTGTGGCCCTTACAGTCAGGAAATTGTGTCACTTGGGTACTGTATCCTTGCATTTTGCTTCGCTCAAGGTGGGGGACAGCATTTGTTCCCGTGACTTTGTGGTGGGATTCATGGGTGGGTCAATTGCTTACACAATGCCTAAGTTCTGACATGTAATCTGGGTGTAACTTTGATATGTGGTCCACTTGCTGATCTGAATCACCACATGTCCCTGGGGTATTTGGCACACCCCCATGCTGCGGGTGGGAACAATGTTTGGGCCTCAGGAGTATGTATATCAAGTGTGTCACACATGCTTAGCCACCTGCCTACTGTCCAGGGCTCATCCCTCTTTCATGTGGAGCAGGACAGTCATGCCTACTCCAGGGCATACAATACACTCTGTACTCCCACTCCCGTGTATCAGCTGACATGTTGTGATCAGTGAAATGTTCCCTCAGGTGTCTGCCTCTGTGTCGTTGTGCTGTGGCTTCGTTGTCAGGACTACTGGGATGTTTATCGTTTAGGGCTCAGCATGCCATCTGAGATGTGACCATGAGAGATGATACTTCTGTGACTTATAGGTGTTTGACCACTTGACTGTGCACACAGGTGTATGCGACTGTGAACTCCAAGCAGCTGTTTTTCATTCACAGCAGACTGTGAGGTGCTCAGGTTCATAGAGTTGTGTTTCATGTCTCCCATATGTCCAATTGGCATGACGTGGACAAATAAGAGTTCAGATGATGTGGTTTGTGGGGGATGGACATGTGCACTTGTCAGCTACATAACTTGCATTCCCCATTACCTAGGATTGTGACACAGTGCAGACTGTTGTTGGTTGGCTGCCCTGCCCATGTGACTGGAGACAGTGATGTATGACTTTGCAGGCATGCCTGTGCCATGGCATTAAACTTCCTAAGGGTGATCCTTCAGGGGAGTGACATGTGCAACATGCACCCCATTGTGGCATTGACTATCCGGACATGGGTGCATCATGGTGTCTGGTGCTGGTATGCATCACATGCATCTCTAATTAGACTCTGGCCATCCCTTTATCCGGACACCTGTACTGACTCAGTGGCAAGAGATGTGATGTGTGCATGTTCACATACTTCACCGTGTTCTCTGCAATGTCCAACAACTGTGTACGTGGTGCATGTGTCCACCCTGGGGTATTACCATCCAACAGGCACCAGACAGATGGGTGCAAGGGCAGGAGGGGTGTGAGTGCCATGGTTGACCATCAGACTGACAATTGGCTTCTCCTAATCTGTGTGAGCACTTTTGGCAATGTTCAACTGAGGATGCCAGGGCTTGCTCTGTAATGTGCTGTACTTACTGTGGTGTGTGCAGTCAGTGCAGGTGACTGATGTTTGTCTGTTTCCCTAATTGTTTGCAGATACATCCACGGCCACAGGAGGGGACAGCTCCACGGACCAGGAGGAGCTGCAGAGCCAGACTGGGTCAGCAGCCGATGAGTGGTCGGAGGGACCCAGTGGCACGGAGGGCGAGGGGAGCCACACCGAGGAGTCCTCAGCACCATCCACCTCAGCTGAGGACCACAGCAGCTCGGAGGATGACTCCCTTGTGGAGGAGGGTGTCAGCAGCCACCACACCCCAGCTAGTATGTCTGGCCCTGCCTCCACCACCACCACCACCGCCCTCCCATTGGCTCCCATTCCAGAGGTCCGTGGAGGCTCCCGTGTTCGGGAGCGTGTCTCCTTCGTGCCAGGCACAGCACCCCCTGCCCCTGTGTCCCCTGCTGCCCTGAGTGAGGAGTCTGTGTACCTCCTTTGCCAGCTCCATGTAGGGCAGACAGCAATGCTGAGTGTCCTCCATGCACACACCACTCTGTTGACACAGCTGGTGTCGTTCATGGAGGGCATCTCGACGGGCATGTCTGCCCTACAGAGGAGCAATAGGTCCATGGACTCCTCCCTGACGGCAGCAGTGTCCCTCCTCCAACAGTCCATCACCCCTCCTACCTCTGCCCCATCCACACTTCCTGGCACCCTACCTGTCCCAAGCACATACACACCTGCACAATCACCCAAACACACAGACACGAGCAGCACAGAAACACACAAAACAAGGGCAAAACGTGCACACAAGCATCCTCAAGGGACTGATACCACACCCACAGGGGATGGGGAACAGACACACACACAGGCATCCACAGTCACTCCGCAGTCCTCAATATCCTCTCCCTCCAAGACCCCTTCCCTTGCCTCACCTGCAACCCCACCTACAAAGCAGCTCTTCCTCTGTGACCTCGGCCTCTTCCCCTCCGATCCTGCTGATCCAGCATACAGGGGGAAGAGGAAGTCCACCCACACAGAGGGGAGTGCCCCTCGCCCCCAGACACCCTCCCCCAGGCGCAGACAGACTGAGGCCCCCACCCGCAAGTCCCCCCAGGCCCAAAAGAGCAAGACCCCGCCACCGCCCTGCAGGTCAACCACACAGTCTCCTTCCTCCATCCCTCAGGCCCCCACTCCACAGGTTCCCCCACCACACCCTGCCCCAGGTTCCCCCACCCACAGATACACCATCCCCAAAATGATGCGGCCTTCTCCACCTACCACTTGCTCTTCCAGCCCCACACCCTCCGCTGCACATGTTTGTGCCACTGGTGTGGAGACCGTGTCCTCCCCCTCTGTCCTGCCAACCTTACCTGAACCCCATTCTACTCCCCTGGAGATGGGCACTGCAGTGGAGTCCACTACCACCCCGTCTGACTTGGGCACTGCATTGGGGAACCTGTCCACTCCATCTGGCCAGCCCACTGGAGTTGTGCCGGCACCCACACCATCTGACTCATGCCCCCCAGTTGTGCCGGCACACACCATGTCAGACACCTCCACTGCAGTTGTCAGTGACTCTCCAGCACCAGCCACCCCTTCCCTGCCTCCTTCTGGTGAGCCCTGATCCTGTCCCTGCGGTGCCTGGCCTGCCCCCCGTATGCCCCTCCGAGGGGAGTGTCCCTGGTTAGTAGCAGTGCAGGCAAGCAAAGGGTGACATCTGCCACTGTCACCCTGTTTGGACTTTAGTCATGGACTGGCCATTGGCCTTTGGGTTTTGTCTGGACTTTCTATTTTCAATTCACATATGCTGAATAAAGCTCCTTTCAGTTCTCTAGTGGTTTTGCTTCAGATGTACATGATGTTGAGGATGCTAACCATGCCCTTGCTGCAGTGATGGTAATTTTTGATATCAGGTAAAAGAAGTGTTACTGTGCAGGACTCCATGTGGTCCAGGGTGAATGTGTCCTATCCTGGTGTGTAGCCATGTCATCCTTTGCAGCAATATGAGGGTGTCATGTTTTTCATATTTGCCAATGGGATTCCCTACATGTTTTTGCAATATCACATCTGTGGCTTACACCCCTGCACATCAGATGTGCTTGCCATTGTTCAATTTGTCTATTTCCCTGACCGTGTGACCATCTCCACTGGACATGCAAGTTTGGGCATCAATGGGGAAGGACTCATCTGTGGTATCAGTGCAACTTGCTATACATTTGTATTTGAACTGTGCAGATGATTTCGGTGACATTGCCATGACCAGGCTGATGTGACGAGAGCCTTCATTTTGTGCTAATTGCTGACTGAGTGACCAAGTGTTCTGCTGACATGATAGAGCCCTGCAGAGTCAACGTATGGCACAGCTTTCCTTACACAGGAGTGGAGTCCCCTCATGGCAGTGTGTAATTCCGTGACATTGCCTGAGCCCAAGGTGTGTGTTGTGTGAGCATGTCTGTGTGTGTTCACTTCCATTTTGCTACGCAGGCTGGGGTCCCTAGTGATGTTCCTGTTTGTGATGCTTGCTGAGTTGACCTATGTTCCCCCAAAATCTTCGCCCTGGGTTCTCTGGGATGTGGGTGCATGGCACATTACTGGCCATCAGGGTGTCATCCATAGGTGTGTTTGCTGTCAGGGCTGAGTTTGTGGGCAAACGCAGATGAGACACAGTCAGGATTCCCCTTGGCACTTGTTGGTTACACAAGTCATGTAATTTACAGTTTGTGTTAGCTTTCAGTGATTGTGACACGTTGTGTGTGTGACTGCTGCCACTCCTCAGGGTCAGAGCTGCAATGTTGGAAGTTGTCTATGTGTGTTCTTTGTGGGTGACCTTGGCTTCTTCATTGGTGTCTGACTGTGGCCGGGATTCCATTGGTTGGTGTGGATTGGACGTCATGCCCATGTACAGCGTACTGTGCAGTGTGTCAGACATTCACAAGTCTTGTTGACTGGCCATGTGTGATGGGTATCTCCACCTTAGTTCCCCCCACCACCCCTGGGATTGTCATGGGTGCATGTGCAATGTCACCAGTCCATGTGAGCTTCACTGCTGCACATTGGTGGAGATCAAGGTGTGTGGTGTTGAGTGTGTGCAAATGAGAGTTGTTGCACGGCTAGACCCCTACCTCCATGTTGGCCTTGGCTGACAGGCCATGCTGATTGATTTGTGCTTGTGTAGGTGGGATGGTAGTTAGTTGCTCAGGACACATGACTGTGGTTCACAGTGTGTACGACATCTACCTTTGTCATCACAGTGGGATTATCATGCAGGCCAGTGTCACCACAATGTGGGGTCCCTGGGGTAGTGCTGTGGTGGGTCTGTCTCTTGCTGTGTTAGTTGCTGTTCCTGCAAGCTTGTGTGACATGTGTAATTTGTGCTCCCTCTCATCTAACAATGCCTGATTGCCCACATAGGGGAATCAGATCCATGAGTTACTTTTGTGTGGCACTGTATTGACATCTGTGTAATAGGGATTCAGGCCTCCTCATGTGTTGTGTGGTTGCCTGGGGACACTGGCACACACCCCCATCACCTGTTGTGTTTGATATGCAGTGTGAGTCTGCCTGTTTGTGTTTGTGCATTTGCACCACTGCATTGGCATTTCTTTAGTGTGCCATTGGCTGTATGTTGTTTGGTGGCTTTCCCCTGCTGTCCCTGGGACTCCTAGGTCATCAGTCAGCACAATGATCATGGTTTGTATGTCCCATTGCTGCCATGGAATGGTATTTGTTCACCTGACATCTACAGTCTCCCCAGGATATCTACATTTGTGTGTCCATTGGTGCAGATATGTGGGTCTGCATTATGATGGTCACTTCTGTCATTGTGTTATTCGTGAATGTTGACAATGTGAGCCCACATCGGTGATGTTTGTCTGCACATGGCCAAAGCGATGTTTCATTGGCACTGCACTGTTTGCCTCACCCAATCTATGTTGATATGGGACACAAGCACTACTATGCCACTGATGTGTTTGTTGTTGTGTGACCAGGAATCATCCATGCAGTTTGGCATTTGCAGCTTTTCCCATGACATCACTTACATTTTGGTCACTGTGGTGATGGGGCTTTAGACCCCATTGCCACAATGTTCAAAATGTGCTTCAGCTATGGACCCCACACTTACCTTTTGGTCACTGTGGTGATGGGGCTTTAGACCCCATTGCCACAATGTTCGAAATGTGCTTCAGCTATGGACCCCACACTTACCTTTTGGTCACTGTGGTGATGGGGCTTTAGACCCCATTGCCACAATGTATGAAATGTGCTTCAGCTATGGACCCCACACTTACCTTTTGGTCACTGTGGTGATGGGGCTTTAGACCCCATTGCCACAATGTTCGAAATGTGCTTCAGCTATGGACCCCACACTTACATTTTGGTCACTGTGGTGATGGGGCTTTAGACCCCATTGCCACAATGTTCAAAATGTGCTTCGGCTATGGACCCCACACTTACCTTTTGGTCAGTGTGATGATGGGGTGTTAGACCCCATTGCCACAGTGGTCATGGTCTGCTTGCATTGTGGAGGCCACACACATTTATGTATGACACATGTGATAGGGGGTCACATTGTATGTTCAATGTCATGTTCAGTGTTGTAGGCATTTGACACAGACTAGACACGCTTGTCATGGTGTTGGGGGGGGATGTATTTTTCAGACATTCACTATGTTGGAGTATGCTGGTTGTGTCATGCATTACCCATCCTATGAGTAGGGGTTGTGTGGGTGGTAGGCATCCAGGCCCCCATGAGTAGGGGTGGTGGTAGTGGTAGGCATCCATCCCCCTATGAGTGGGGAGGGTAGTAGTGACAGGCATCCAGGCCCCCATGAGTAGGGGTGGTGGGAGTGGTAGACATCTATCCCCCTATGAGTGGGGATGGTATTAGTGGCAGGCATCCATCCCCCTATGAGTGGTGAGGGTAGTAGTAACAGGCATCCAGGCCCCCATGAGTAGGGGTGGTGGGAGTGGTAGGCATCCATCCCCCTATGAGTGGGGATGGTATTAGTGGTAGGCACCCATCCCCCTATGAGTGGGGATGGTATTAGTTGTAGGCATCCATCCCCTTATGAGTGGGGATGGTATTAGTGGCAGGCATCCATCCCCCTATGAGTGGGGAGGGTAGTAGAGACAGGCATCCAGGCCCCCATGAGTAGGGTTGGTGGTAGTGGTAGGCATCCATCCCCCTATGAGTGGGGATGGTATTAGTGGCAGGCATCCATCCCCCAATGAGTGGGGAGGGTAGTAGTGACAGGCATCCAGGCCCCCATGAGTAGGGGTGGTGGGAGTGGTAGGCATCCATCCCCCTATGAGTGGGGATGGTATTAGTGGCAGGCATCCATCCCCCTATGAGTGGGGAGGGTAGTAGTGACAGGCATCCAGGACCCCCTGAGTAGGGGTGGTGCTAGTGGTAGGCATCCATCCCCCTATGAGTGGTGAGGGTAGTAGTGACAGGCATCCAGGCCCCCATGAGTAGGGGTGGTGGGAGTGGTAGGCATCCATCCCCCTATGAGTGGGGATGGTATTAGTGGTAGGCATCCATCCCCCTATGAGTGGGGATGGTATTAGTGGTAGGCATCCATCCCCTTATGAGTGAGGATGGTATTAGTGGCAGGCATCCATCCCCTATGAGTGGGGAGGGTAGTAGTGACAGGCATCCAGGCCCCCATGAGTAGGGGTGGTGGGAGTGGTAGGCATCCATCCCCCTATGAGTGGGGATGGTATTAGTGGCAGGCATCCATCCCCCTATGAGTGGGGAGGGTAGTAGTGACAGGCATCCAGGCCCCCCTGAGTAGGGGTGGTGCTAGTGGTAGGCATCCATCCCCCTATGAGTGGTGAGGGTAGTAGTGACAGGCATCCAGGCCCCCATGAGTAGGGGTGGTGGGAGTGGTAGGCATCCATCCCCCTATGAGTGGGGATGGTATTAGTGGTAGGCATCCATCCCTTTATGAGTGGGGATGGTATTAGTGGCAGGCATCCATCCCCCTATGAGTGGGGATGGTATTAGTGGCAGGCATCCATCCCCCTATGAGTGGGGATGGTAGTGGTGGCAGGCATACATCCCCCTATGAGTGGGGATGGTATTAGTGGCAGGCATCCATCCCCCTATGAGTGGGGAGGGTAGTAGTGACAGGCATCCAGGCCCCCATGAGTAGGGGTGGTGGTAGTGGTAGGCATCCATCCCCCTATGAGTGGGGATGGTATTAGTGGTAGGCATCCATCCCCTTATGAGTGGGGATGGTATTAGTGGCAGGCATCCATCCCCCTATGAGTGGGGATGGTATTAGTGGCAGGCATCCATCCCCCTATGAGTGGCGATGGTAGTGGTGGCAGGCATACATCCCCCTATGAGTGGGGATGGTATTAGTGGCAGGCATCCATCCCCCTATGAGTGGGGAGGGTAGTAGTGACAGGCATCCAGGCCCCCATGAGTAGGGGTGGTGGTTGTGGTAGTCATCCATCCCCCTATGAGTGGGGATGGTATTAGTGGCAGGCATCCATCCCCCTATGAGTGGGGATGGTAGTAGTGGCAGGCATCCTTCCCCCTATGGGTGGGGATGGTATTAGTGGTAGGCATCCATCCCCCTATGGGTGTGTATGGCATTGGTGATAGCCATCCCGCCCCTATGGTTCTGCTGTTGCTAGTGTACGTCATTTCTGCATCCCTGTGTGTGTGACATATTTCGGGTACGTGTCGTTTGTTTGTGTTTTGGGTGTTTGACTTACCGTCTGCGTCGTACGCGTCCGTACCGGTAATAGATGTAGAGTATTGGTAGGACCTGCGCGATGGGATTCATGGTTGGGTCGTCTCGTTCGGGTTTCTCGTGGCTTGGACTCGTACTCGTCGCTGGCTTGTCCGTCTCGTCGCCGTGGATCGTCTTGTGGCGCGAATCGGAGCTTATGTACAGCTCTCCCGGATGCTCTGATGTGCCGGACGTAGCGACGGGTTCGGCACGTACGGAAGGCGCATCGTACTAGTCCGGCCGGAAGGTGCTGTGTATTTGCTTCCGTGCGACTCGAATCGGCGTTTACGGATCCGGCTCGGGTGGGGAACAGGAGCTGGATTTGGTGAGTATGGCTTGCTCGGAATCTGGGCTGTTATGCGCATCGTACTTGTTCGTTCGGACGACTGTTCGAATCGGTCGGGAAACACGCGTTCGGCTTGTTTTTTTTCCGGACAAATACTGTTAGGTGCGCTTCCGGACGAGATCGGAATCGACCCCTAAGTCTCAAGGTGGTGGTGACCAGAAGAAAGATTCTTCCAAGGCCCAAGAGAAAGGTGGGGAAAAGTCTAAAGAGAAGTCCTCTGAAGGTCCCCAAAAATCTTCCTCTGGGGGTGGGTCCCAATCCTCTTCCTCCCCTGGTAAGAAACCCTATTGCTATCTCTGCAAAGAGAAATGACATAAGGCAAGATATTCCAATTGCCCCAACGCCAGGAACAAGGAGACCACTACTACTAATACTCCTACCACTACACCCCCTAGTGCCCCTAGTAGTAGCACTCCAAGTAGTAGTAGTGCCCCCAAGATTTTAGTTGGAATCTCATGGGGTACTGAGGTGGAGTCTGGCCTAGCCAGACCCCCTACACAGGCCACCTTAGTATGTGATGGTGGCATGGGTTTCGCCACTTTTACTGTAAGTCCCAATACCTTGGGCAAGTACATACAGGAGCCTCTGATCAATGGTCAGAAAGCTGTAGCCTGTAGGGACACAGGGGCTAGTGTCACCATGGTGACAGGAAAACTTGGGTCCCCCCTTCAGCTTCCACCTGGATACATGTACAAGGTGACCAACAATGATGGTGTTAGAACAGATCAATCCATGGCAATATTCAATCTCAGTTGGGGAGGGGTAACTGGCCCTGAAAGGGTGGCAGTATCCCCCAACCTGCCTGTAGATTGCCTGCTGGGTAATGATCTAGAGATTTCAGCCTGGGCTGAAATATAACTCAGGGCCCATCTAGAGATGATAGGCCTCTCTGAGCAGGTTGGTGTGACCCCTAGGGCACAAGGCCAACGCCCAACAAACCCTGGAGCAGTGGAGCCTGAAAGAATGGCCCACCCAGCTCCAACAGAGAGCACAGGGAGGAAGAAAAGTCTTCCTCCCCCAGACTGTAGGTGAGGGTCAGCCTCCTCAGGGAACTGATCCTGCCCCTTGTGAAGAAACCGCCCCAGAGGAGGTCAGGCCTGTCCTGACAGAGCCACTGAGGGCAGGGGGCACCAAGTCTGGCCCTCTCTCTACCAAGCCCGTCAGCCAGGAGCTGCAAAGGCCAGGGATGTCAGTGGACCCCACAGGGCCCACTGCCAAGAGGAAGCCCCTCATCCACAGATTAGGGACTCCCAGAGTAGTAGTACTAGCCAGGTGGATAGCCCTCAGCAATCTGAGGGATCCCTCTTAATCTTAGCAAGTGACATCTCCCAAAGGGACTCTATGGGGCAAAGCAAGACCTGGGACAAGACTGTCCCACACCTTCACTGGCCTGACATTGTTCCAGCCAGACAGGATCAACCAAAAGTTGTAATCAGCAAAAGGTTGACTCCTAGGGATACGTACAGGTTAGTCATAGAGAGGAAAGACTTTGTTGTGGCCAGTGCTCTGAGAAAGTTGAGGCCAACCCTGTTAGGGCCTCACTTCCCTAGTCAGACACCCAACAAGCCCCTCTCTTGGCTCAAACAGTTGGCATGTAGACACCCCAAACTTTTGAGAGGATCGAAGCCCCTACAGGGGAGGAGCTTCTCAGTGGACCACAGGATAGGGAGTATCCATGCAAGTGCAGGACCTTCCTTATATGGCCACTTAGAAAATAAGGACTCAACTGGGCAAGGTTAGCCTTATCTCATTTTGTTTGGGGGACGGGTTATGTAGGAAGGTAGGATCTTTCTAGCATGGTTACCCCCACTTTTTGCCTGACGTCAGTCTGTTTTTCTGACTAGTCTGACTGGGATCCTGCTAATCAGGACCCCAGTCACTGTGATCTCTCCCTAAATTAGCATGGTAAGTACTTTTGGTACCTTCCTAATTGGCTACTGGTGTACCCTTCTAAGTCCCTAGTATATGGTACTAAGGTACCCAGGGCATAGGTATACCAGGGGTCTCCCATGAGCTGCAGCATGTATTATGCCACCCATGAGAGACCACTCAAACTGTGACTACAGGCCTGCCATTGTGGCCTGTGTGAGCTGGTGCTAGCACCACTCACAACAGATATAAGTTTACTTATATCTGAGGTCACTGCACTTAAAACCTATAAGTCACCCATAAGGTAGGCCTTTCAATCCTGAAGGCAGGGTGCTTGATTATAAGTGTGAGGGTGCCCTTCATGAGCAGGACACCCCCTACAAACCTAGGATTCAATCTCCCGGCTTTTTAAGTGCGGTCAGCCATTTAAGACATGTAGTGGACATCAAGTCAAATCTCAGATGTCTAACTATATATTGGCTGCACCGAAACCAGTCATGTTTGATATCAAACATGTTGGAATCCTACCCCAACACCAATTCCAGTGTTGGATGTAGGATCCCATGTACTGGGGGGGGGGCTCCCCTAGGGAGCCCCCCTGTATTCCCGGTACCAGCCTTTCAGGGTCTAACAGCCAGCTAGTGCTGCTGCTGACCACAGACACAATTTTGCCCTCCTGCTGCTGAGCCAGGCTCGAGCAGGGGAAGGTAGAACAATAGGTTTCCTGTCACAGGGAGGTGTAACCACCTCCCAGACAGGACTTAGTATATTGGGCTGGGCTGGGGGTGCTTGCCAGCACCACCAGACTGCTTTGGAGGGCTCCTTTGGTGCCCTCCTTGTACACTCCAGTTGGAACCAGTTCAGGAAGCCGTTGGCTCTCGCTCTGGTGCAAAACTGAACAAAGGACAAGGGAGTATTCTCCCCTCTGTCCAGCCCCTCCTCAGGAGGGATCCCTGAATCGTCCCAACCCTTTCACTAGGGTACTTAAGGGCTTACCTGTGGTCGGCTCTTCAGATTCATCGTGGGACAAGATTCAGATCTGAAACCACTTCATCTTCAACCATCTGGGCACTTTGAACTTTGTTGGACTTTGCTTTGGGAACCGAGACTGCATGCAGGAAGACTCCTGCTGCTCCTGGTCATATCGTCCTGCTAGTCTTCTGTGTTGTCTGTGCCTATGCTCCATACATGTTCTTCTCCAGGCCTGTGGACATCCAAGACACCCAAAGGAATCTCCCTTGGAGTGAAGTAGTCACTCCCCTGCATCTGTAGGTACTGCAGCCAAGCTGACAGGTCTGCTGCTCCTGACATCCCACGAACTCCCAAAGGCTCAGCAACACAGGTGGTGGTTCTTCAACTCCTTCAATGCCTGCACTGTCTTCTCAGCAAGTTTGAAGTCAGTATCTCTTGTCGGAACCACTGGAGCAGTACCCCTGTGCACCACATTGACTTGCCGTTGCCAAGGATTGTTGAGTCTCTTCTCCAGAGATCTCCGGGCTCCAAGAAGCTCCAGCCCCCAGCATGTTCTGCTACCAAGATCTTTGTCCTTACCACATTCTCTGCAACCTGGGCCTGCATTCTTGGTGAGCTTCTCGAGGTCCTCTTGCGAGTCCTGTGCCTTCGGCCTGTGGGTCCTCTTGAGGGTCATCTTTGGCTCCAGTGGGCTCCCCTGCCTGCTCGGGGCCTACTCTGACTCTTCTGCACTTGGTGAGTCCCTTGAACCTTCTTCGCTTTCCTCATCTTTTGATGCTGCCAAGGCTTGTTGGTTCTCCCGACGGACATCGACCCCCTGGCTCTCGACTTCCGATGTGGGACAGCTGGTGAACGGCTCCTGGTCATCCACAGCGTCGCCTGATCCTCACAGACCCCTGGTGTACCTATGCCCTGGGTACCTTAGTACCATATACTAGGGACTTGGAAGGGTACACCAGTAGTCAATTAGGAAGGTGTCAAAAATACTTACCAAATCCAATTTAGGGAGCGAGCACAGTGACTGGGGTCCTGATTAGCAGGATCCCAATCAGACTAGTCAGAAAAACAGACTGACATCAGGCAAAAAGTGGGGGTAACCATGCTAGAAGGATCCTACCTTCCTACAGTCAGGGTCGTCAGTGAGCATCGTCATTGCTAATTTGTTGTGTCGGGGCGCAGCTGACATGCTCGCACTCAGTGCCCAGGCTGGTTAGCAGGGCTGATGAGCAAATCTAGTTGAGCCACAGAATAAGGTGGACACAGATACAGTGTTTTGAGTTATCAGCATCTCTCTCGTGGTCTCTCTGACCTCTCCTGCTCAGCTGTCACTTTTTATTTCCTAAGTACCACGTGATATGGGAAGACACCCAATACGCCTGCAATGAGGGTAACAGTATGTAGTATTCTGCCCTTGTTATTCTTATGTGATTTACACCTCCTGCTCAGCCAGTGTTTGTGCTTTGTGCTCAATAGAATGTTGGAGTCATGATGTGCCTCGGAATGTTGGGTGCCTGTGAGGTGAAGTGACAGCGGAACATGGGGTGAGCAGCAGGCAGGCTGCTCCTGGTGGGGCTGCTTCATAGATCTTTACTACTTGCTCTTTTGATCCTGTAACCTGCAACCTACTACAATAAAACTTCTTGTATTTCATCTTACCTGCATGGACCTCATCACTACATTTATTTGGCGACGAGTTGGTGACGTACCTACGTGGAACAAGCAGATCTCAGGAACCTGGCGAACAAATGTGGACCTGGAGATGGCGCAATCTACAGAGACTACAGTGGCAACAACCAAAATGTACAAAAAAGGAGGTATCCACAAGAAAGGAAAATCAGCGTACATGATACAAGGCTGTTCTACACAGAACAACAACGCCATCTCTGTAAAGGTGTCAAACGCTACGGAGGAACGTATCCGACGCCTCTCTGTGCTGGCCTATAAGTGTCTATTGAAATTTTCTTCCATCTCAAAGTTGTGCGGTAACTTTACAAAAATGATCTTCACCAGTCAAGTCAACAGTATCGGTGTTCGTCTGTCGTCTCAACTTTTCTGCAGCGTGTGCATGAACATACCATTATTTATACAGTTTAATTTCTATTGTCCGTTATTGTTCATTGGGACAGCTCTCTTTTCCTAGTGTGAGGCGTTTACCAAGGATTAGAGTGCTTGTGTGACGTTTCCATATCTCGTGCTCATTGCTTCAGTGAACTCATTTTTATGCAGCTTTCAGCTACTCACGACATGTGGTTTTTGCCTAATATTACAGTGATTTAAATCTCAGGACTGTAGCATTTTTGGTCACATTCTTGTTGTCATTTTGTTTCATTATGGGAAATCTCAGTAATTTGGGCATTCCTCCCATTCACAATGCATGTTTCTGTATCTACGTTATCTATCACACTTGTACATTTTTCACTTGTTTTCTTCCCTACATAGGTATAGCAATGGGTCTAGCCCCATTTGTTCACATTACACTTGCCTACATGGGCTAAGTTTTGCGGTTATGGGCCCTGGGTACACTCCTATAGGGGTTCATTGTTCATTTTACATGTGTACGTTTTACACTTTATCTCTTCCCTACACAGGGAGGGCAATGGGTTCTAGCCCCATTTGCTCATACACGTGCCTACACGGGCTACATACGGTTTTCTCCCTTACACAGGGCACCGTTGCATGGGTTTCAGTCCCATTTACAATTACTACTCACTCTCACTACAGGGAGTAGGTCATGGGTCGCAGTCCCATTTTCTCTTACACTGTTACCCTCACACAGGGTGTGTCTTATTGGGATCTTTCCCAATCACATTTGCTTACGCCCTCTTGCCAGGGGTAGGTCATGGGTCCAGTCCCATTTACAGTAGCTACCCTCCCTTATGTCTCGGGGTAGGTCATGGGTTTCAGTCCCATTTGCTGTTATTTTCTTGCAATGTTGTCTTATATTATGTTATATTGTCTACTTGGAAACTCATTGTTTTGCTTATTCCTTTTGAATTGTCAATTTGAAAATTGGGGAGGATGAATTATCTCATTGTATTTTATTCTCTCTTTCCCTGTTTTCTCGCCTGTTCAGTTTCCCTTGTGATGTTACACATCCTTTGCATCCTTGGTATCTGGACTACAATTGGTTGTTAGTCTTCCCTTGTCTCCAGTCGTTCCCTCTTTGTAGTTTCTTCCTTGTTTTGGAGGTGATCCTTCCTTGTCGATTTCGTGTGTCTTGGGGAAGTCTGGTGTGTAGGTCGTGTCGTGCCTTGTCCTTCCTTCCTTGCTTGCCTGCCTGGCCAGTGGGTATGTTTGGGGGTAGTCTTTGGTGCGTCTATGTCTTTCTGTTCACTTGTTGTTCTTTACGCATTATCACTGTTTTCTTCTCCATTCTACTCTTTGTTGGAGAGTATGCATCATTTCTATTCATGTATATTTACTCTTCGCTTTGTCCACGTTTTCTTTCACCTATCTCTTTGCTCTCTCCTGTTTAGTCACTTCTTTGCATCCTTTTTGTATTCGTTGTTGGAGAGTTTGGGTCCTTCCCATTTGTGTATGCTTGCTCTTTGCTTCCTCCTCGTTTTCTTCCACCGGTCTCTTTGCTCTGCCTTTCTTGTTCTCTGCTCTGACATTTATGCTGTTCCATCGTTGTTCTTCCTAGTTATTTCTTCCTTGGTTCTCTCTCTCGTTACATATTATTCTAATACATGACTTGTGCTTCTCTTGTGTAAGGAAAGGGGATATGTAGTATTCTGCCCTTGTTATTCTTATGTTATTTACACCTCCTGCTCAGCCAGTGTTTGTGCTGTGTGCTCAATAGAATGTTGGAGTCATGATGTGCCTTGGAATGTTGGGTGCCTGTGAGGTGAAGTGACAGTTGAGCATGGGCTGAGCAGCAGGCAGGCTGCTCCTGGTGGGGCTCCCCTTCACAACTCAACTACCTGTTGTCTGTAACTATTCAACATGTTACCTACTTGAATAAATCATCCTTTATTACATCCTACCTGCGTGGACCTCTGTTACTACACAGTAATAACACCCCTCCCTGAATGGGTCAGGGTCATAGTAGCTGGTACCCGTTATGTCACTGGCACAATATTACAGTCTTGACTCGAGCACTGTCTCGTGCAGCAAATCCTCTGACTGACTTAACCCCTTCCATGCTCATGACGAGCTGGACTCGTCATGGCACACAGTGCTCGTGTGCTCATGACGAGTCCAGCTCGTCATGGAACCCAGTCAAGGAAATCCCTCTGGTGCGGGCACCAGAGGGATTCCCTTTCATCCCCTAAAGCCTCGGGAGCTGGGGAAGAGCTTCCCCCGCCCCCGAGGCCCCCCCCCTGGTTTCCCTGAAATGACGATCGGCGCGCACGTCGCGCTGATCTCATTTCAGTGAAACTGAAACTGAAATGAGCCAAGAGGCTCATTACAGTTTCAGTTTCTACGTGCTCAGGGGGCTATCTCAGCCCCCTGAGCACGTAGAAACTCAGGAGAGGTATCGTTGGAAAGGGAGAATCTCCCCTTTCCAATGGTACCCTCACTAGTGGATCCCTGCTTGGGGATCGCCCCAGGAGGGCGATCCCCAAGCAGGGATCCACTCACTAGGCACCAGGGAGGGGGAGCGGCCCCTTGGGCAAGGGCCTTTGCTCCCCCATACAATTTTTGGCATAATTAGTCTTTCTGCCCCCCTGGGGGGTAGATGGGGGCAGTAGCCCCCAATCTGCCCCCCGGGGGGTAGAAAGCCCACTAGACACCAGGGATTTCTATTTAAATTATATTTAGGGGTGGGGGCTGCCCAAAACGGGCATGCCGATGCCCCCATCCCCCCCCGGCCACAAAATTAGTCTTTCTGCCCCCCCTGGGGGCAGATGGGGCAGTAGCCCCCAATCTGCCCCCCCGGGGGGGCAGAAAGCCCACTAGATACCAGGGATTTTTTTGAAAATTATAGTTAGGGGTGGGGGCTGCCCAATATGGGCATGCCAATGCCCCCACCCCACCCCGCCGCAAAGGTACAGTCTTTCTGCCCCCCCGGGGGGGCAGAAAGCCCACTAGATACCAGGGATTTGTTTTAAATTATAATTTGGGGTGGGGCTGCCCAATATGGGCATGCCAATGCCCCCACCCCACCCCCGCCGCAAAGGTACAGTCTTTCTGCCCCTCCTGGGGGGCAGATGGGGGCAGTAGCCCCCAATCTGCCCCCCGGGGGGGCAGAAAGCCCACTAGACACCAGGTTTTTTTTCCCTCGATACATTTAGGGGTGGGGGTTGCCCAAGATGGGCATGCCAATGCCCCCACCCCTCCCCCACGAAATTCCAGTCTTTCTGCCCCCCGGGGGGCAGATGGTGGCAGCGGCCACCAATCTGCACCCACCCGGGGGTTCAGAAATACCCTAGATGCCAGGGATTATTTTTTTATAGGCCCGGGGTGGGGGCTGCCCAGAATGGGCATGCAAATGCCCCCACCCTACCCCCCAAAGAAAAAAAAAAAACTTTCTGCCCCCCCAGGAGGCAGATGGGGGCAATAGCCCCTGATCTGCCCCCCCCGGGGAGGGGGCAGAAAGCCCACTAAGCGCCAGGGATTTTTTTTTTTTTATATAGGTAGGGGTGGGGGCTGCCCAGAATTTGCATGTCAATGCCCCCAACCCAAAAAAAATGCTACAGTCTTTCTGCCCCCCCTGGGAGGCAGATGGGGCAATAGCACCTTATCTGCCCCCCCGGGGGGGCAGAAAGCCCACTAGCCACCAGGGATTTTTTTTTTTTTACAAAGTTCGGGGTGGGGGCTGCCAAGAATGGACATGCCAATGCCCCCACCCACCCCAAAAAAGATGTCACTGTCTTTCTGCCCCTCCCAGGAGGCAGATGGGGGCAGTAGCCCCTGATCTGCCCCCCGGGGGGGCAGAAAGCCCACTATGTGCCAGCGATTATGCTGGCTTTTTTATACGGAGGGGTGGGGGCTGACCAGCATAGGCATCCCAATGCCCCCGACCCCCCAAAAGAATAGCCACAGTCTTTCTGCCCCCCTCGGGGGCATATCGGGGCAATAGCCCCTGATTTCCCCCCTCCCCAGGGCGGCAGAAAGCCCACTAGGCACTGACTTTTTTTCGGAATGTGCCTACCTGTTGAATTTGGTTCCTAGCTCTGCCGGCACCCAGGGAAACCTAGCAAACCTATACATTTTTTAAAACTAGACACCCAGGGGAATCCAGGATGGGCTGACTTGACTGGCTCTCACCAGGTTCTGTTACCCAGAATCCCTTGCAAACCTAAAAATTTGTCCCAAAAAAACACATTTTCCTCACATTTTTGTGGTGGAAAGTTCTGGAATCTGCGTGGATCCACAAAATTCCACCCACCCCGCGTTCCCCAAAGTCTTTCGAGAAAAATGGTACCTCACTTGTGTGGGTAGGACTAGTGGCCGCGACAGGAAACGGCCCAAAACGCAACATGGACACACCACATTTTCACAGTGAAAACGGACCCTTTTTTTGCAAAGTGCCTAGCTGTAGATTTTGAACCCTAACACTGCCAGCACCTAGGGAAACCTAGCAAACCTATACATTTTTGAAAACTAGACACCCAGGGGAATCCAGGATGGGGTGACTTGACTGGCTCTCACCAGGATCTGTTACCCAGAATCCCTTGCAAACCTAAAAATATGTCCAAAAAAACAAATTTTCCTCACATTTCTGTGGTGGAAAGTTCTGGAATCTGCGTGGATCCACAAATTTCCTACCACCCTGCGTTCCCCCAGGGCTCCCGATAAAAATGGTACCTCACTTGTGTGGGTAGGCATAGTGGCTGAAACAGGAAATGGCCCAAATCGTATTGTGGAGACTTCAAAACTACCTATAACAAAACTACCTGGTTTTGGGGGGCACCTGGTTTTGGCCCCGGGCTCGCCGCCATCTAGGGAAACCTACCAATCCCACACATTTCTGAAAACTAGACACCCTGGGAGTCCAATGAGGTATGGCTTGCGTGGATCCCCCAACGTTTCCCTACCCAGAATCCCCTGCAACCCTCAAATTTAGCTGAAAAAACCATATTTTCCACATATTTTTGCGTGGAATCACCGTGCTGGCACAAATGTCCTACCACCCAGCGTTGCCCTTGTTCCCCCGAGTAAAATGATACCTCACTTGTGTGGGTGTCCAAAGCAGAACTGGCTAAAAACGTATTTTTAAAAAATATAGCGCTTAGAATTCTCGGTGCTATACTCTAAATCCCTATTTTTGGGCTCTTCCCAGTCACAGGCCTTTGGCCCACCCACACAAGTGAGGTATCATTTTACTCGGGAGAACAAGGGGAACGCTGGGTGGTAGGACATTTGTGCCGGCACGGTGATCCCATGCAAAAATGTATGGAAAAAGTGATTTTTTCAGCTAAATTTGAGGTTTGCAGGGGATTCTGGGTAGGAAAACGTTGTGGGACCCACGCAAGCCATACCTCGCTGGACTCCCCGGGTGTCTAGCTTTCAGAAATGTTTGAGTTTGGTAGTTTCCCAAGATGGCCGCCGAGCCCAGGGCCAAAAACTCCTGGGACCCCCTTGCAAAACCAGGTTGTTTTGTGATAAGTAATTTTGATGTCGCCTCAATAGGTTTTGGGCCCTTTTCTGTCGCGGGTACTTGACCCACCCACGCAAGTGAGGTATCATTTTTATCGGGAGACCTGGGGGAACGCTGGGTGGGAGGAAATTTGTGGATCCACGTAGATTCCAGAACTTTCCCACATAGAAATTTGAGAGAAAAGTGATTTTTTTCAGCTAAATTTGAGGTTTGCAGGGCATTCTGGGTAGGAAAACGTTGGGGGATCCACGCAAGCCATACCTCGTTGGACTCCCCGGGTGTCTAGTTTTCAGAAATGTGTGGGTTTGGTAGGTTTCCCAAGATGGCCGCCGAGCCCGGGGCCAAAAACCCAGGTGACTCCCCTTGCAAAACCAGCTTGTTTTGTGATAGATCATTTTGATGTCTCCTCAATACGTTTTGGGCCCTTGCCTGTTGCGGGTACTTGAACCACCCACACCAGTGAGGTTTTGGCCCTGGGCTCGGCGGTCATCTTAGGAAACCTACCAAACCCACACATTTCTGAAAACTAGACACTCTGGGAGTCCAGCGAGGTATGGCTTGCGTGGGTCCCCCAATGTTTTCCTACCCAGAATCCCCTGCAAACCTGATATTTTGCTGAAAAAATCACTTTTTCGCACATTTTTGTGTGGTAAAGTTGTGGAATCATGGGGCTGACACAGATTTTCTACCACCCAGCAATCCCTCAGGTCTCCCGATAAAATGGTGCCTCACTCGGGTGGGAGGCCCAAGTACCCGCGACAGGCAAGGGCCCACAACGTATTGAGGCTGACCTCAAAATGGCCTATCACAAAACGACCTGGTTTTGCAGGAGTCCCATGACGTTTTGGCCCGGGGCTCGGCGGCCACCTACGGAAACCTACCAAACCTACACATTTCTGAAAAGTAGACACCCGGGGCATTCCAGGGAGGTATGACTTGCGTGGATCCACCAACGTATTTTACCCAGAATCCCCTGCAAACCTGATATTTTGCTGAAAAAATCACTTTTATCGCACATTTTTGTGTGGTAAAGTTGTGGAATCATGGGATTGACACAGATTTCCTACCACCCAGCGTTCCCCAGGTCTCCCAATAAAAATGGTGCCTCACTCGGGTGGGAGGCCCAGGTACCCGCGACAGGCAAGGGCCCACAACGTATTGAGGCGACCTCAAAATGGCCTATCACAAAACTACCTGTTTTTGCAAGGGGGTCCCATGACGTTTTGGCCCGGGCTCGGCGTCCACCTAGGGAAACCTACCAAACCTACACATTTCTGAAAAGTAGACACCCGGGGATTCCAGGGAGGTATGGCTTGCGTGGATCCACCAAAGTTTTCTTACCCAGAATCCCCTGCAAACCTGATATTTTGCTGAAAAAATCACTTTTCACACATTTTTGTGTGGTAAGCTGTGGCATCACGGGGCTGACACAAATTCTCTACCACCCAGCGTTCTCCAGGTCTCCCGATAAGAATGGTGCCTCACTCGGGTGGGAGGCCCAAGTACCATGCGACAGGCAAGGGCCCAAAACATTTTGTGATAGGCAATTTTGATGTCGCCTCAATACGTTGTGGGCCCTTGCCTGTCGCGTGTACTTGGGCCTCCCACACAAGTGAGGCACCATTTTTATCGGGAGACCTGGGGGAACGCTGGGTGGTAGGAAATTTGTGTGAGGCCAGTGATGCCACACTTTCCCACACAAAAATGTGTGAAAAAGTGATTTTTTAGCTAAAATTGAGGTTTGCAGGGATTCTGGCAGTGAAACGTTGGGGGATCCACGCAAGCCATACCTCCTGAAGCCCCCGGGTGTCTACTTTTCAGAAATGTGTGGGTTTGGTAGGTTTCCCTAGATGGCTACCGAGCACGGGGCCAAAAACCCAGGTGACCCCCGTGCAAAACCAGGTCGTTTTGTGAAAGGCCATTTTGAGGTCGCCTCACTACGTTGTGGGCCCTTGCCTGTCGCGGGTACTTGGGCCTCCCACACGAGTGAGGCACCATTTTTATCGGGAGACCTGGGGGAACGCTGGGTGGTAGGAAATTTGTGTCAGCCCCATGATTCCACAACTTTACCACACAACAATGTGCTGAAAAAGTGATTTTTTGAGCAAAATATCAGGTTTGCAGGGATTCTGGGTAAGAAAACTTTGGTGGATCCACGCAAGCCATACCTCCCTGGAATCCCCGGGTGTCTACTTTTCAGAAATGTGTAGGTTTGGTAGGTTTCCCTAGGTGGCCGCCGAGCCCCGGGCCAAAACGTCATGGGACTCCCTTGCAAAACCAGGTAGTTTTGTGATAGGCCATTTTGAGGTCGCCTCAATACGTTGTGGGCCCTTGCCTGTCGCGGGTACTTGGGCCTCCCACCCGAGTGAGGCACCATTTTTATCGGGAGACCTGGGGGAACGCTGGGTGGTAGGAAATTTGTGTGAGGCCAGTGATGCCACACTTTCCCACACAAAAATGTGTGAAAAAGTGATTTTTTCAGCTAAAATTGAGGTTTGCAGGGGATTCTGGGTAAGGAAACGTTGGGGGATCCACGCAAGCCATACCTCCCTGGAAGCCCCCGGGTGTCTACTTTTCAGAAATGTGTGGGTTTGGTAGGTTTCCTAGATGGCTACCGAGCACGGGGCCAAAACCCAGGTGACCCCCTTGCAAAACCAGGTCGTTTTGTGAAAGGCCATTTTGAGGTCGCCTCACTACGTTGTGGGCCCTTGCCTGTCGCGGGTACTTGGGCCTCCCACACGAGTGAGGCACCATTTTTATCGGGAGACCTGGGGGAACGCTGGGTGGTAGGAAATTTGTGTCAGCCCCATGATTCCACAACTTTACCACACAACAATGTGCGAAAAAGTGATTTTTGAGCAAAATATCAGGTTTGCAGGGGATTCTGGGTAAGAAAACTTTGGTGGATCCACGCAAGCCATACCTCCCTGGAATCCCCGGGTGTCTACTTTTCAGAAATGTGTAGGTTTGGTAGGTTTCCCTAGGTGTCCGCCGAGCCCCGGGCCAAAACGTCATGGGACCCCCCTCTTGCAAAACCAGGTAGTTTTGTGATAGGCCATTTTGAGGTCGCCTCAATACGTTGTGGGCCCTTGCCTGTCGCGGGTACTTGGGCCTCCCACCCGAGTGAGGCACCATTTTTATCGGGAGACCTGGGGGAACGCTGGGTGGTAGGAAATTTGTTTGAGGCCAGTGATGCTACACTTTCCCACACAAAAATGTGTGAAAAAAGTGATTTTTTCAGCTAAAATTGAGGTTTGCAGGGGATTCTGGGTAAGGAAACGTTGGGGGATCCACGCAAGCCATACCTCCCTGGAAGCCCCCGGGTGTCTACTTTTCAGAAATGTGTGGGTTTGGTAGGTTTCCCTAGATGGCTACCGAGCACGGGGCCAAAAACCCAGGTGACCCCCTTGCAAAACCAGGTCGTTTTGTGAAAGGCCATTTTGAGGTCGCCTCACTACGTTGTGGGCCCTTGCCTGTCGCGGGTACTTGGGCCTCCCACACGAGTGAGGCACCATTTTTATCGGGAGACCTGGGGGAACGCTGGGTGGTAGGAAATTTGTGTCAGCCCCATGATTCCACAACTTTACCACACAACAATGTGCGAAAAAGTGATTTTTTGAGCAAAATATCAGGTTTGCAGGGGATTCTGGGTAAGAAAACTTTGGTGGATCCACGCAAGCCATACCTCCCTGGAATCCCCGGGTGTCTACTTTTCAGAAATGTGTAGGTTTGGTAGGTTTCCTAGGTGGCCGCCGAGCCCCGGGCCAAAACGTCATGGGACCCCCTTGCAAAACCAGGTAGTTTTGTGATAGGCCATTTTGAGGTCGCCTCAATACGTTGTGGGCCCTTGCCTGTCGCGGGTACTTGGGCCTCCCACCCGAGTGAGGCACCATTTTTATCGGGAGACCAGGGGGAACGCTGGGTGGTAGGAAATTTGTGTGAGGCCAGTGATGCCACACTTTCCCACACACAAATGTGTGAAAAAAGTGATTTTTTCAGCTAAAATTGAGGTTTGCAGGGGATTCTGGGTAAGGAAACGTTGGGGGATCCACGCAAGCCATACCTCCCTGGAAGCCCCCGGGTGTCTACTTTTCAGAAATGTGTGTGTTTGGTAGGTTTCCCTAGGTGCCGGCAGAGCTAGGGTTCACAAACTACAGCTAGGCACTTTGCCAAAAAAGGGTCATTTTTCACTGCGAAATTGAGGTGAGACCACGTTGCGTTTTGTGCCGTTTCCTGTCGCGGGCACTAGGCCGACCCACACAAGTGAGGTACCATTTTTCTCAGAAGACTTTGGGGAACGCGGGGTGGGTGGAAATTTGTGAATCCACGCAGATTCCAGAACTTTCCACCACAGAAATGTGGGGAAAATGTGGTTTTTTTGACAATTTTTTAGGTTTGCAAGGGATTCTGGGTAACAGAACCTGGTGGGAGGCAGTCCAGTCACCCCATCCTGGATTCCCCTGGGTGTCTAGTTTTCAAAAATGTATAGGTTTGCTAGGGTTCCCTAGGTGCCGGCAGAGCTAGGGTTCAAAAACTACAGCTAGGCACTTTGCCAAAAAAGGGTCATTTTTCACTGCGAAATTGAGGTGTGACCACATTGCGTTTTGCGCCGTTTCCTGTCGCAGGCACTAGGCCGACCCACACAAGTGAGGTACCATTTTTCTCGGAAGACTTTGGGGAACGCGGGGTGGGTGGAAATTTGTGGATCCACGCAGATTCCAGAACTTTCCACCACAGAAATGTGGGGAAAATGTGGTTTTTTGACAATTTCTTATGTTTGCAAGGGATTCTGGGTAACAGAACCTGGTGGGAGGCAGTCCAGTCACCCCATCCTGGATTCCCTGGGTGTCTAGTTTTCAAAAATGTATAGGTTTGCTAGGTTTCCCTAGGTGCCGGCAGAGCTAGGGTTCAAAAACTACAGCTAGGCACTTTGCCAAAAAGGGTCATTTTTCACTGCGAAATTGAGGTGTGACCACGTTGCGTTTTGCGCCGTTTCCTGTCGCAGGCACTAGGCCGACCCACACAAGTGAGGTACCATTTTTCTCGTAAGACTTTGGGGAACGCGGGGTGGGTGGAAATTTGTGGACCCACGCAGATTCCAGAACTTTCCACCACAGAAATGTGGGGAAAATGTGGTTTTTTTGACAATTTTTTATGTTTGCAAGGGATTCTGGGTAACAGAACCTGGTGGGAGGCAGTCAAGTCACCCCATCCTGGATTCCCCTCAGTGTCTAGTTTTCAAAAATGTATAGGTTTGCTAGGTTTCCCTAGGTGCCGGCAGAGCTAGGGTTCAAAAACTACAGCTAGGCACTTTGCCCAAAAAGGGTCATTTTTCACTGCAAAATTGAGGTGTGACCACGTTGCGTTTTGCGCCGTTTCCTGTCGCAGGCACTAGGCCGACCCACACAAGTGAGGTACCATTTTTCTCGGAAGACTTTGGGGAACGCGGGGTGGGTGGAAATTTGTGGATCCACGCAGATTCCAGAACTTTCCACCACAGAAATGTGGGGAAAATGTGGTTTTTTTGACAATTTTTTATGTTTGCAAGGGATTCTGGGTAACAGAACCTGGTGGGAGGCAGTCAAGTCACCCCATCCTGGATTCCCCTGGGTGTCTAGTTTTCAAAAATGTATAGGTTTGCTAGATTTCCCTAGGTGCCGGCACAGCTAGGGTTCAAAAACTACAGCTAGGCACTTTGCCAAAAAAGGGTCATTTTTCACTGCGAAATTGAGGTGTGACCACGTTGCGTTTTGCGCCGTTTCCTGTCGCAGGCACTAGGCCGACCCACACAAGTGAGGTACCATTTTTCTCGTAAGACTTTGGGGAACACGGGGTGGGTGGAAATTTGTGGATCCACGCAGATTCCAAAACTTTCCACCACAGAAATGTGGGGAAAATGTGGTTTTTTTGACAATTCTTTAGGTTTGCAAGGGATTCTGGGTAACAGAACCTGGTGGGAGGAAGTCAAGTCACCCCATCCTGGATTCCCCTGGGTGTCTAGTTTTCAAAAATGTATAGGTTTGCTAGGTTTCCCTAGGTGCCGGCAGAGCTAGGGTTCAAAAACTACAGCTAGGCACTTTGCCAAAAAGGGTCATTTTTCACTGCGAAATTGAGGTGTGACCACGTTGCGTTTTGCGCCGTTTCCTGTCGCAGGCACTAGGCCGACCCACACAAGTGAGGTACCATTTTTCTCGGAAGACTTTGGGGAACGCGGGGTGGGTGGAAATTTGTGGATCCACGCAGATTCCAGAACTTTCCACCACAGAAATGTGGGGAAAATGTGGTTTTTTTGATAATTGTTTAGGTTTGCAAGGGATTCTGGGTAACAGAACCTGGTCGGAGGCAGTCCAGTCACCCCATCCTGGATTCCCCTGGGTGTCTAGTTTTCAAAAATGTATAGGTTTGCTAGGTTTCCCTAGGTGCCGGCAGAGCTAGGGTTCAAAAACTACAGCTAGGCACTTTGCCAAAAAAGGGTCATTTTTCACTGCGAAATTGAGGTGTGACCACGTTGCGTTTTGCACAGTTTCCTGTCTCAGGCACTAGGACGACCCAAACAAGTGAGGTACCATTTTTCTCGTAAGACTTTGGGGAACGCGGGGTGGGTGGAAATTTGTGGATCCATGCAGATTCCAGAACTTTCCACCACAGAAATGTGGGGAAAATGTGTTTTTTTTGACAATTGTTTATGTTTGCAAGGGATTCTGGGTAACAGAACCTGGTGGGAGGCAGTCAAGTCACCCCATCCTGGATTCCCCTGGGTGTCTAGTTTTCAAAAATGTATAGGTTTGCTAGGTTTCCCTAGGTGCCGGCAGAGCTAGGGTTCAAAAACTACACCTAGGCACTTTGCAAAAAAAGGGTAATTTTTCATTGTGAAAATGTGGTACGTCCACGTTGCATTTTGAGCCATTTCCTGTTGTGGGCACAAGGGCTACCCACACAAGTGAGGTACCATTTTTATCGGGAGACTTAGGGTAACACAGAATTGTAGAGCAACTGTTATTACCTATTGACTTTCGATGCATTTCTGCCTTCCAAATGAAAGACAATGTGTAAAAAATAAGTCATTTTGAAAAATGACCTATAATTCTCATGCTAGTATGGGTACTCCCAATTTCGGAAATGTGCAAATATCTACTGTTTCTAAAATCTACATTTTGTTCCCATTTCAGAAATACATAGGTGTCTTTCATAACAATTTTTCCATGTATACATTTTCCCAAAATAATTGCTATATACCCGGTACATAATAAAAACCATTGCAAGATGCTGCTCAATTATTGGCTCTGGGTTCGTCGGGTTCTTGGTGAACCTACAAGTCCTATATATCCCCACAACCAGAAAGGTCCAGCGGATATAACGGTATATTGCCTTTAAATAGCTGTCATAATTAGAAGAAGTTACAGGTGAAAACGTTGACACAAATGGCTGTTTTTTTCAACTAATTTTCAATTTTTCCTTTATTTAACTGTTAGTTTCTATAAGGAAAACTTTAAGGATCTACACAAATGACCCCTTGCTGAATTCAGAATTTTGTCTACTTTTCAGAAATGTATGGCTTTCCAGGATCCATTATTGGTTTCATACCCATTTCTACCATTAACTGGAAGGAGGTTGAAAGCACAAAAAATAGCAAAAATAGGCTATGTCCCAGAAAAATGCCAAAACTGTGTAAAAAAGTTGGTTTTCTGACAAAAGTCTGCTTGTCCCTGAAAGCTGGGAAAATGGTGATTTCATCCCCACAACCCCTTTTTGATGCCATTTGCAGGGAAAAATCAAGACTCTTTCATCTGTAGCCCTTTTTTCGCATTTTTCCCCAAAAAAACAAAATTTAGCTGTATTTTGACTAATTTCTGGGTCCCCTCCAGGGGAATCCACAAACCCTGGGTACCTTTACAATCCCCATGATGTTAGAAAAAAGGACGCAAATTTGGCATGGATACCTTATGTGGTCAAAAAGTTACAGGGGCCTAAGCGCGCACTACCCCAAATAGCCAAAAAAGGCTTAGCACAGGAGGGGAAAAGGCCTAGCAGCGAAGGGGTTAATGTGCAGGAGCAAATCAGCACCACAGTTTTGAGCCCCAGCCAAGTGCTAGCATAGTGTTAATAGTTTGGTCTTGTGGTTGTCCAGGTGGAATAATGACATCAAGTGCATGACGTTACAGAGATCATCTTAAACTGGAAAATTACAAATTTAAAGCTACTAAGTTTTTTTCGGGACACTCATTATCACCTCTTTTTGTCTACTCCTTGGTTCTCTCAACAAGTTGAAACACAGTACACAGTAATCATCACAGAGAATGGAGAGTAAATCCCAGCAGCGGGTGAGACAGAGACACCGGTCTCTGCCGTCGTCGCTTCCGCCTTATAATGAGGCGCAGGCATTGTAAAATAAACCATTTCGACGGAGCTTATCCTACTTAGCACGGCACACGATTCACAGCCGCCATGCTTCAATGTAATCAAGCACTTCCCTCAAGTGTTTGCTGTGGCATACTCTTGACTGACATTGAAGCATGGCGGATGTGAATCGGGCTCCGTGCTAAGTGGGAAGAGCTTGGTACGAATGTAAAAAAAAGGTTCCAAAGACAAGAAATACAATGGCCTTAGTGGAAGAGGACACGTCCTGTGGCAATACTCCATGGGAGTTAGCAATTGAGAAAAAGATGGGACAAGCAGGAACCATTATCCACTTAGAAGCAACTCTTTTTAAGGGACACTGACAAAAGCCAATTAAAAGCTGGAGGTGGGCTGTAAGCCCACAGACTGAATACAGCATTTCTTGAGAGACAGCGCATGCGTTGCCTACGCTCGACCTAAAAAGCATTGGAAAATGAAGGGAGGAGACCAAGATATAAGTCATGGAGATACAGGGGCAGGAAGAGTAGGAATGAAAGAAGAGTGAATAAATGGGAATTGTTGTAAGTCGAGGAGGTGACATAGAGAAAAGACTGTATGTAAGAGGGAGTTTTGAGAAGGCATGAAGGATTCATGGAGCAATACGGTGTGGAAAAGAGGGAGGTCAAGGGGAGACATTTGAAGGGGCAGCTAGGAAGAGTAGATGGTATAGAGAAATAATGGAAAAAGATGAGGTAAGGAATGATGATGGAAGGGATATAAGGAGCGGCAGAGGGACAAATGAGAGATTTTGAGGAAGGATGAAATGGACAGAATATGGGCAGCATGAAATGGAGAGAAATCAGGGACAGAAAAAGGGATCAAGAAGGTTGGACCTTGGTAGTCTGAAAAGAGAGAAAAGATGCAAGACAGAGACTGCAGGATGGCAGGACAGAGAAACTGTAGAGGACTGTTAGAACTGGGGGTCTCTAGTTGGCAATGGTTTGCACCTTTGTCCAAGTAGGGAACCTTGCTTCTAGTCAGGGTAAGGGAGTTACACCCTTAGACGTTCCCTGCTCACCCCCTTGCTAGCTTGGCACGAGCAGACAGGCTTGTCTCAGAGGCAGTGTGTAAAGCATTTGTGAACACATACAGTAATACAGTGAAAACACTACAAATAGACACCACACCAGTTTAGAAAAATAAGTAATCTTTATCTAAACCAAAACAAGACCAAACAACAAAAATCCACAATACAGTATCAAAAAATATCCTTAAAAATAGGTTATACACTCAAATTAAGCTTCTAGCAACAAATAACTCCACCTGGAGTTATTACGACGTCGTGACAGATACAAATCCCAAAGTACGACGCCAACAGCGAGGTGTGCGGTGTCGGGCCCGGAGTCAAGCAGAACCACAAAGAACAGTACTTTGGAATTGATGAAAGCAAAGACGGTGCACAGCGTTGGGGAGGTGATGCTTCATTGGCGCCTGCGGCGTCGGTTCCTTTTGACCCCAGGGGAGGTGATGCCTCTGTTCCTTACTGCAGCGCAGGGGAGGTGAGACGTCAGTTCCTTACTGTGTCTGGGAGGTGACGTAACGGATGGCAGCGAGGCATCGGTTCCTTACGACGGTGTGATGTCGATGAAGCACCGGCGTTGATGAAGTCGGGGTTGCGATGCGAGTCGGGACAGTGTGTCGTGGATGTCACAAGCGGTGTCCTGGGCTCCGGTGCAGGCAGCGGCCTAAATGACAGTTTCGGAGTCGATGCGGCATGGCGTCAGCAGGCGTCGGGCCTACGGTGCAAGTCGGGGCGGTGCATCGTACTCTTCACGAGCGGTTGCCATGGCTTCAGTGCAGGTTACGGCGTCGCTCGCTGGCGTCGGTGTTGCAATTTCCTTCTGTAGCAGCTGAAACAGCAGTTCCAGATGCAGAGAGACAGAAGGGATGAAGTCTTTGTGTCCCTAAGACTTCAGAACAGGAGGCAAGCTCAGTTTCAAGCCCTTGGAGATCTTTTTCTTCAAGCAGGTGGCAAAGCAAACAGCAAAGTCCTTTGCTCCTTTCCTTGGCAGCAAGTAGCCACTGCAGGCCAACCCCAGACAGCAAACTGCACACAGGCAGTATTCCTCCTCAGCTTCTCCGGCTCTTCTCCTTGGCAAAGGTTCCTCTTGATTTCCCAGAAGTGATCTAAAAGTCTGAGATCTAGGCCCCTCTTTTTATACACAAAAATACTTTGTTCTCTGAAGGCAGAGAGTGTCTGTACCCAGCCAAAACCAGTTCTGTCCTCACTGGTGCAGCTTCCTGGCAGGAGGTGGAGACAGCATTGTTGAAGGCAGACCAGGCCCATGCAGGTGAAAGGAAATCTCCTTCCCCTACTCTAAATGCAGCCCAGGTCTATTTAGCCCAGCCCTGACTCATCAGACTTCTGGAGCCACTGCCCCTCTCCAGCCCCTGTCATCCAAAAGCCAGACATGCAATACACAAACCTAGCAGAGGCACACTTGATGGTTAGGCAAGCAAATACCTACTTTCTAAAAGTGGTATTTTCAAACACAGAATGTAAAAATCACCCTCACTAAAATATGCACTTTAACATTCTGAGTTCAGGCATACTAAATTTTATTTTCCTACCTTGTTCCCAGGGCCAGTTATGTTTATAAAATGTTATAAAAAAAACTCCCCATTCTGTCCTATGGGAACAGGTAACCTTGCAATAGTGAAAAACGAAATTGCCAGTATTTCACTATCAGGACATGCCACACACACCAGGACGAATTACTGACAAAATACCGAAGGTCAGAATATCGACCTACAGAAATATCGACGCAAGAATATCGAAGTCAAGAATATCGACATCCTATCTACATTATGGTAAGTACAAAAATATCGAAAAAAAATATCGATGTCAAAAATATCGTTGTTAAAAATATCGTTTTTATTTAAGTTAAACAAATAATGTAAAATAAAGTAAATAATACATATAATTAAAATAAACATAGTTTAAAATATTTAAAAATGTTTAAAAATTATAAGTAATATATATGTAATGTAAAAATAAATTAAACATATACATATAATATATAATATATATACTTACTAATAATTTTTAATAATTATTTTAGTAACAATGTTTTTAAAAATATCATATAAATTATAAATACATCTATACACATAAAACAATAATATAAATAAAAATTAAATAAATATATATAACAAATTTAAAAAATTAAATTATTTTTAATCTTTTAAAAAGTAATTATATACTACATTAACTAAAATAATACAAAAATATTAGATAGCGGAGGTAATAAAATTACTATTCCAACTCCAAACAGTGCAACAGTAGGGAAAATGTTGGATAGCGTAGGGGTAAAAATTACTATTCCCACTCCAGGGAGTGCAACAGTAGGGAAAGTGTTGGATAGCGTAGGGGTAAAATTACTATTCCCACTCCAGTGAGTGCAACAGTAGGGAAAGTGTTGGATAGCGTAGGGGTTAAAATTACTATTCCCACTCCAGTGAGTGCAACAGTAGGGAAAGTGTTGGATAGCGTAGGGGTAAAAATTACTATTCCCACTCCAGTAAGTGCAACAGTAGGGAAAGTGTTGGATAGCGTAGGGGTAAAAATTACTATTCCACTCCAGGGAGTACAACAGTAGGGAAAGTGTTGGATAGCGTAGCGGTAAAAATTACTATTCCCACTCCAGTAAGTGCAACAGTAGGGAAAGTGTTGGATAGCGTAGGGGTAAAAATTACTATTCCCACTACAGGGAGTGCAACAGTAGGGAAAGTGTTGGATAGCGTTGGGTTAAAATTACTATTCCCACTCCAGGGAGTGCAACAGTAGGGAAAGTGTTGGATAGCGTAGGGGTAAGAATTACTATTCCCACTCCAGTGAGTGCAACAGTAGGGAAAGTGTTGGATAGCGTAGGGGCTAAAATTACTATTCCCACTTCAGTGAGTGCAACAGTAGGGAAAGTGTTGGATAGCGTAAGGGTAAAAATTACTATTCCCACTCCAGTGAATGCAACAGTAGGGAAAGTGTTGGATAGCGTAGGGGTTAAAATTACTATTCCCACTCCAGGGAGTGCAACAGTAGGGAAAGTGTTGGATAGCGTAGGGGTAAAAATTACTATTCCCACTCCAGTGAGTGCAACAGTAGGGAAAGTGTTGGATAGCGTAGGGGTTAAATTAACATACTTATTAATTAAATAATTTTTGTAAAATAAATAACATATTAATAATTAATTAACTAAAAATTAATAATAAATACCAATAAAATAAAATTAATATTTACTTAAATAACATTAAATTACTTCCCACCCTATTCCCCATAAACACACAACCCGCTACACATAAAAAGAACACAATTAATTTAATTATCAATTAATCAATTAATAAAAATTAATTACCAATTAATAATAAATTAACAATAAATTAATTAACAAAAATAAATAAAAAATAATAATAAATTAATTATAATTAATATAACTATAAATTAATCAATTAATAAACATTAATTACCAATTAATAATTAATAAATAATAAATTAATTATCAATAACAATAAATAAATTTTTTAATTAATTAATTATAATTAAATTACTTCCCACCCTATTCCCCTATAAACCCACAACCCGCTACACATAAAAAGTAACATCATTAATTTAATTATCAATTAATCAATTAGTAAAAATTAATTACCAATTAATAATTAATTAACAATAAATTAATTAAAAATAAATAACATTTTTTTAATTATAATTAATATAATGATAAATTAATCAATTGAAAAAAATTAAATACCAATTAATAATTAATTAACAATACATTAATAATCAATAACAATAAATAAAAACATAATAATTAATTAATTATAATTAAATTACTTCCAACCCTATTCCCCTATAAACCCACAACCCGCTCTGATACTAAAACGCAAAATTTACTCTAAAAAATTACTAATTTCTAAACATTTAATACATATATTTAAAAATAATAAAAATACATTACAAAAAATGTTAAACATACATATAAAATACATACTAAAATACATAACACTAATATAAATATCAATATTATTAACAACAATATTTTTGCTAACGATATTACTTACTTCGATATTACTTACTTCAATATTACTTACTTCGATATAAAAAAAACGATATTACTTACCTTAAGGTCGATATTCTGGTCACCGATATTCTTGACATCGATATTCTGTCCCTACGATATTAAAAACTCGATATTAGTGTAGGTCGATATAAAAAAATCGATATTTTGTCTGCGCACCCACCAGGACATGTCTTACCTTTCACATACATTGCACCCTGCCCACAGAGGTACCTTGGGCCTACCTTAGGGGTGCCTAACATGTAAGAAATGGGAAGGTTAGGGCCTGGCAAGTGGGTGCATTTGCCAAGTCGACATGGTAGTACCAGACTGCCCACAGGCTCTTCAATGGCAGGCCAGGGTTACATTTTACAGGCTGCTTCTGTGGGTGGCACAATCAGTGCTGCAGGCCCACTAGTAGCATTTGATTTACAGGCCCTGGGCACACACGGTGCACTGTACTAGGGATGACTAGTAAATCAAATAGCCAATCATGGAAACACCAATCCATAAACACAATTTACACAGAGAGCATATGCACTTTAGCACTGATCAGCAGTGGTAAAGTGCCCAGAGTCAGAAAACCACCAACAACAGGTCAGAAAAAATACAGGAGGAAAGCAAAAAGTCCTGGGATGACCCTGCGAAAAGGGCCAAGTCCAACACGACCCCCTTCCAGCCTAAAGCCAGGGTAGACTAATCAATACCTTGATGGGCCTCCCTGCTTGGGGCGATAGAACATGGACCCTGACCCACAACTGCAGGTGCATACTCCAGTTCTATGCCAATCTGAACCCATTTGGAACCCTCTGTCCATACTCTCAGGACCCACTAAGCTAACCCATCGGGAACCCTTATCCTCACCTGTGGACACCATCTGTGCAGCACCTAACCTTAGCTTGCTCACAGGTGTGTCCCAACAAACAGACAGTACCCACATGGCCAACAAAGTGGTGTGGCCTAGTCCGCACCTGGGGTGTGACTCCTGCCCCCCCCCCCCCAGGGGCCACTCTGTCCACCAGGACAGCAAGCCACAGTGGCTACTGATAGTTGTCAGTAATAAGACCCAGGCCTTATGCCTCTCATGGCTCTTGAACCTCTGTGGCGTCAGAGAGTGGGGGGCAGTAGCCCCAGGTGCCTGGCACCCTTTGTCCACTCTCCCTCCTTTCAGGTCAGGGATGGCATCCTGACACTGACCCACCAGCCCCGGGCCTGTACCCGGCGGCTGGACAGGAGACCAGGTTGGGCTTTCCCATCCCCTGCCCTCCTCCTCTGGGCTCTTCACCCTCCCACCTGGAGCGGTACCTCGTCCCAGAATTGTCAGGGCACCTGTGGCAGGTGTCCTGCACAATTCGCCCACCAGTTCAGGGGTTCTATCCTGCAACTGGCATCCCAGCCTAGGGTCTGTACCCTTAGACTGGCCAGAGGTCAGGGGTGAGGCTGTCCTCTCCCCGCCCCCCCTTACTGGGGCCCTGCACCATCCCACCTGGAGTGGTGCCCCCAGAAGACAAACTGGTAGGGGCACTGTTAGCACTTGCCCCTTCCTCCAGGTCAGGGGGGACACCCTGAACCTGGCCCTTCAACCCAGGGTCTGCACCCTTAGACTGGACCTGTGCCTGGCAACCCAGGACTTTTGGGGGAGTACACCAACCCCCCCCCCCAAGGGAAACACACTCCTCTGGAGTTGTGTTAGAGTCTGCCTGGCACAGGTCTCCTGCCTCCTGTCCACCTGACAGAGCATGAAGACTCCCCAGGCCAGAAGTGGCCTCACCAGGGTCAGTCCTGTGGTGCTCTGACCTCAGAGCTGGCAACCCCTGACCCACTGGTCCTTCCACTGGGGACTGTGTCCCCCTCTCACCCGTCTCTCTGGACTCATGCCCTCTCCCTACTAGAGAGGTGCTGCCAGATACCAGAGCTGGTGGAATGCTAGTTACAGCAGTCTCCCCCAGCTCTACTGACACCTTGGGATCCCCCTCAGGGGATGGCCTCCCGGTAGAGCCTAGGCTCCCCACCTGGTGTTCCCTTAGGGAACCCTCCAGGCCCTGGGACTGGGTTTTGGGCACCTTGAGACGCATCCCTTTCTCACTCCTTCTCCGCGGAGACAGGACATGAGTCCCTACACCCCTCCCACTACACCGGGACCTATCTGGGCTACTAAGAACGTTTCCCACCACCCTAGGTTGGGAAATACCTGAGCCACCTCCATCAGGTTCACCCCCAGATGTTTCTTCAGACCCTCTGGAATCCACCAAAAGGTCTGCCTCCAGTGTGAGATCCCTGGGGTCAGAGAACTCACACTCCACCAGGTGTTGGCATAGCTCTGGAAAACAGGGACTTAAAATATGCTCTCCTTCAACTGAATCATACAGCCTCACACAGGTGTTAACCAAGCTACCCTTTGCCTTACCATCCAGTGCCTTGCACACGTACCTGACACCACTCTCCTGAGATTGGCAAGACAGTGTCTGGCTGTCTCTGTCACTCAACCCACACTCTTCTGGGTTGTCTCCACACTCACACACCAGGACTTCTACCATGGGGGAACCCCTCTACCTGCACCTCTCATCTAGAGTCAGTAGAGTGTCCCACCCACCACTAGGACTATGAACCTCTGTGCCAATTCCCCAATCCACCTCAGGGACACTGCGCAACACTGGAGCTACCTCATATCCTTGAGCCCCTGGTGTATGTTAACCCCCTCCTTCAAGTCAGGCGCCACATCTCTGGGTGTGTGTACTGCTCCCTCAGCACTAAATACACCATTTTGCTGCCACCATCTAAGCTGGACTCCACCTTGTTAGAAATGGGAGTCTCTAGTTGGCCAGGGCTTGCACCTCTGTCCAAGTAGGGACCCTTCTTCCTAGTCAGGATAAGGGAGTTACACTCCTAAAATAACCCCTGCTCACCCCCTTGGTAGCTTGGCACGAGCAGTCAGGCTTATTCTAGAGGCAGTGTGTAAAGCATTTGCACATAACCAACAGTAATATAGTGTAAGCACTACAAAAGGACACCACACCAGTTTAGAAAAATAACCAATATTTTTATATACTCAAGACAAGACCAAATACGATAGAAATCCACAATACAAATACTTTAAAAATGAATACGTTGCAAGATAACTTCTTCTTTGCAGAAATCGTGAAAAACAAAGTTCGTGCGAGTCGGTAGCTCCGTCCGAGTCTACCGCGATGCTGAAAACAAACAAAGTCCAACAGTTCCAGCCGACCGCGTCGATACGGGCCGGCAGAGTCGTGCACAGACTTGGTCACAGTACCTTTCTCGTTGTGGCTGGTACGGAGTGTACGAGCCGGTCGGTGTTCGTCGCGGTTGCGGTGCAAGACGGAGCTATGCAAGGTGCGGTGTCCTCTCGATGCGGTGCAGGCAGCGGCTTGATGACAGTCGTGCAGACGGAGTCGGTGAGACCAAGGCGGGCGATGCAGGGTGAGACGGTGCTCGATGCGGTGCTGGCAGGTTGCGATGCAGGCGACCAAGCCAGAGTGCGGGAGCTGGCGTCGGACAGCGGTGCGAGTCGGAGCGGTGCGTCGCAAAGCGTGCGAGCGGTGCCCCAACTGCGATGCAGTCACGATGGTTGAGCCAGATGCAGCGACAGCGTCGGTCTGGTCCGGCCGGTACAGTGAAGCGATGCGATGCGAACTGCGGTGCCCACAGGTCACGATGCAAGCAGCGGCTCGATGGCGATGGCGTCGGACGTCGTCGTCGGTGAGACCAGGGTTGCGGTGCGAAGCGGGGCGATGCGGTCTGCGGTGCAAACAGGACACCGGGCCAGCGATGGAGTCGGTTGACGGAGTCGGTTGCGGTTCCCTTCCTCTGTGGCAACTGAAACAGCGGTTCCAGAAGCGGTACCCAGAGAGTTGTGAAGTCTTTGCAGTCCCTGAGACTTCTTAACAGGAGGCCAGCTCGGTTTCAGGCCCTTGGAGATTCTCAGCACAAAGAGTAGAAAGTTCAGTCCAGTCCTTTCACTGCCCAAGACAGAAGCAGCAACTGCAGGCCAACCCAACAAGGCAATAACTCAGCAAAGGGGCAGTACTCCTCCTAGCAGCTCTCCAGCTCTTCTTCTTGGCAGGTTCCTTGATTCCAGCGAGATCTAAATTCATGGGGTCAGGGCCCCAATATTTATATCCCAAATTCCTTTGTTCTCTGGAGGCAGAGAAGCCTTTGCCTAGTCCAAACCAGTTCTGGAGCACTTTGTTGACATGATTCCTTCTCTTCTTTCACAGTGCAGGGCAGAGACATCAGACGCACCACAGGGGGTGGAGCCAGCACTGTGGGGGGCCGGCACAGTCCTATTCAGGTCCCAGGTGCAACTCCTCCCTCCCATCTAGATGCAGATCTCTCTATTCACCACTGGGCGGACTCATTCTGTCTCCTGGAATCCCCCAGCCCTGTCACTCAAACTCCAGACAAGGAATACACAACCTAGCAGAGGCAGGCCTGGATAGTTAGACAAGAAAATACCTACTTTCTAAAAGTGGTATTTTCAAACACAGAATGTTAAAACCAACTTCACTAAAAGATGTATTTTATCATTCTGAGTTCAGGCATACTAAACTCGAATTTCTACCATGTTCCCGGAGTCAGTTAGGATTATAAGATGTAATAATCAAAACTGCCCATTCTGGCCTATGGGGGACAGGTAGCCTTTCAATAGTGAAAAACGAAATAGGCTGTAATTCACTACCAGGGCATGCCACGCACACCAGGGCATGCCCTACCTTTACTTACAATGCACCCTGCCCACAGGGGTACCTTGGGCCTACCATAGGGGTGACTAATATGTACAAAAGGGAAGGTTTAGGGACTGGCAAGTGGGTGCACTTGCCAAGTCGACATGGCAGTCACAGACTGCACACAGGCTCTGCGGTGGCAGGCCTGAGACACATTTTGCAGGCTGCTTTGGTGGGTGGCACAACCAGTGCTGCAAGCCCACCAGCAGCATTTGATTTACAGGCCCTGGCACACTCAGTGCACGTTACTAGGGACTGACACATAAATCAAATAGCCAAACATGGAAATACCAATCCATAACACATTTCTTACAGGAGCACTTGCACCTTACCACTGATCAGCAGTGCGTAAAGTGCGCAGAAACACTAAACCAGCACAAAACAGAGTCAAAACCGGGAGGTCAGAAAGCAAAAACTCAGGGGAAACACGCCAAAAGATGCGAAGTCTAACACATGTCCCCTCCAGCTGAAAGTAGGGAGAACTACCCAACCCCATGGGAGTTCTCTTCACTAAGGCGGAAGAACCTGGACAGACCATCTGCGTTGGCGTGTTCTGTACCAGGGCGGTGTTCCACCGTAAAGTCCATTCCGTGTAGGGAGATGGACCACCTCAACAGTTTTGGATTCTCACCCCTCATTTGCATCAACCATCTGAGGAGCCTGTGGTCTGTCTGAACCCGGAAGTGAGTCCCAAACAGGTATGGTCTCAACTTCTTCAGTGCCCAGACCACAGCGAAAGCTTCCCTTTCTATGGCACTCCACCTCTGTTCCCTGGGGAGTAGTCTCCTGCTAAGGAAGACTACAGGCTGGTCTAGGCCCTCTTCGTTCAGTTGTGAGAGCACCGCTCCCACACCATGCTCTGAAGCGTCAGTCTGCACGATGAATTCCTTGGAGAAGTCGGGTGCCTTGAGCATTGGCGCCGTGCACATGGCAGCCTTCAGGGCATCAAAGGCCTTCTGGCAGGACTCAGTCCAGATCACCTTCCTGGGCTGCTTCTTGGAAGTCAGCTCCGTTAAGGGGGTCACAATGGTGCCATAGCCCTTAACAAATCTCCTGTAATAGCCGGTGAGACCTAAAAAGGCTCTCACCTCTGTCTGGGTCTTGGGGGGCTCCCAAGCCAGAATGGTGTCAATCTTGGGTTCTAGGGGCGCCACCTGGCCGCTTCCTACCTGGTGTCCCAAGTGCACCACAGAACCCTGCCCGATCTGGCACTTACTGGCCTTGATCATGAGGCATGCCTTCTGCAGAGCCCTCAACACTTCTCCAAGGTGCTGCCTGTGTTCTTCCCAGCTGGAACTGAACACAGCAATGTCATCCAGGTAGGCGGCACTGAAATCCTCCAGTCCAACCAACACCTGGTTGACCAACCTCTGGAAAGTGGCAGGGGCATTCTTCAACCCAAAGGGCATCACATGGAACTGGTAATGTCCTTCTGGGGTTGAGAATGCTGACCTCTCCTTGGCCCCATCAGTTAAGGCAATGTGCCAGTACCCAGACGTCAAATCAAACGTGCTGAGGAACTTGGCAGCTCCCAACTGATCAATGAGCTCATCAGCTCTGGGGATGGGGTGCGCGTCAGTCTTGGTGACGGCATTGAGCCCACGGTAGTCCACACAAAACCGGAGTTCTGGAGTGGCACCGGGTGCAGCAGCCTTTGGGACCAAAACCACTGGGCTGGACCAAGGACTGTTGGAGGGCTCGATCACCCCTAACGCCAACATCTTGGAGATCTCCTCCTTGATGCTGGCCCTGACCCGGTCAGTCAACCTGTAAATCTTGTGTTTCACAGGAGGGCTGTCACCGGTGTCCACGTCATGGGTACACCAGTGAGTAACACCTGGGGTCAGAGAGAACAGTGGGGCAAACTGTCCCAACAACTGGTGACAGTCGCTCTGCTGCTCTGGGGTCAGTGTAGGGGAGAGGACCACTCCTTCTACTGACCCGTCTTGCTCCTTAGTAGACAGGAGGTCAGGGAGAGGTTCACTCTCCTCTTCCACCCCATCATCTGTCGCCAAGAGCATGCTCACTTCGGACCTCTCAAAGTGGGGCTTGAGGCGGTTCACGTGGAGGACCCTCAAAGGGTTCCTTGGAGACTGCAAATTCACCAGGTAGGTGACGTCACTTTTGCGCTCCACCACCTCAAATGGCCCAGTCCACTTGTCCTGCAAGGCACAAGGTTCCACTGGGGCCATCACCCACACTTTCTGCCCAGGTTGAAATTCGACCAGAGTGGCATTCTGGTCATACCATTTCTTCATTTCTTCCTGGCTTGCTTCTAGGTTCGCCTGAGCGAGTTTCCTGAAGCGTGCAGTCTGGTTTCTGAAGGCCAGCATGTAACTAAACACATCCTGGGGAGATTTCCTGGGAGCTGCCTCCCAGCCTTCCTTCACCAAACTGAGAGGTCCTCGCACAGGGTGGCCATAGAGAAGCTCAAAGGGGCTGAACCCTAGAGATTTCTGTGGCACCTCCCTGTATGCAAACAGTAGGCATGGTAAGAGGACGTCCCACTTACGCCTCATGGGTTCTGTCAACCCCTTTATCATGCCTTTTAAGGTCTGGTTGAATCTCTCCACCAGACCATTACCTTGGGGGTGGTAAGGGGTGGTGAACTTGTAGGTTACACCACATTCCTTCCACAGGGATGTCATATACTTGGATATGAAATTGGTCCCTCTGTCAGAAACCACCTCTCTGGGGAATCCCACACAGGAAAAGATCCCCATTAACGCCCGGCCCACCACTGGCGCCGTCGTTCTCCTGAGAGGGATTGCTTCAGGGTACCGGGTGGCATGGTCCACCAAGACCAGGATGTACCTGTTGCCCATGGCTGTCTTGGGATCCAGTGGCCCCACAATATCCATCCCTACCCTTTCAAAGGGAGTTCCAACAACTGGAAAGGGTTGGAGAGGAGCTTTGACCCTCCTCCCACTCTTACCGCTTGCCTGGCAAGTTTGGCAAGACCTACAATGTCCATCTGACTGCCTTCTCATTTGGGGCCAAAAGAAGTGGGTGACAAGCCTGTCAAAGGTCTTGTCCCGCCCCAAATGTCCTGCTAAAGGCACGTCATGAGCCAGACCCAGTAGGAAGGTCCTGAAGTTCTGGGGTACCACCAGCACACGGGCTGACCCAGGCTCAGCGACCTTAGGCTCGCTGTACAGGAGATCATTCTCCCAATAGATCAGGTGAGATCCAGACTGGTTACCAGCTGCCTGGTCTGCAGCCTGCCGCCGCAGACCCTCTAGAGAAGGGCACTCTTTCTGCTCCCTGCAGAACTCCTCCCTGGTGGGACCCCCTTCTTGCTGCCAATGGGTCAGCTCAGAGATGTCTCCCAGTTCGGCTACCTGCTCCCCTGTAGGCACCGGGCGTCCCCCTCAAGGTCCGCCTCCTCCCGGTCCATGGGAACATCAGGGGCCGGTTTCCCGCGCCCCGGCCCTTTCTCTTGGCAGGGACTTGGGCCACTGTTTCAGGCTCCAAGTCCTCTTGACTACCCTTCCTGGCTGCCATTGACCGAGTGGACACGCATGCCCACTCTGGCAACCCAAGCATCTCCAAGTGAGACCTGAGCTCAACATCCTTCCACAAGGACTGCTCCAGGTCGTTTCCTAGCAGACAATCCACAGGCATGGTAGGGCTCACAACCACCCTCAAGGGACCTGAGACCACCCCCATTCAAAGGGAACCTGCGCCACCATACATTGGCGCTCTGAGTTGTCTACAGCAACTACTTGGTGGAATGCTCCTGGGACTACTTGCTTCTCAGACACCAGGTGACACCGGACTGAGGTCACACTGGCTCCAGTGTCTCTGAGAGCCTCTACCCTATTCCCATTAATGGTCACCCAGGTGCTGTATTTCTTTGTGTTAGGGGGCACCTGGTTTCCTGGGACCATCTCACTGTCCCCTAGTGAGACAAGGGTCATTTCTGCGGGATCCCCACCCTCCAGTGGGCACCCCTCCTCCCCAAGCGCTACACTAGCCAACACCTTGGACTGTCCACCGGTGGGTGGCTGTGGCCCCTTCGGGCACTTGGGGTCCCCCCTCATGTGGCCTACCTGGTCACATGCATAACACTTGCGGGGGCCGGTCTCAGCAGGCTTCCCTGAAGAGACCACTGCTTTCTTACCTGGGGGCTGGGAACCTTTACCCTGGGTACTAGTTTGGGGCCCTTTAGAGAACTCCTGTGCTTTACCCTTGTCCCCCCACTTTTCTGCTGGGGACCCTGCCCACCTTTGGCTGAGTCTCCCCCAAACGCTTTCTTGTGGACCCTGGTACTCACCCAGCGGTCCGCCTCCATAGCAAGCGTCCTGGGGTCAGTTAGCTTACTATCCACTAGGTGCTGGCGCAGATCTGCAAAACATAGACTAGACAAGTGCTCCCATGCAATCAAGTTGTAGAGCCCCTGAAAATCTGTCACATTACTGCCCTTTACCCAGCCATCCAGAGACCTGCAGAACACATCCACACATTCCAACCAAGTGTTGGCATCAGACTTCTTACTGGACCTGAACTGATCCCTGTACTTTTCAGGAGTAAGACCATACTTAGTGAGCAGGGCATCCTTCATGTCAGCATAGGTGAGGTGATACCCCTTACCCAAAGCTATCAGAGCATCCCTTGCTTCTTCAGGGAAAAGTGGCCACAATCCTGCTCCCCAATTCTCCTCAGGGACCCCATTCATGTGTATGGCTGCCTCATAACCCTGAAACCACCTTTGTATGTCATCCCCCTTCTTGAACTCCTTGCCTACATTCTTGGGAATGTGCACAATCCTGTCTGCCTTTCTGGATGAATTGCTGCCACCATCTGAGCCTGACTTACTCCTAAGTTCTAGCTCCTTCAGTTCTCTCTCATGCTTTAAGAGCATCTTCTTCTCCTCCATGGCCAATCTCCTCTCCTCCCTCTTCTCCTCCCGCTCACTCTCCAGCCTGAGCTTCTGCAGCTCAAACTGCCTTGCCTCCCGCCTGTCCTCCAGCTCCTCTGGGGACAGACTGCTGCTGCCTGACCTGGCGGGTTCCCCCCCACCCAAAAGCACATCCACCCTGGAAATAGGCTCCTCCACCTCCTCACTGAGATTACCAGGCTGCCCGCTGGCATGTCTGGCTGCTACCCAGGCCCTCAGCGCCTTCTGTAGCTCCTCCTTCCTTGTGAGGCCTTTAATTTGGACTTTCAGGTTTTTACAAATCGCTCATAGCTCCTTTACGGCGTAGGATTCCAACCTATCCTCCTCAAAGATAACTTCCAGAGATGCAACGGATGATGCAGTTGATTCAGGCATGATGAAAGTAGTGAGTTGAAAACTGGCAAGATCAAAAATAGTCCAAAAGAAAAAGAACCAGTATGTGGTACGTAATGGTCTGCGATATGGTAGTAGTGCTCATCAATCACTGTAAGTCAAGTGCAAACACAAGTCCTATCCCACCGCTGCCACCAATGTTAGAAATGGGAGTCTCTAGTTGGCCAGGGCTTGCACCTCTGTCCAAGTAGGGACCCTTCTTCCTAGTCAGGATAAGGGAGTTACACTCCTAAAATAACCCCTGCTCACCCCCTTGGTAGCTTGGCACGAGCAGTCAGGCTTATTCTAGAGGCAGTGTGTAAAGCATTTGCACATAACCAACAGTAATATAGTGTAAGCACTACAAAAGGACACCACACCAGTTTAGAAAAATAACCAATATTTTTATATACTCAAGACAAGACCAAATACGATAGAAATCCACAATACAAATACTTTAAAAATGAATACGTTGCAAGATAACTTCTTCTTTGCAGAAATCGTGAAAAACAAAGTTTGTGCGAGTCGGTAGCTCCGTCCGAGTCTACCGCGATGCTGAAAACAAACAAAGTCCAACAGTTCCAGCCGACCGCGTCGATACGGGCCGGCACAGTCGTGCACAGACTTGGTCACAGTACCTTTCTCGTTGTGGCTGGTATGGAGTGTACGAGCCGGTCGGCGTTCATCGCGGTTGCGGTGCAAGACGGAGCGATGCAAGGTGCGGTGTCCTCTCGATGCGGTGCAGGCAGCGGCTCGATGACAGTCGTGCAGACGGAGTCGGTGAGACCAAGGCGGGCGATGCAGGGTGAGACGGTGCTCGATGCGGTGCTGGCAGGTTGCAATGCAGGCGACCAAGCCGGAGTACGGGAGCTGGCGTCGGACAGCGGTGCGAGTCGGAGCGGTGTGTCGCGAAGCGTGCGAGCGGTGCCCCAACTGCGATGCAGTCACGATGGTTGAGCCAGATGCAGTGACAGCGTTGGTCTGGTCCGGCCGGTACAGTGAAGCGATGCGATGCGAACTGCGGTGCCCACAGGTCACGATGCAAGCAGCGGCTCGATGGCGATGGCGTCGGACGTCGTCGTCGGTGAGACCAGGGTTGCGGTGCGAAGCGGGGCGATGCGGTCTGCGGTGCAAACAGGACACCGGGCCAGCGATGGAGTCGGTTGACGGAGTCGGTTACGGTTCCCTTCCTCTGTGGCAACTGAAACAGCGGTTCCAGAAGCGGTACCCAGAGAGTTGTGAAGTCTTTGCAGTCCCTGAGACTTCTTAACAGGAGGCCAGCTCGGTTTCAGGCCCTTGGAGATTCTCAGCACAAAGAGTAGAAAGTTCAGTCCAGTCCTTTCACTGCCCAAGACAGAAGCAGCAACTGCAGGCCAACCCAACAAGGCAATAACTCAGCAAAGGGGCAGTACTCCTCCTAGCAGCTCTCCAGCTCTTCTTCTTGGCAGGTTCCTTGATTCCAGCGAGATCTAAATTCATGGGGTCAGGGCCCCAATATTTATATCCCAAATTCCTTTGTTCTCTGGAGGCAGAGAAGCCTTTGCCTAGTCCAAACCAGTTCTGGAGCACTTTGTTGACATGATTCCTTCTCTTCTTTCACAGTGCAGGGCAGAGACATCAGACACACCACAGGAGGTGGAGCCAGCACTGTGGGGGCCAGGCACAGTCCTATTCAGGTCCCAGGTGCAACTCCTCCCTCCCATCTAGATGCAGATCTCTCTATTCACCACTGGGCGGACTCATTCTGTCTCCTGGAATCCCCCAGCCCTGTCACTCAAACTCCAGACAAGGAATACACAACCTAGCAGAGGCAGGCCTGGATAGTTAGACAAGAAAATACCTACTTTCTAAAAGTGGTATTTTCAAACACAGAATGTTAAAACCAACTTCACTAAAAGATGTATTTTATCATTCTGAGTTCAGGCATACTAAACTCGAATTTCTACCATGTTCCCGGAGTCAGTTAGGATTATAAGATGTAATAATCAAAACTGCCCATTCTGGCCTATGGGGGACAGGTAGCCTTTCAATAGTGAAAAACGAAATAGGCTGTAATTCACTACCAGGGCATGCCACGCACACCAGGGCATGCCCTACCTTTACCTACAATGCACCCTGCCCACAGGGGTACCTTGGGCCTACCATAGGGGTGACTAATATGTACAAAAGGGAAGGTTTAGGGACTGGCAAGTGGGTGCACTTGCCAAGTCGACATGGCAGTCACAGACTGCACACAGGCTCTGCGGTGGCAGGCCTGAGACACATTTTGCAGGCTGCTTTGGTGGGTGGCACAACCAGTGCTGCAAGCCCACCAGCAGCATTTGATTTACAGGCCCTGGCACACTCAGTGCACGTTACTAGGGACTGACACATAAATCAAATAGCCAAACATGGAAATACCAATCCATAACACATTTCTTACAGGAGCACTTGCACTTTACCACTGATCAGCAGTGCGTAAAGTGCGCAGAAACACTAAACCAGCACAAAACAGAGTCAAAACCGGGAGGTCAGAAAGCAAAAACTCAGGGGAAACATGCCAAAAGATGCCAAGTCTAACACACCTCTAACCCAGCCAAGCTCACTTCCTGAGCTACACACTTTTCTTCTTTTTGGGTTAAGGCCCTTTTGGCCTCAGCCCTCTCGAGCTCCTCATCAAGCTCTCTCAGCCTCTGCTCACAAGCTAGAAGCCAGCCATCTTTTTCTGTTTCTCCCTCACTTTCAGGGAAGTCCTCCTCCTCAGACTCCACTGGTAGTGTTGGCCCCCAGTGGGGTAACTCATAATGAAATAGGGATGCCTCTAGATCCTCCCTGGACCTTCTCTTCACAGGCAGCCCTCTTTCCTTGCAGAACACACATAGCTCCTTCATTGTATAGATGAACATGTGCCAGAAGTCAAGTTCCATTTTGCAACAACTAACCAGAGTCCTAGTATCAAAAAATACTTCCAGGAGGACACCAGAAAACAGAAAAAACAGTATGTGGTCACATAATGATCTGCACTATAGTAGTAGTGTACACCAATAACTGTATGTAAGTCATAAATGCAAGTCCAGATCCTCATCGCTAACCACCAATGTTAGAAATGGGGGTCTCTAGTTGGCAGATGTGGGTACCTTTGTTCAAATAGGAACCCTTGCTTCTAGTCAGGGTAAGGGGGATACACTTCTAAAATAACCCCTGCTCACCCCGTGGTAGCTTGGCACGAGCAGACAGGCTTATCTCGGAGGCAGTGTGTAAAGCATTTGTGAACACATACAGTAATACAGTGAAAACACTACAAATAGACACCACACCAGTTTAGAAAAATAAGTAATCTTTATCTAAACCAAAACAAGACGAAACGACAAAAATCCACAATACAGTATCAAAAAATATCCTTAAAAATAGGTTATACACTCAAATCAAGCTTCTAGCAACAAATAACTCCACCTTGAGTTATTACGACTTCATGACAGATGAAAATCCCAAAGTACGGCGCCGACCGCGAGGTGCGCGGCGTCGGGCCTGGAGTCAAGCATACCCACAAAGAACAGTACCTTGGAATTGATGAAAGCAAAGACGGTGCATGGCGTCGGGGAGGTGATGCTTTGTTGGCGCCTGCGGCATCGGTTCCTTACGACCCCAGGGGAGGTGATGCCTCTGTTCCTTACTGCCTATAAACAAAAATGGTTCTGTCGGGAAAGACAATTGCTTTGCTCAATGTATATAATGCAATCTGAACTTCCAATTTTTCAGATGTGAATCATAATTTAAGGGACACACCAAAGAACCGTAAAATTTAGTAAAGTTAAAGTTATTTACTCAATTTTTGATTATACACAATAATGAAGGCTGTCTACAATACATAAACATACGACAATAAACAAGTGACTATAGTGTGGAATAAGTGACTTGTGGTGATACGTGGAAAGTACTATACAAAATTAACTCACAAAAATATACATAAATAGACAAAGAAAAAAGTGCTAATTTGTCATGTCCGTTTCTTAATACATGTATCCCCGACAATAATATTGCTTTTATTTTCAAGGTAGGGAACTGGATGGACTATGGGTGACTGTAACGTCGACGTTCGTTCTCAGAACGAAGCTGACAGGAACGAAGGTAGACGTGTGCCCTTGAAACCACAACCCTCCGGTGTGTGCTTTGGCGTCCATCTAACCCGACTACTCAACACAATTGGTCCCACTTGGATGCCCAACTTTTTGTCAATAGGATCACTTGTGGCTGTCATTCCTTGTCCTTTTTGTCCTGATGAAGACCCTTCCCTGACGCCTAATCAGCTGCGCAAACGTCTAGGGTCGAAACGTCGACGTTACAGTCACCCATAGTCCATCCAGTTCCCTACCTTGAATATAAAAGCAATATTATTGTCTATTTATGTATATTTTTGTGTGTTAATTTTGTATAGTACTTTTCACGTATCACCACAAGTCACTTATTCCACACTATAGTCACTTGTTTATTGTCGTATGTTTATGTATTGTAGACAGCCTTCATTATTGTGTATAATCAAAAAATGGAGTAAATAACTTTAACTTTACTAAATTTTACGGTTCTTTGGTGTGTCCCTTAAATTATGATTCACATCTGAAAAATTGGAAGTTCAGATTGCATTATATACATTGAGCAAAGCAATTGTCTTTCCCGACAGAACCATTTTTGTTTATAGATTGTATATACCCAGGTTCTGAGGGACACAGGGTTACCCCATTATCTTTAATGGTCTGTTCCTTACTGCAGCGCAGGGGAGGTGAGACGTCGGTTCCTTACTGTGTCGGGGAGGTGACGTCACGGATGGCGGCGAGGCGTCGGTTCCTTAAGACGGTGCGATGTCAATGGATTCGGGAGTTACCCATGTCGAGGATCGGCTCCGCGTTGATGAAGCACCGGTGTCGATTAAGTCGGGGCTACGGTGCGAGTCGGGACGGTGCGTCGTGGACGTCATGAGCAGTGTCCTTGGCTCCGGTGCAGGCAGCGGCCTCGATGACGGTTTCGGAGTTGATGCGGCACGGCGTCAGCAGGCGTCGGGCCTACAGTGCAAGTCTGGGCGGTGCTACGTACTCTTCACGAGCGGTGCCCACGGCTTCGGTGCAGGTTACGGCATCGTTCGCCGGCGTCGGTGTTGCAATTTCCTTCTGTAGCAGCTGAAACAGCAGTTCCAGATGCAGAGAGACAGAAGGGATGAAGTCTTTGTGTCCCTGAGACTTCAGAACAGGAGGCAAGCTCAGTTTCAAGCCCTTGGAGATCTTTTTCTTCAAGCAGGTGGCAAAGCAAACAGCAAAGTCCTTTTCTCCTTTCCTTGGCAGCAAGTAGCCACTGCAGGCCAACCCCAGACAGCAAACAGCACAGGGGCAGTATTCCTCCTCAGCTTTTCTGGCTCTTCTCCTTGGCAAAGGTTCCTCTTGATTTCCCAGAAGTGATCTAAAAGTCTGGGGTCTGGGCCCCTCTTTTTATACACAAAAATCCTTTGTTCTCTGAAGGTAGAGAGTGTCTGTACCCAGCCAAAACCAGTTCTGTCCTCACTGGTGCAGCTTCCTGGCAGGAGGTGGAGACAGCATTGTTGAAGGGAGACCAGGCCCATGCAGGTGAAAGGAAATCTCCTCCCCCTCCTCTAAATGCAGCCCAGGTCTATTCAGCCCAGCCCTGACTCGTCAGACTTCTGGAGCCACTGCCCCTCTCCAGCCCCTGTCATCTAAAAGCCAGACATGCTAAACACAAACCTAGCAGAGGCACACTTGATGGTTAGGCAAGAAAATACCTACTTTCTAAAAGTGGTATTTTCAAATACAGAATATAAAAATCACCCTCACTAAAAGATGCACTTTAACATTCTGAGTTCAGGCATACTAAACTTTATTTTCCTACCTTGTTCCCAGGGCCAGTTATGTTTATAAGATGTTATAAACAAACTTCCCATTCTGTCCTATGGGAACAGGTAGCCTTGCAATAGTGAAAAACAAAATTGGCAGTATTTCACTATCAGGACATGCCACACACACCAGGACATGTCCTACCTTTCACATACATTGCACCCTGCCCACAGGGGTACCTTGGGCCTACCTTAGGGGTAAGAAAAAGGAAGGTTAGGGCCTGGCAAGTGGGTGCACTTGCCAAGTCTACATGGCAGTACCAGACTGCCCACAGGCTCTGCAATGGAAGGCCAGAGTTACATTTTACAGGCTGCTTCTGTGGGTGGCACAATCAGTGCTGCAGGCCCACTAGCAGCATTTGATTTACAGGCCCTGGGCACACACGGTGCACTGTACTAGGGACTGACTAGTAAATCAAATAGCCAATCATGGAAACACCAATCCATAAACACAATTTACACAGAGAGCATATGCACTTTAGCACTGATCAGCAGTGGTAATGTGCCCAGAGTCAGAAAACCACCAACAACAGGTCAGAAAAAATACAGGAGGAAAGCAAAAAGTCCTGGGATGACCCTGCAAAAAGGGCCAAGTCCAACAGTGATGTATACAACTAATAATAAAAGGAAGTTGGATGGTCCACAAGTATTGTGTCTTATGAGGCCCCACTATCTTGTGTGGAGTCTGGAGCCCTGTGAGGCTGTTATACCATTCTGTCTGAGGGAAGGTGCTCTAGTGTGAGCATTAGCATTTTGTGGCGTTCTCCAGAAGACTAGCCCAGATGAAGTCTGCTGCAACATTGTCAGCAATAGATGAAACACATGTTGGCGAGGGCAAAATGGATTAATGGATGTCTAATAAAGAACATATGTTGAAACCACAACCTCAACTCTGAATACTTGAGTGCTTGGAGAACTCCTTCTTTGACCTTTGGAATTCTTCCAGCAGAGGAATACTTGTCTCCTCTTCCTCCTCTTAGAGCACCAGATACTTATGGGCATTTACAAATGAAGAAACTAATTGTGAAGAATTTTGATTAGTGTGCTTGTGTGTGCCATCTTTCCCAGCCACCAAAACCCATATGTTTTTTGACTAGGCTGGATGTTAGCTGAATAGTCACATCTTAAGGTTTTTGGGGAATTCATGAAGAGAGGAGGAGGCTCTTATGTGAAGTCTGGGGTAGTTCCATGCTTTAGGAGTGATGTAGAAATGCTTGCCCTCCAGATCTAGTTTTGTGTATGGATAAAATGTGTGCGAGTAGGAGTCCTGGGGAGCTGAGTTGTCTGGGTGGTTGGTGGAAGGAGATGCGACTGTTCAGGTAGGTGGGCTCTAAGTTGTCTAGTGCTTAAATTTGTGGTAGAGGAGTTTGAATTAAGCTTGTTTGTGCATGGGTAGCCAGTGGTGCTCTCTGGCGTGTGGTGTGATGTGAGTTCCGCATGAGAGGTTGAGGATGAATGTAGCCGCTGAGTTCTGGATGGTTTGTAGTTTTCTAGTGAGTTGCTAGGTTATTCTGGTGTAAAGGGTGTTTCCGTAGTCTAACTTGCTGGTGACAAGGGTGTGAGTGACATGTTTAGTGGCGTTGGTTGACAGCCATTTGAAGATCTTCCTCAGCATCTTTGAGGTGTGGAAGCTAGATGCAGTGACAGCATTGACTTGTGCGGTAATTTCCAGCTTGCTGTAGATGATCCTGGGGTGGGTCCTGGGTGTGGGTGTGGGTATGGCTCTGACTTCGACCGGCCACCAGTTGGAGTTGCATAGTGAGGTACTATTATTGAAGATCACGACTTCTGCCTAGGTGGTGTTGAACTTGAGTGACTGCAGCTATGGGTGATGCCCTCTGCAGAGGAATTCTTTGGTCCCTAGCACTTATATTTATACAAATAAAACACTGGTTGGATGTCACCAAAATAAACTTTGGTGTGCATGTTTGAGTTCCATCCTGTTATAGGACCCTTTATGTGATTTCTTTATTTAACTGAAAAACAAGTAAATCACTGGGAGTGCATTTGAGATGCGGTATTGTGTTTCTTATTTGAGACAAAAGACAACTTGCTTTGGTATTTTTCACTAGTAATGACGTACGAGGACGATGGACATATAGGTAATGTTAAGATGACTTACTGGAATAACTTTATTACTCCGAGTCATACTCATCCAAGTCATTACCACTCGCGCATCTATCCTTGGACTACAGTTCGGCTAGGTTTTGTATGTAAGGAGGATCCTGGGACTAGCAGCCTCTTTATAGCACCCGTTTTTTTTTTTTGGGGGGAGTGAGGGGGCGGCAGGGCTTTCATTCTCAGCATTTCTTGGAGAGTCCTGTCTCAGTGAGGTGGAGTTGTTCCTCGTAGTAATGACTGGGTGTGGGCGAGTAAGTTTAGGAAAATTACTATTACTGACAAGTGATGACAGCATTACTTACAGAACACAGGGAGATACTGGTAGGAATATACCTACCTAGCACAACACACGGGGACAGCAACCTGAGCATGCCCTCTGGATATTCGGGCAGCTTTCTATTAGGGAGAGGCCATATCAGTCAGTATGAAAAAGAACGGGATAGAAGGGCTGGGGCTAATGAAGCAATATGCATGCAAGGAGCCCAAGGGGCGATGCACACGTGGCCCAGTATATATAAGCTTGGGGAAGAACCAAGTAAAGATTATACAGGAGTAAATCTAGAGACCGGCCAGTGAGTGTGAGTAAAGAGCAGGCATGCAGCGCTCAGCGTCAATGAACCCGCAGTGCTTACCTTCCATCGAGTCCAATGACTGTATGCATTTATAAACGCCGCCGTCAGCCTTTGTTTGTCCGCCCGACGGCCCCTCCATAAACTCCTAGGGGGGGGGGTTGAAGCCCCCCTTCTGTAGAGAGCCATCCGGGCTCTCTCCTACAATGTAACAACTCACATACACGCACGCACCTCTCGGGGCGGGCTCGTCCCGAGAGTATAAATAAACGGCGGAAGACCGCTCGGGGTCTTCGCGCCAACATAGAGTGTACCACGGTGTTCGAGTGCTTTATTGCTGTGTGTCCCCGCTGCGGCCTAGAGCCTTCGGGTGACACATTACACTGGCGACGAGGCCGGTTGGACCGGCACGCGTGCACGCCTCCTATCGCAGCGGCCGCTGCACTCGCCCTACCTGCTGAGGCGGTTCTGCCTGATCAAGTGCGGCGCCCGCCCACGCGTCTCCTGGCCCAGAGGGAGCGCGTTCAGCTGGCGGCGCCCGTGCGGAGGCAAGGCGTCGGTGTTGACTGTTCCTGCATGCGCCCGCCCACGGGCCTCCCCAGTCAGAGGGAGCGCGTTCAGCCGGCGGCGCAGAGGCAGCGTGAGGGAAGGTGAGTGCGGCCCTCCGCGCTACCGTGGGGCTCTTCCTCTCCGCTCGGCAGTGCCCCGTGTGGCAGGCCACGCCCCTCGACACTCCCCTGCCGGTTTTCTCCGGCCCAGGACACGTGCGCCACTGCTTGGAGAGGCAACAGACAGCCCAGCGCGTCTGTGGACAAGAAAACAAAAAAATAAAAAAATAAAAAATAAAAAGAGAAAGGGGGAAGAGGCATTCCCTACTGATCCAGGACAGATAGCCAGGTGGCCCAGGGAAGGAGAGGAGTCAGAACAACGGCGCAAGAGGCCCCAGCCTGCTACCTCACCGGGCTGCAGCGAATACCTTGCCCCAACACGTGGCCAATCACCAAGAGAGGGGGAGGATGAGCATTACCCAGTCGGCCGGCGTGACAGCTGGCGCCCAAGCTCAGGACGCAGATCAGGCCGTGCTGCACCCCAGGAGTCATCACACCGCCATCGCCCCTTTGCCGCCGTTCAGCGAGGCGTCAGACCCGGCAACGGCCGCACCGCGATGGAAGGCGTGGGTAGGAAGGTTGAACCTATACTTTAAAGGGACCAGGGAGACAGATGGAACAGTCAAGAGGTCGCTCCTCATTTACTACGGCGGGCCAGAGATTTACGACCTCTTCGAAACGCTCCCAAACAAGGGGGAAGACGATGACTACGAAGCGGCGGTGAGGGCGCTAGATAGGCACTTCGATCCGCAGCTGAATCCAGATTTTGAAAAATTCAAATTCCGAAGAGCCTCACAGACAGATTCAGAATCTGTGGACATGTTCTATGCCAGGCTGCGCAAGCTGGCCAGCACGTGTGCATTCACAGCCCCGCAAGGGAGATCAGAGACCAGATCATCCTGGGTTGTCGCTCGAAGCTCCTGCGAAAACTCATCCTGCGACAACCAGGAATCTCACTGGATGAGATCCTGGTGTTAGCCCGCTCGCATGAGTTGTCAGATGTCCGGGCAGAAGCAATGGAGGCGGCCCTCCATACGCCCGTGTCGGCTCCAAGCACCCCAAGATACCCGGTTATCAAGGAGGAAAGGGTGGACGCGATACAGAGGAGACCTGCCCAGGCCTGGCAAGCGCAACCGATGCCGCGAGGAGGCAAATGCGGATACTGTGGAGACGAACATGCCAATACAGCGGTCTGTGGGGCGAAAGGAAAAACGTGCTCCCGGTGTGGGAGGCTGAACCACTACGCGAGAGCTTGCAGGGGTGGACGGTTCCGACAGGGCCCGGCAAGGTCAAGGAACATGTCACAGCGGATACAACAGGTGTCCCTAGAGGACTCGCACCCGCATGAAGACGCCAGGCAAGTGTGGGACGAGGAAGAAGATGACGTATTTGTGGTGTCCTATGTCAGTAGAACAGACAGGCGACGGAGACCTCCCCCGATGTGCTCGGTGACGGTGGAGGGCACGGAAGTGCAGGCCCTGATTGACACGGGTGCCTCGGTTAACGTCATGGACGCGGAACAATACGACTGCCTGTCACCAAGGCCCGCGCTTGAGCCGTCAACAGCGAGAATCTACGTATATGGGGGAACCGATCCGCTCCCGCTGAAGGGGGTCATCCAGGCCAGTGTCAGTAGTGGCACATACACCACGGACACCCGGTTCCACATAACGGAGGGAAGAAAGGGGACCCTGCTCAGTTGCCACACTGCCGAGGATCTAGGATTGGTATTCTTCGCGCACCAAATACATGAGTCGCATGCTGAGACCATACTGAAAGACTTCCCCGCCCTCTTCACAGGCCTGGGGAAACTGAAAGGGAAGAAGTTCCGGCTACATATCGACCAGACAGTGAGACCGGTGGCCCTCCGACATCGGAGAGTGCCGTTTAATCTGAGGCCGCAAGTCGAAGAGGAACTGCGAAAACTGGAAGAACTGGACGTGATCGAAAAAGTCTCGGGTCCCACCCCGTGGGTATCACCGCTGGTGGTGGCCCCAAAGCCCAAACAACCGGGGGCCATACGTCTCTGCGTGGACATGCGCTTACCCAACGTGGCAGTGAAGAGGAAAGGCACATAACCCCAACAATGGACGACATTGTGGCCGACCTCAATGGGGCCAAATGGTTCTCCAAATTGGACCTGAACGCTGGGTATCATCAGCTGGAGTTAGAACCGGAGAGCCGGTACATTACCACGTTTTCCACCCATGTTGGTCTACGGCGATACAAGAGATTAAGCTTCGGGATATCCTCAGCAGCTGAAGTTTTTCAGAACGCAGTGAGAGAGGTATTGTCAGGACTGACAGGGGTAATCAACCTGAGTGACGATATCCTTGTCTTCTCGAGCACGCTGGAAGACCATCACAAGCATCTCCGAGCCACGTTGAAAAGGCTAGAAGACTCAGGTCTGACGTTACACAAAGCGAAGTGTTCCTTCTATCAGGACACCGTGGAGTTCTTTGGCTACATATTCACGAGAGAGGGGCTCCGGGTGGATCCGAAGAAGGCGACGGTCATCCGGGTAGCCAGCACGCCGAAAAACCCAACGGAAGTGAGAAGTTTCCTGGGCATGGCAACGTATTGTGGGCGTTTCATCCCGAACCTCGCAACGTTGTCAGAGCCGCTTCGGGTTTTGACGAAACAAGGGCAGCCATGGGAATGGTCGAGTGTGGCGAACAAGGCCTTCAATGACATCAAGGAAAGGCTGCAAGATAAAACAATCATGGCGTATTTCCATCCGAGGAGCCGCACAGAACTGGTTGTGGACGCTAGCCCTACAGGTCTAGGAGCGGTGCTCCTACAGGAACAGGATCCGGAAGTATGGAAACCGGTGGCCTATGCCAGCAAGGCCCTCACGGATACTGAAACCCGGTATGCCCAGATAGAGAGGGAGGCTCTCGCCATCAAGTGGGCGTGCAAACATTTTCATCTGTACCTGTGTGGACAGGATTTTCAAGTAGTGACGGATCACAAGCCCCTGATCCCGCTGTTCGCTGGTTCGTCACGGCTGGCGCCCCCGAGGATTGAGCGATGGGCCGTGCAATTACAGGCGTATCAGTTTAAGGTCGTGTACCGACCCGGAGCCCACAACCCCGCTGACTACCTTTCCCGTCACCCGGACCCTGCATCGCCCAGGAAGCAGGCCATTGAAGAAATGAGCACTGAAGAATTCGTGAGGATGGTTTCTCAGCAGGCATGCCCGAAGGCAATGACCCTGGAAGAGGTCGGGCAGGCCACGGTGGGGGACGGAACACTGTCAAGGGTGAAGGAAGCGCTTGCAAATAACATGTGGGTTCGCTTCATGGATGGAAGTCGCCTGTTACGACCGGAGGTGAGACATGACCGACAGCAGCTCTGGAGAGTGCGGCACGAGTTAAGCGTGGGAGAACATGGTGTCATCCTAAGGGGACACTTGGTCGTGATACCGGAGGCCCTGCAACAACACGTTCTAGAGCTCGCCCACGTTGGCCATCAGGGCATGGCCAAGACGAAAGCTCGTTTGCGCCAAAAGGTGTGGTTCGCGGCCATGGATACGAAGGTGGATGAAATGGTCCGAAGCTGCCATGAATGCACTATCACAGGGAGAGACCCCCCGCCGGCGCCGGTGATCACCGAGGACCCGGTCACTATTCCATGGACCCATGTCAGTCTCGACTTCGGAAGTTTCCCAGATGGCCGCCAGATGCTGGTTCTAGTCGACACGTTCTCAAAATTCCCAGTGGTAGAAATTGTGGAGTCAACAGCGTTTTCCCACGTGAGAAGAGCGTTGGACCGGACCTTTGCCATGTTCGGGCTGCCGGAGGAGCTGAGGTCGGATAACGGGCCCCCATTTCAGGGCAGGGAATTTCAGGAGTATCTGAAGAACAAGGAAATCCGTCACCGGAAGATCACTCCGCTCTGGCCCCAAGCCAACGGGGAGGTGGAGCGGCTGATGAGGACGCTCAACAGGGCCCTGCGTATATCCGTGGAACAAGAGAGAGATGCGGAAGCAGCGTTGGACCAATTCCTCGGAGTGTATCGATCAACGCCGCACAGTACCACCCGGTGTGCACCCTCCCACCTGATGTTTCAGAGACCACCGCGGGACAGCATACCCGTTGATCCGACATGGACTCCACCGAGGCGAGACGACGAGGCCGTCCAAGCCCGCCGAGAAACTACAAACCGGAAAGCCAGTGAAGTCCGGGGGGCTCATGATTCCAACGTCCAAATCGGAGACAAGGTGGTAGTCAAAGATCGACACCCTGGGTGGAAGTTTCGAACTCCGTTTGAGCCCGAAACATGGACTGTAACAGAAAGGCAAGGAACGATGGTGACAGCCCGCAAAGGACACCTCCAAGTCACCCGAAATGTGTCGTGTTTTAAACGAGTGATCAGGGGTGGTCAAGGTGGTGAAGATGGTGATGATGATGCTGAGAATCCCTGCGGGCCCTCCCCGGCATCTTCCGAAGCCAGTGACCACATCCCCGAAAGAGAGCTCCCGGGGACCCGAGAAGCTGTCACCCGACCAGGGTTGGCCATGTCGGAACACGATGGTGGCTCACCAGGGGGTGCCCTAGAGGCTGCCGGAAGCAAGGCAGTGGCCAGGAGTCAGCGATACCACCTCAGGGCTAACCCGGTGCCGAGCCAAAAGTTTAAGGATTTTCTGTGTCTGTCCCCATGAACTTTAATGACTTTGGTGACGTCAACCAAAAGAAGGAAGGGATGTAGAGAGCCATCCGGGCTCTCTCCTACAATGTAACAACTCACATACACGCACGCACCTCTCGGGGCGGGCTCGTCCCGAGAGTATAAATAAACGGCGGAAGACCGCTCGGGGTCTTCGCGCCAACATAGAGTGTACCACGGTGTTCGAGTGCTTTATTGCTGTGTGTCCCCGCTGCGGCCTAGAGCCTTCGGGTGACACATTACACCTTCCTCGCCAGACGCTGTGACAGAATAATAGGAGTCAGATCAGTTCTATCGCTGAATAAACGTAATGAAGTGCCGGTGATCCTCGCGGGCGGGGTGGGGGTAGAGGTTCTGGGGGCTGCTCAGGCAGCAGAAGAAGGGGAATATGAATTATGTCTCCTTTGATCAGTCTTTCGTTCCCCTGGTGCCCCCCAGAGGGCGCAGCGCGTGTCAGGCGAGGATTCGTGGCGCATGGACAACAGCTGGCCCATTAGCTCGTGGCCGATGCTGTCTCTCGCGCCCTAAGCCTAACAATACCCCGAAGAAAATGCCTCCTGATTGCCAGGAGCATTGTGTGCTCGGGTTAAATATTCATAACCTCTTGGAGTTGCTTTGTGCGCTGTTTGCAAAGCAGCGACCCGTTAACCATCGTGACCTGGGCCGGTGGCAGGTCTTCACCCTACAGAGTCCTTCATGCTCAATCTCCTGCTTCATTAAGCACGTGCGCGTGTGCACCCGGCTTCACCTACAAATATACACGTCCTTACTTCCGCACGCACATACATAGGTAATTACGACACAAGTACACCAACTCGGTAAACAACCACAAAATACACTTACACATTTTCACACATTCACTCAGGGCGAGGGCTTTAAGTGGGTCGGGTCCTGCCGGGGTTCAGCACCGGCAGTCCTAAAAAGCAGGTGTTGAAACAGGTCCCTATGGGCCTCTCCATTTTTACCCTCACCCTTTGTGAAAAAAAAAAAATCTTAACTCTGCAGCACTGCCACCCTTCTCTGCCTTTGATGTAACTTTAAAGAGACTCGTTATAGTTCTTTCACATTCCCATCATTTAAAAACTGAAGAAGCCTTTTTAATATTCTATACAACGAAGCCATAGTTGTTGCTTTTTTATCGTATGCAACTAACAGCCATTGATTGACAAAGCCAATAGTCCTGGCTTGTTTTAGGTGTAATTTTACTTGTTGTATTAGATATCTGGATGCATTGACAGAAGCAGCAAAATACCAGTCAGACGGCACACTATGCTAAACACAGATTTTTAGCTTAAGTGTTTTTAAGCCACACCCTTAATTACATCACTCACGTCCCTTTGAGAGACCCTGCAGTTTCATCCCACTTAAAGCCCTGCTTACGACACATTTACCACATTTTGACACACAAGCAACATTTCAACACGCACTCACATAAACAACACACATTCACCTTCACCCACAAACATACGTATTTGCACGACCACACTCACCGAAACAAATTTCAACACATTCACCAGAACACAACCTCCAACACACACAAACACTGAGCATCACCCACAAACACATAGAACTTATTCACACTCACAAAACTATTTTCACAAGCGAAGAACATGTTCACATAATACACATAGACACAGAAACAATATTCACACGCACACTTACATTCAGCCGTAAACAGTTCCTGAGATAGAAATATAGACGTGAAGGTACTCACTAATTAGAGTACCTGTTTGCTCCTGAGAAATGCAGGCACTCCCCAATTAAATTTATCGCAAGAGTGCTGAGAAATGCAGGTACTCTCCCTTTCAAATTAAAAAAGGGCAGGTGCTCAGTACCAGACAGTACCATCCCATTTAAAGCACTGACCATAAATCCAAATGTGCGCACCCACACACAAACACACACACCAACACAAACTACAGGCACTTTGCCACATGCACTCTCAAACATATATTTTCTAGCACAAGGCCACACATATCCATCCACACATGCATGCCTTTGGCCTTCCTGAGAGAAAATAAAATGCTCCCAAAAAAATGCAAATGGGTCATGACATTGAAAAAAACCTACAAAATCTGTACAACTCATTAACAACGTGCACATTTCAGATTTAGGGGCAGATGTACAAAGAAGTGACGGAGAGTGGCGATAGCCGTCTTGGCTAAGCGCCGCACTCCGCCACTTCTGAAATGCAGGGCTGCACCGTATTTACAACAATATGGTGCAGCCCTGCGTTTCCCCCTGAGCTGGCGCTGATTTCAGCTGCCTAGCGCCAACGCAGGCACCCTTGCACCATAGTGCAAGGGTGCCTGCGTTGTGTTGATTGCTTGTTTATGTGTATGAAGGGGTCCCTTCCTGCACATAAACAGTCTTAAATGGCGATTTGTTACTTCTATGTGTGCTGCTTTGTGCAGCACACATAGAAGTTGCAACTCGCCATTTTGAAAATGATTTTTTATGTGCAGGAAGGGACAGCTTCCTGTACATAAACAATCATGCATGGCATTTTGCTGTTTTTATGTGTGCTGCACAATGCAGCACACATAAAAACAGCAAAAACAGGAGAAATAAAGCATCTCACCTCGTTGCGCCCTGTTAAGACCGGGTTCTCCCTGGTCTTAATTTTGGCTCCGCCCCATATTTACGTCCCACGAGCGTGAAAGGGTGCCTTATTTACAAGGCAGCATTAAGCCGCGTTAAGTGGCCTAACGCCACCTTGTAAATATGACAAAGCCCGTATCACCACTACAACGTCAAAAAAAGTGAGGTTCTGGTGGCGATAGGGGCTTGTAAATTTGACGCTTAGTTTTGTCAATGGTGCAAAAATGACGGACCTGGAAAAATTGCTCCGTTTCCATACGTAAAATAAGAGCTAAGAAAAAAGGCATCTCAAATGTTAACTACCTCAGAAAAGAAGACAAACCCAAATAAATTTTAATGAGTCACACAAGTGCTGCAAGTGTAGGAACAGGCAAGAGTGGTTAATAGTCATATAGGTCATCTTGCATGTCTTTGAACTTTTTCAGTAAAATTCGAAAACTAAATGATGCTTTCTCTATTTATGCAACTTTTGTGCCATTGAATTAGCCATGTACGAATCAGCTGGACTTTGATAGATTTCCTGTTTTTGAGGATATTCTTTTTTGCAACCATAAGCCATTTCTGATGTCAAATTCGCATGGGTTTGTCTATTGAGTGCAAGTTTCCCTTCTGGTTAAATAGTATCACCATGGGCGGCTCCTGTGCTAAGGTTAAGGAGCGTCGCCCCGCTGCTCTTAGTGCAGGAAAAATAAAATGATAACGTTGTTATAATCATATTATTTTCACAAAAGGGATTTAGTAGTAGTAAAGTTAGGAATCCTAACTTTACTACTACTACTAAATGCCTTTTGTGAATACCGAAAGTCGTAAAGTTAGGATTTTGTCTCAGTTTAGTAGTAGTAAAGTTAGGAATCCTAACTTTACTACTACTAAATGCCTTCTGTGAATACCAAAAGTAGTAAGTTTAGGATTTTGTCTCAGATTACTTTTGTGAATCGGGCCCGGTGTTAATAAATTGTCTGTTCAAGAGTGAAGAACAGAATTTCCTGAGGTTCAAGTACTATTGAATATATAAAGAAAGGTGGGAAAAGACAGATTTCTAATTAGGGAAATTTTCCCCAAAAGACCAATATTGCATTTTTGACATTTCCTAAAATTTGATTTAGGTGTATTTCTTAATTCTGTATTAGTCATTCTGAGTATTTTTTTGATTCTGCAATTTGGAGATAAGCATCATAATAGATGTAGGCGAATTTATTTTGTAGCCAGAGAATTAGCAAAATAATGTAACTGCCTTAAGCAATTCAAAGATACTTTTCTGGTGATGATTATGTAAAAACAAATCATCTGCAAAGAAACACATTTACTCTCCTTATTGCCTACTTTAATACTTTCTGTTATTTCCCTTGATATGATGGCAAAAGCTAAGCCTTCCCATGCTAAATCTAATAGGTGAGGGGAAAATGGATATCCTTGTTTGGTCCTGAAATGCAAAGTGTTAGAAATGGAGGCCTCTAGTTGGCAGTGCCTTGCACCCTGTCCAAGTAGGAACCCTTTTTCCAGTCAGGGTAAGGGAGAAGTTACACACCCGAGATAACCCCTGCTCACCCCCTTGGTAACTTGGCATAAGCAGTCAGGCCTATCTCAGAGGCAATGTGTGAAACATTTGTACATAAACACACAGTAACACAGTAAAAACACTACAAATGGACACCACACCAGTTTAGAACACTAACCAATCGTTATCTGAATAAAACAAGACCAAAAAGACAAAATTCCATCATACACAAGCAAAGATATCACTTTTAAAAGGTTCCAAATAGTTCAGTCAATAGGAAACTATAGATGCATCACTTTTATCACAAAGTACCTGGGGTGCGTTAAAATAAAATATGAAAACAGGTGTAGTGGAGATGAGGCGCCGGAAAACAAAGTGATGCCTCAATTCCTTACTCACAGTGAAGGTGATGCGTTGATTCCTTACTGCAGCGCAGGGGAGGTGATGCGTCGATTCCTTACTGCTGGGGAGGTGATGTGTCGATTTCTTACTGCAAGGGGAGGTGATGTGTTGCTCTCCGGACACGCGGCCTTGGTTCCTTACTGCTGGCCTATGTCGATGAAGAACTTGGCGCACAGGTGAGATGCGTCGAAAATCAGGATGCGATGGGCTGATTGTGTCGGTGGCAAAACAGGCGATGTGTCAATTTTCCAGTCGCAAGCAGGTAATGCGTCGATTTCTTCAGGTGCACAGCAGGGCCTGTGTCGGAGTCGAAGCGGATATCTCGGACGTCAGAGACACGGTGCTTGGGACCTGGGCTGCCGTGATCTTTTCAGCTGCACGGCAGGTGCTGCATCGATTCTTCAACTGCACAGCGACGATGCATTGGTTTTTCAACTGCATGGCAGTGCTGCATCAGGAAAGACAGGCGCTGAAGGTCGGTGCTTGGATTTTCTGGCTTCTTTGCAGCAACAGCCACCTGCAAGGGCCCAGAACAGGAATTGGCACCACTTGGCAGGTCAGAACCCCCAGCAGAGGAGTTTAGGGACTGCAGATGAAGTCTTTGTTGGCCATGAGACTTCTGAACAGGAGGCAAGCACACACAAGCCCTTGGAAAACCTTGACAAACAGGATACAGAAACCAAAGTCCAGTCCTTTCACTGCCCAAGATAGAAGCATGAAGCAGTAGGCCAGCACAACACAGCAACACGCAGAGTGGCAGTTGCCCTCCTACAGCTTCTCCAGCTCTTCTTCTTGGCAAAATCTCCTCTTAGTCCAGAAGTGATCTGAAGTTATTGTGTCACAGCTCCAGTACTTAAACAAGTTTCTGCCTTTGAAGCAGGCAAACTTCAAAGGAAAGTCCTTGTAGAGCACAAGACCCTGCCTTTCCCTGACCTGGCTCCAGACACCTACATGGGGGCGGAGACAGCTTTGTGGGAGGACAGGCACAACCCTATTGAAGTATCAGTTACAGTTCATCACTATAGCTCAGGAAGACCCATCCTCCGGGTAATGGGCCATGAGGATATGCAGGGCCTACCTCAGCTCCCTTTGTGTGACTGTGTAGAGTGAATGCACAAACAGCCCTACTGTCAGTCTAAACCAGACATTGATTCCACAGGCAGGCAGAGCCACAAAATGGTAAAGCAAGAAAAAGCCCACATTCTAATAGTGGCATTTTCAAACATGCAATTAAAAAACAACTTCACTAAAATATGTATCTTTAAATTGTGAGCTCAGGGACCACCAACCTCTAAATCTCTATCCCTTCCCAATTGGAAGTTACACTTCTAAGAGGTTACAAGGCAGCTCCAATGATAACATTTGGAAGAAATTGTCCTTGGAGTAGTGGAAAACAAAAGTGGCAGTATTTCACTATCAGGACATGTAAAACACACCAGTACATGTACTTTCTTTCACATACACTGTACCCTGCCCATGGGTCTACCTTGGGCCTACCTTAGGACTGCCTTATAAGTAGAAAAAGGTACGGTTTGAGCCTGGCAGGTGGGTGCACTTGCCAGGTCCACACAGCAGTTTAAGACTGCACTCACAAACACTGCAGTGGCAGGTCTGAGACGTGGTTGCTGGGCTACTCATGTGGGTGGTACAATCAGTGCTGCCGGCCCACTAGTAGCATTTGAATTACAGGCCCTGGGTACACACAATGTACTTTATTGGGGTCTTACCAGTAAATCAAATAAGCCAATCATGGATAACCAACCATAATCATAATTTACACAAAGAGCACTTGCACTGTAGCACTGATCAGCAGTGGTAAAGTGCCCAGAGTTCTAAAACCAGCAAAACCGAAATGCAGCACACAGTCAAAAACAGGAGGCCAGAAGCAAAAAAGACAGGGGAAAAACACGCCAAAGATACCAGATCTAACACAAATTAATGGTTGTCTGACAAATTACAGATGTAAAAAATAGCGTGTGGTCAGAATCATGTCAAAAATATGTAGGACCAATAATTCGAGAAGGTAATTGCAATAAGATAAGTATAGATTTACTATTTTTTACTCAACATCTATATACCTTGAAGATGCATATATCGTCAACATACATGTATGTGGAGTTAGTATAGTTGAACTTTGCTTACCTGTAGAAATTTAGCTTCACAATATTTTTGTCCTTGATATTCTTGACAATATATTTTGTCCATATATTATTTTTTCTTCGAAAATTTGTCCAAACACCAAATTAACAGTTCTAGAAATCCACTTACAATACAAGAAACTTAATACATAGCACATGACCTTAATTCCATTGATGCAATTTGTACAAAAGGTCACCTTATACAATACCTTAAATAGGTAAAACCAAACTTTGGAGGTCATTACGATGACGGGCGGACAAAGTCCGCCCGCCACCGTAACGGAATGCGGGACCGTCCGCAAGGGGTGCGGCGGTCCCGCACCTGACATTAGGATGCCACCGCCACCGTGGCGGTGGGACACCCTATTCCCAGCATTGTGGCGGGCGGTGCTCACCGCACCGCCCGCCACAATGCTGTGAATGCACGTCATGCATTTGCATGCACAACGTGACAGGCACCGCACGGTGCCTGCCACCTTGTGCATACAAATGCAGGGGGGTACCACAGATACCCCCCATGTGCACCCCCCAACATCGTGGGGGCCCGCTACGTGCCCCCAACAACGAAGACCGTATGCCTTTGCATGGCGGCAACGCCGCCATGGAAAGGCTGATCTCCGCAGGCATTGTAATATGGATGGCGGTGTCTTGCAGACACCGCCACCATATTAACCTTGTTTTCCGCCGGTCGACGAGTCGACCGGCGGAAAAGCGGCGGACGGTCTTTCCGTCCGCCGCGGACCCCCCAGCCATCATAATATTGCTGGGAGTCTTTGCTGTGTGGATGGCGGGCGGATCGCCCCCGCCGTGCCGGCGGTGACTACCGCCGGCCCGGCGGGGGCGATCCGCCCGCCATCGTAATGACCCAATGCCTTTTTAGAATCCAAACTTCAAAGAATATTATGGGTGCGTTTTAGCTTCATGAAGTTTTTAAAGCTTTTATTTGCTTTATGTTATCATTGCAAACATAACTTTTGATGAAAACTGCTTAGTCTATGTCAACCATTTTCAATAAAATGTTGTTCCTTCAATCAGCCCATATCTTGGTTAAAATATTCGCATGAATATTTATCCAATACAAAGGTCTAAAGTTGTGGCAGGTTTCATGGCTCCCCAGCCTATATAGCAATGACAGGCTTTCCTACACGGATATTGGTTCCAGGGCACAGTGCTGAGTTCATTTATCCCGAAACAGTATTGCATCCTGCACTCTTGGAGCTCCATGGTATCCTTTGTATTGAGTGCTTTTGGGGTTCTGATATACCCGCTGGTGGTGCCAGTACCAGATAGAGTGGTGCTGTATGCTACCCTGGAGGCGGGATTTTGGAGAGCACAGTGATACATTTTGCCCTAGGAGCAGGGATACAGCTGGGGCTACAATTTCCAACTGCCAGGGAGTGGCGGTCATCTAAGGTGGGTCCCACTATAAATAGCAGTCCTGCATGCGCTTCCACGGTCATTATTCTGATTTCTGGAACACACATGGATGTGCTACGTAGTTTCTTCTTTAAAGATACCTGAAGCTACAAGCAGATCAGTCTGGAGACCAGGAGAACGTTGGTGACATCTGAACTGTGGAGGCTGATAGGTCTCAAGTCAGGGGCACTATTGCATCATTTTCTGCTTGTTACTGCGTATGGACACTTGTGCATGATAACATCCTCATCCACAATGGGTGATAGGAATTGTGATTCATATGATCAAGGCTGTGTGTAACTTGCGAAGTGACAATGTTTGTGTTACCTTGAACATTTGTACTAGGAGACCCATTGAGGGAGTGATTAAAGCCCCAAAACAGGTGCTCTCTAAAATCAAAAGAGGCTGTTAGTAACAAGGCTGAATGCCAAGAGCAGGAACTCTAGGACTACTTTAGACTGCTGCTCCTTTACATTATCAAACTGTTCTCCTGGAGGGTGATTGAACCACTAATTACCCTTACAAATACTTGAGAAGTTCCCCCAAATTCGGGTATGCTACTTTGTTCCATGTTTATTTAAAGATACATGTTTTTTTCTTCTGTTATTATCTAACCAAGTTATTTATGTATTCAGCATTCTCTACCCTTCTTGTTTTGTGATAGTCTTACCTGGGAAGTAACCCAAGGGGATAAAGATTCAGGTGATTTTTGTGGTTCAGAGCACAGGGTGTTTAAAAAGGATTAGAGTACTTAAGATTAAACATTTATCTTTGTCATTTCAGATCTCCTTCCTCGCTGCTTTCATCCTGAAACCCTCCCCCTCCGCCTGCCTCAAAGAAACTTATGATGTCATAGTTTTCGTAGCCGGCAATGCTTAGAGGTGGACACCTTAGAGCCTTGTACGGATCCAAAGGAAACGAACGCTATGATAATTTGGCACCATCTTTTTTGGGCTTGGTAATTAACATCACAAACAAAATTTGGGTTGATTCTTTTTCTGTTTTATTTTTATACAGTCATTGAAAATAAGTAAAAGTGTAATTACCATTTCAAACTTTTGAACCCTAGAAAATCTATTGTTTAAGTCATCTAGTCCAGGTGATTCGCCTATATGAATTGAGTTAATTGATTAAATCATGTCTGTCTTAGTTGTCTCTTGCAAGGAAAGTGGAAATTCCCTTCGGTAACCAAGTGAAAATAAAGAGACTATCAACCATTCATACCAAATATCCAAGAAAACTCATATGTCTATACTTGCGATGCCACAAACCAGTCATCAATTGATGATGAAATGTCTGCTATGCTTTATTAAAACATTAAAAACATTAAAAATTATTTTTTTCTTCATATGAAATTCGTAAATTTACACATCAATAAAAAACATACATCTGTGATCAATGTTATATAATACATCAATCACAAATCCAATTATAAAAAGATTTGAATATTCATCAAATATCAGTGCAAGTAGTACAACCATATGGAAAAGGTATATACACCATGTCCCTATGTTTTTATGTAAAGAATCACTCAAAAAGGATGTTTTTCCAAAAAAGAATAAAACAGAACAAGGGAGAGACAGACAACAAATACAACAATGCACTTATTAGTAGTTCGTAAACTTATCCAAGTCGAAAAGTACAATGCCAAACATGTATACAGTCCAAATTTCTTTGTCACACGTGCTGGCCTGTGCACTGGATTTAGTTTATCCCAAGCGTCGAAGCGTTTCGGTGGTATTCACAGAATAATGGCCACCTTTCTCAGACATAAATCTGTGTACAAACAAACAATCATTACTACCATATCCATAGTGTTGGGATTTCACTGTTACATAGTTTATCTGAATATTAGAAACTCCCATAGGGAGGATTCATAAGACCAACATATAGTTTCTCATCACCAAATGGTGTGCCGTGGCATTACAATGCATAGCATCAATTTAAACCTAATCATAAGACATAATAACTTCTCAAGGGTACTTGCCTATTAACATCAACTCACATAACGGTAATACCCTCCACTCTGTTCATTCCAACCAACTCAATTGTGTTTTAAACCCACTCATTCATTCCCCTATATCCGCTATCTTCAGATGTTCTATTTCATATGTTAAAATAACCACTCATCCAAGCTACTATGATGGGTGTCCTAGAAGCATATACAGTCCTAACGGGGAAGTGAGTCCACCGCTTATTGTGGTTATATCATCATCCCAATCGGAAAGTTCTGTTGTGTATGTTCTATTTAAAACGGTTAAAAGAATAAAGAGATAACATATTCCCTGAGCCCCTAGGCCTGGTGGTGGAGTGCAGCAGGAGATAATCCATAGAAGGACAATTAAGCCTTCCGTCTATGAGAGATCTGAAACGAGTACCATTTTTGAGTGACTGACAATAGGTGTATTGAAAATGTTATTTGCAAAGGCGTGACATGCATCACCGTCTATTATTCTGTGTTGTCAAATTTGATGACCACCAAGGACAGCAATTTCTACCATACCCATCTTCTTTAAAAGAAGTTGCTTGGAAAGGATATGATGTTGGCACGAAGGTGGGTGCTGTAGTGTTGTAGTGGTTGTCTCCTCAGAGAGATAGGCCACCATCGCAACAGTGAATGCTTGAATGGCGGCTGCCTAGAGGAAATATATTTTTGCCCCAGACATGAAGTTTTGAGTGAATAGGTGACGCCTGACTACAATACAAAACTGGTTAGCTGATCAGGGGGTGTGGTGTTTTCTTGTAGGTGTAGGTTGGGGAGCTTACTTGTAATGAATGTGACATTTTCATATGGCTATAAAGTGCAATTTGTCTCCCTACTGGGGCGTGATGTCCTTCCTTATTTGTGGGGAGGTTGTTGCCTGGGGCACTGATGTATTACAACAAAGCCAGGAGTGAAATGAATGCCTTCCCTGAGCACTACAGTTTTCTCTATTAAGTGTGAAATGACGTCGTGATTGCAGCCTTTCCCATCTCTGTGTTAGCCATGGATATGGTGCCTCTACTCTAGATATGAGCACTTATACACATTACTGCATCCCTGAGAAGACCAAGTAGCGGTGCCTGTGATTGGCCGTTTGCTGGACACCACTGACCATGGAGGGCCAATGACTGGTGTGGAGCACAGAGAAAACCACGTGCCATTACAATCTAGTAAGAGCAGTGCCAGATATTCCTCTTTTAAAAGGGTTCGGGGAACACAGATTTAATTCTATGGTAGTCATATATTGTAAATGGGTCATGGTATAATGGATCTACTTGTTCAATGGGGAATCACTGACAAAATATCGACCTCAAAAATATCAAGGTACAAAAATATCGTGACAAAAATATCAAAGTCAAGAATATCGACATCCTATCTACATCATGGTAAGTACAAAAATATCGAAAATTAAATATCGATGTAAAAAATATCGTAAAAAATATCGTTTTTTTGAAATGTTGAAAAAATAATCTAAAATAAAGTAAATAATACATATAATTAAAAGAAACATAGTTAAAATTATTTTAAAATGTTTAAAAATAAAAACTGAGACATATAATGTTAAAATAAATTAAACATATACATATCAAATATAATATATATACTTACTTAATAATATTCATAAATAATTATTTTAATAACTTATAAATTGTTAAAAATATTTTATAAATTATAAATACAGACATACTGTGAGAAGTTGGCCTGGCATATGCTGTCCACTAATTATAGTGGGCACCTTGCACCTGTCCAAATCGACTCTTATGGTAGGTAGGTCAAAGACAACCTTATTGAAAGCTATCCTAGTGGTAGCTGTGGAGAGCAGCCTTCAGGCTAAGTCTTGAAGGAATGTAAAGCAGCTTGTTTTACCAGTCTATAATCTCTTGAGTGACCAAATGAAAGAGCACCACACCAGGTATATATTCAAAATATATGTATTTATTACTAAACACACCCCTCTAGTCTCTTTATGAGGCTAGAGTTCGAAATACATAGGTTATAAGATCTTAAATCACAGTAATAGCACAAATACACGTTTGGGCCCTAGGGGCGTACCAAACCATATACCAATAAAGTGGTATGCGAACCACGACTGAACTAGACACTAGGCCTAGAGCCTCTAGAAGTGCTTGGACCACAAGGAACCACCCAAGGTAGTGACACAGGGGACCCACGGGGACGCGTGCAGTGTAAATACACAACCGCGATACGCCGTTTACTTCTATGGAGAAAGTCGCGGATCAGGAAAATAGAGGAAAGGGACACTTAAAAGAGGACTAGGACAAAACCCTTTGAGATCTAGGACTTTGAAGAGTCTCTACCCACTGGAGCACCGGAGTACTCGTGTTACCTCACCCAGGGAAGCCGGGTGCATAGGTGCCTTTCGGGGTCGGGTTTCGTCGTCGGTTCTTATGGCGATCTCCTGCAAAGTGCTGCTGGCGACCAGGAGAAAAGTGTCCGGGTGGATCCAAGAGTGGATCGGAGTTCTGAAGAACCTGAAAGCAGAGGGGACAGAGTCTGGGTCACTAGCCAGTGACCAGGAAGGCGATGGACAGATGCCCACCGATGTCGAGTGCTTCAGGTGCGTTGACGGTCGTCTCGTTTCTGCAGCCACGAGGTCCAGGAGGCGTTGTCGGCGACCAGGAGCAGGATTCGGGCTGGTACACGATGTTTGTCGAGTGCTGCGGTGTCGGCGACCAGATTGGACCCAACAAGCCTTGGCAACGGCAAGTCTCGATGTAGCTGAAGATCGTCGATGGTGCAGACCAGCAAGGTCTGGGGAACTCACCCAGCGAGGGTAAGTCAGGGCAGGCCTGGAGCAACCAGGGGAGCCCTTTGGTTTCTTTAGAAAGTCTTCTGGGGACCCACGAGCCGGCTGGCAAGGGATCGCGAAGACACCTCGGGCGGAATCACTCAACAGGGGCCCACGGTCACTCAGGACAGTGTAGGCCTCTGATATTTGGAGGGATTCCTGCTGGAGGTTGGGACCACACGTGGTCCAAAGCACAGGTTCGTAGAACGTTGTGAAGGGGTTGCACTCGATAATAGTGCACGGTACCCAGGGGTCGCGGTTCCTCGTCACTCGTGGGGTCCACTTGCCTCAGCTTCGCTGGGGACTCACGATGGCCTTGGAGAAGTCAGGAAATCCACTTCTTGGGCTGCAGGGACTTCGGACTCCGGCGGGAGCGGCGTAGTTTGCGACCGTCGTTATCGTTTTTGGTGCCTGCCAAGCAGGGGAGTCACTCCTTGACCCCAAGGGAGATTCTTCAGTCCTCTAATCGTGATGTAGAGCGTCGAAGGTCCAGGATTCAGTTTCAAAGTTTAGTCCAGGGATATCTAATCTTGCTGTGGCAAGGGTTCCCCATTTTAACTAGTAAAACAGGGAGGGACTAACTCTATGACCCCACCTATGGGAGGGTCAAGGGAGGGGTGGCTACACCCACTTCCCTTTGTCCAGTTTCGTGCCAGAGCAGGGGCAGGTAGCCCCTGAGCTGGTTTGAACTGGCATATGCACAGAGGAGCCTTTTGCTCCCCCAGTGCAGGACTTCAAAGCACTCTAAGAGTGCACCCACCCAGCCCCAATACACATTATCCTGTCTGGGGAGGTGGTCACACCTCCCTGCAACAGGAAACCTATTGTCCAGGCCTCCCCTGCCGGAGTTTCATCCAGCAGCAGGAGGCCAGACTTGTGTCTGTGGCAGCAGCATCCATTTTGTGATGCCAGGGCTTCAGAAAGAAGTTACCGGGTAAGCCAGAGTTAACATGTCTTTCCCTCTAGAAGGGTGGAATGCTACCCCCGCCGCCAGGATTGGCGGGGGGTAGTATTCCAAGATGTTTGACACCAAACACGACATGTTTAGGTGCAGCCATTCCAAAGTTAGCATTTTACCGCGAGGATATAATGCGCTTAAGAGTATATGGTCAGGCTGCACTACAAACAGCATCAGAGATGGTCTCCGAACGCTGCAGAGGGGCCCTGCTCATGCAGGGGCACCCTCTCACATAGGAACCATGCACTCTGCCTTTAGGATTGATAAGGCCTGCCTTAGGAGTGACTTATAGGTTTCTAGGTGTGTATGTATTTCGTGATATAGGTAACCTATATCACAGTAAGAGGTGCATGCACCACCTTACCCAGGCTGCAGTAGCAGACCTGTGGTGTCAGTTTGGATGGCCTTCCAGGGGTGGCATAATACATGCTGCAGCCCCTGGCAGGCCTCTGAGGTACCTATGCCCTTGGTACATAGTATACCATATACTAGGGACTTATAAGGGCACTCCAGATCCCAATCAGAGATGTGCCTAAGGCACATGGAATCCATTTTACAGAGAAAGCAGATAGACTGGGGCCCTGAATAGCAGGATCCCAGTCCAACTAAGTCATAAACCAGCAAAACACCATAAAAAAAGTGGGGGCAACCATATAGTCAGATTCCACCTTCCTACATAACCCCCCAAACGAAAGGAGATAAGGCTAACCTTGGCCAGTTGAGCCTATATTGACTAAGTGGCCATATAAGGAAGCACCTGCACTAGCATGGTTGCCCCCTATGTTATGGTCCACTAAGCAATCCCTCACCCTAAGGGTATGAGAGGGTCTCCACCATGGGGAATCACTACCTCTGGTGTGCTTAGGTAAAGTACAAGGCTGGTGAGGTGTCTGAGTAGGGAAGTGAGGCCCTAGGAATGTTGGCCTCAGTTTCCTCAGATCACTGGTCACCATGTATGCCTGTCTTTCCATGACTGAGTTGCACTTTGCTCTAAGGGTCAACCTTTGGCTGCCTACAGCTGGGGGTTGGGTCCCTTTGGATGGAACACTGGAGGGACATGGCAGGTTTGGAACCTTCTGGTCCCAGGTTTGCCCTTGCCTACCAGAGTCCTTCTGGGGGAGGTCCCTACATAAAGGTATGGGGGATCCCTCAGTGTGTAGAGGAATTTTCACCTGGCTAGGGCTACTAGACTGGCTGCCCCTAATCTGCTGATGGGGGGCTTCCTCTGGACAGGGGGCCCGGGGGGTCCACTGACCTCCCTGACCTCTGCAGCCCTGGGCTGACTGAGGCAGGGTAGAGAGGAGCAGGTTACCTGCTCCAGACTGGGTACCACCGTGGAAGGGTCCTCTGCCATCAGGGGTGTGGCCAGGCCAGGCCTGACTACCTCTGTGGCAGTTCCTTCACTAGGGGTAGGGTCAGTTCCCTGAGGAGGCTGACCCTTACCTACTGTCTGGGGGAAGAAGACTTTTCTTCAACCCTTTTGCTCTCTTTTGGGGGAGAGTGGGCCATTCTTTCAGGCTCCATCTCTCCAAAGTCTTGGGCTGGGGCTGTGGCCATCACAGCCCCACTAACCTTGCAGGGACGCCCAACATCCTAAGATGGGTTTGGTGTTCAACTTCAGCCCAGGCTGAAATTTCCAAATCATTGCCCATCAGGCAATCTACAGGTAGGGTTGGGGACACTGCCACTCTTTTTGGGCCTGTGACCCCCTCCCAGCTGAGATTGACTATGGCCATGGGGTGATCTGTTCTGACACCATCAATGTTGGTCACCTGGTATTTAAACTCAGGTAAAAGCTGGTGAGGGGGACTAGTTTCCCTGCCACCATGGTGACACTAGCCCCTGTGTCCCTAAATGCCACAGCTTTCTGACCATTAATCATTGGCTCCAGTCTGTACCTGCCCAATGCTATGGGACCCATGGTAAAGGTGGCAAATCCTATACCACCATCAGAGTCAGAGGAGTCTGTTGAGGGGTCCCTGTCTAAACTAGGGCCCACCTCTGTTCCTCTTGCAAAAGCACCCAACTTTTTGGGTGCACTACTCCCAACTGGAGGATTACTACTGGTAGTACCAGGAGGGGTGGTAGTAGTTGTGGGAGGAACATTTTCTTTATTGCCAATCCTGGGGCAACTGGGATCAGTTTTCCAGTGCCCAGGCTTTTTACAGACATGGCAATATGGTTTCTTTTCAGGAGAGGAAGGAGTTTGGGACCCACCCCCAGAAGAGGAATTTTGGGGCCCTGTAGGGGACTTATCCTTAGATTTATCCCCACCTTTCTCTTGGGACTTAGTAGAATCTTTCTTCTGGTCACCACCCTGATTTCTAGTTTTTACTCTGGTTCTGACCCATTTGTCTGCCTTCTTTCCCAATTCTTGGGGAGAGGTCAGATCAGAGTCCACCAGATACTGGTGCAAAAGCTGGTTTTGACAATTATTAAGGATCTGCTCCCTCATAATCAAATTGTACAATCCTAAAAAGTCATGCACTTTGTTGCCATGTATCCAACCTTCCAGAGCCTTTGTAGCACAATCTACAAAATCAACCCAGTCTTGAGTCTGAGCTTTTTGGGTGTCTCTGAACTTCAACCTATACTGTTCAGTGGTTAGGCCAAACCCATCTATCAGAGCACTCTTCAAGACTGTGTAATTGTCAGCATCCTCTTCTCTTACAGTGAGGAGCTTGTCTCTACCTTTGTCTGCAAAGGAGAGCCACAAGATTGCTGCCCACTGCCTCTGGGGGACCTTCTGAACTTTACAGGCCCTCTCCAGTGCAGTTATCCATTTGTGGATGTCATCCCCACTCTGGTAGGGAGGGACAATCTTGTTTAGGTTTCTATGGTCATAAGACCTGTCCCTATCTCTAGGGATATTGCTGCCACCATGGGACTCTAGTCCCAACTTTCTTCTCTCTCTAAGGAGATCTAGGGATTCTCTATCTAAAGCCAATTGCTTCTTCCTGATCTCCAGTTGAGTTTCCTCATACTGGACCAGTCTCTTTCTTCTCTCATGAGAGGATTCCCTCCTGTGAGAAGAAACAGAGCTCCCTATTGAGGTGCCAGAGTGGTTAGACTCCTGAGAAGGAGACCTAGACTTTCTGAGCACACTCATAATCCTTCCTGGGGGGACAAAGGTGTGGTTCTCCAGATCCTCATCTTCATCTTCCCCAGAAGGGATTGGGTTTTCCAGGTCAGGGTCATTGTCACCCTCCTGGTCAGTTTCAGAGGGGGGCTGGGGGTAGTAGTACCCCTGGCCCCTTCCTCATCTGCTGGCCCACCCTCTGCTCCTACCCCTTCAGTCTCTGAGGACTTACTAAGATCATAAGCCACCAACATCTCCTGGAGGTGTTGGGTGGTGGGACTTTGGCCTGTCCTTAATTTCCTCACGTTACACAAAGCTCTCAGTTCCAAGAATGGGAGTGTGTCATACTTGGAGGGGAAGCTCAATGGCTTCCTGCAGGGCATCTCTAGATCCTGCTTTTAAAGACATTACTAGTGTGGTGTGGTGTATGCACTACCTACTCTAGTGTGGCCTACTAAACTCTCTTGAGTTGTAGAAAGGGTTGTGCTATCCCTTAACACACAACTCTAAGTTCAGTAGAACTTACTGATATTCTAAGCTTAAATTATATGTACCTTAGGTACCTTTAGTGGTTTTCAGTTGATCAATTCAATTGAGATTATCTGGTAAAACAATAGCAAGCTGGAATCCCACACGCTGCACACCAATGTGAGAAGTTGGCCTGGCATATGCTGTCCACTAATTATAGTGGGCACCTTGCACCAGTCCAAATCGACTCTTATGGTAGGTAGGTCAAAGACAACCTTATTGAAAGCTATCCTAGTGGTAGCTGTGGAGAGCAGCCTTCAGGCTAAGTCTTGAAGGAATGTAAAGCAGCTTGTTTTACCAGTCTATAATCTCTTGAGTGACCAAATGAAAGAGCACCACACCAGGTATATATTCAAAATATATGTATTTATTACTAAACACACCCCTCTAGTCTCTTTATGAGGCTAGAGTTCGAAATACATAGGTTATAAGATCTTAAATCACAGTAATAGCACAAATACACGTTTGGGCCCTAGGGGCGTACCAAACCATATACCAATAAAGTGGTATGCGAACCACGACTGAACTAGACACTAGGCCTAGAGCCTCTAGAAGTGCTTGGACCACAAGGAACCACCCAAGGTAGTGACACATGGGACCCACGGGGGACGCGTGCAGTGTAAATACACAACCGCGATACGCCGTTTACTTCTATGGAGAAAGTCGCGGATCAGGAAAATAGAGGAAAGGGACACTTAAAGAGGACTAGGACAAAACCCTTTGAGATCTAGGACTTTGAAGAGTCTCTACCCACTGGAGCACCGGAGTACTCGTGTTACCTCACCCAGGGAAGCCGGGTGCATAGGTGCCTTTCGGGGTCGGGTTTCGTCGTCGGTTCTTATGGCGATCTGCTGCAAAGTGCTGCTGGCGACCAGGAGAAAAGTGTCCGGGTGGATCCAAGAGTGGATCGGAGTTCTGAAGAACCTGAAAGCAGAGGGGACAGAGTCTGGGTCACTAGCCAGTGACCAGGAAGGCGATGGACAGATGCCCACCGATGTCGAGTGCTTCAGGTGCGTTGACGGTCGTCTCGTTTCTGCAGCCACGAGGTCCAGGAGGCGTTGTCGGCGACCAGGAGCAGGATTCGGGCTGGTACACGATGTCTGTCGAGTGCTGCGGTGTCGGCGACCAGATTGGACCCAACAAGCCTTGGCAACGGCAAGTCTCGATGTAGCTGAAGATCGTCGATGGTGCAGACCAGCAAGGTCTGGGGAACTCACCCAGCGAGGGTAAGTCAGGGCAGGCCTGGAGCAACCAGGGGAGCCCTTTGGTTTCTTTAGAAAGTCTTCTGGGGACCCACGAGCCGGCTGGCAAGGGATCGCGAAGACACCTCGGGCGGAATCACTCAACAGGGGCCCACGGTCACTCAGGACAGTGTAGGCCTCTGATCTTCGGAGGGATTCCTGCTGGAGGTTGGGACCACACGTGGTCCAAAGCACATGTTCGTAGAACGTTGTGAAGGGGTTGCACTCGATAATAGTGCACGGTACCCAGGGGTCGCGGTTCCTCGTCACTCGTGGGGTCCACTTGCCTCAGCTTCACTGGGGACTCACGATGGCCGTGGAGAAGTCAGGAAATCCACTTCTTGGGCTGCAGGGACTTCGGACTCCGGCGGGAGCGGCGTAGTTTGCGACCGTCGTTATCGTTTTTGGTGCCTGCCAAGCAGGGGAGTCACTCCTTGACCCCAAGGGAGATTCTTCAGTCCTCTAATCGTGATGTAGAGCGTCGAAGGTCCAGGATTCAGTTTCAAAGTTTAGTCCAGGGATATCTAATCTTGCTGTGGCAAGGGTTCCCCATTTTAACTAGTAAAACAGGGAGGGACTAACTCTATGACCCCACCTATGGGAGGGTCAAGGGAGGGGTGGCTACACCCACTTCCCTTTGTCCAGTTTCGTGCCAGAGCAGGGGCAGGTAGCCCCTGAGCTGGTTTGAACTGGCATATGCACAGAGGAGCCTTTTGCTCCCCCAGTGCAGGACTTCAAAGCACTCTAAGAGTGCACCCACCCAGCCCCAATACACATTATCCTGTCTGGGGAGGTGGTCACACCTCCCTGCAACAGGAAACCTATTGTCCAGGCCTCCCCTGCCGGAGTTTCATCCAGCAGCAGGAGGCCAGACTTGTGTCTGTGGCAGCAGCATCCATTTTGTGATGCCAGGGCTTCAGAAAGAAGTTACCGGGTAAGCCAGAGTTAACATGTCTTTCCCTCTAGAAGGGTGGAATGCTACCCCCGCCGCCAGGATTGGCGGGGGGTAGTATTCCAAGATGTTTGACACCAAACACGACATGTTTAGGTGCAGCCATTCCAAAGTTAGCATTTTACCGCGAGGATATAATGCGCTTAAGAGTATATGGTCAGGCTGCACTACAAACAGCATCAGAGATGGTCTCCGAACGCTGCAGAGGGGCCCTGCTCATGCAGGGGCACCCTCTCACATAGGAACCATGCACTCTGCCTTTAGGATTGATAAGGCCTGCCTTAGGAGTGACTTATAGGTTTCTAGGTGTGTATGTATTTCGTGATATAGGTAACCTATATCACAGTAAGGGGTGCATGCACCACCTTACCCAGGCTGCAGTAGCAGACCTGTGGTGTCAGTTTGGATGGCCTTCCAGGGGTGGCATAATACATGCTGCAGCCCCTGGCAGGCCTCTGAGGTACCTATGCCCTTGGTACATAGTATACCATATACTAGGGACTTATAAGGGCACTCCAGATCCCAATCAGAGATGTGCCTAAGGCACATGGAATCCATTTTACAGAGAAAGCAGATAGACTGGGGCCCTGAATAGCAGGATCCCAGTCCAACTAAGTCATAAACCAGCAAAACACCATAAAAAAAGTGGGGGCAACCATATAGTCAGATTCCACCTTCCTACACATACACATACAAAAAGAATATTATTAAAAAATGTAAAAATATATTTAACAAATTAAAAAAATTACAATATTTTTAATTTTTGTAAAATAAATTATACACAACATTAAGTAAAACAACACAGAAAAATATTGGATAGCGGAGGGAAAAAAATTACTATTCCCACTCCAAAGAGTGCAACAGTAGGGAAAGTGTTGGATAGCGTAGGGGTAAAAATTACTATTCCAACTCCAAAGAGTGCAACAGTAGGGAAAGTGTTGGATAGCGTAGGGGTAAAAATTGCTATTCCAACTCCAGAGAGTGCAACAGTAGGGAAAGTGTTGGATAGCGTAGGGCTAAAAATTACTATTCCCACTCCAGAGAGTGCAACAGTAGGGAAAGTGTTGGATAGCGAAAGGATTAAAATTACTATTCCCACTCCAGTGAGGGCAACAGTAGGGAAAGTGTTGGATAGCGTAAGGGTAAAAATTACTATTCCCACTCCAGTGAGTGCAACAGTAGGGAAAGTGTTGGATAGCGTAGGGGAAAAATTACTATTCCCACTCCAGAGAGTACAACAGTAGGGAAAGTGTTGGATAGCGAAAGGGTTAAAATTACTATTCCCACTCCAGTAATTGCAACAGTAGGGAAAGTGTTGGATAGCGTAGGGGTAAAAATTACTATTCCCACTCCAGTGAGTGCAACAGTAGGGAAAGTGTTGGATAGCGTAGAGGTAAAAATTACTATTCCCACTCCAGAGAGTGCAACAGTAGGGAAAGTGTTGGATAGCGTAGGGGTTATAATTGCTATTCTAACTCCAGAAAGTGCAACAGTAGAGAAAGTGTTGGATAGAGTAGGGGTAAAAATTACTATTCCAACTCCAAAGAGTGCAACAGTAGGGAAAGTGTTGGATAGCGTAGGGGTAAAAATTACTATTCCCACTCCAAAGAGTGCAACAGTAGGGAAAGTATTGGAGAGCGTAGGGGTAAAAATTACTATTCCAACTCCAGAGAGTGCAAGAGTAGGGAAAGTGTTGGATAGCGTAGGGGTAAAAATTTCTATTCCCACTCCAGAGAGTGCAACAGTAGGGAAAGTGTTGGATAGCATAGGGGTAAAAATTACTATTCCCACTACAGAGAGTGCAACAGTAGGGAAAGTGTTGGATAGCGTAGGGGTAAAAATTACTATTCCAACTCCAGAGAGTGCAACAGTAGGGAAAGTGTTGGATAGCGTAGGGGTAAAAATTACTATTCCCACTCCAGAGAGTGCAACAGTAGGGAACTTGTTGGATAGTGTAGGGGTAAAAATTACTATTCCCACTCCAGAGAGTGCAACAGTAGGGAAAGTGTTGGATAGCATAGGGGTTAAAAATAACATACTTATCAATTAAATAATTGTTTTAATTAAATAATGATTTATTAATAAATTAACAATAAATTATTTATAAATACCAATAAATGAAAATTAATAATTACTTTAATAACATTAAATTTCTTCCCACCCTATTCCCCAATAAACACAAAACCCACTCCACATAAAATTTAACACAATTAATATAATTATCAATTAATCAATTAATACAAATTAATTAACAATTAATAATTAATTAACAATAAAATAATTATGAATACCAATAAATAATAATTAATAAAAATGTATTACCAATTAATACATAATTAACAATAAATTAATTATCAATACCAATAAATATTAATAAATAATTACTTAATTATAATAAATTACTTCCCACCCTATTCCCCTATAAACACACAACCCACTCCTAAACTAAATTAACACAATTAATATATTTATCAATTAATTAATTAATAAAAAGTAATTACCAATTAATAATTAATAAACAATACATTAATTATCAATACCAAAAAATAAAAAGTATTAAGGGGCTCATTACGATACCCGGCGTAAAAAAATCCGCCAGGCATGGAAGCGGCAAAAATCCGCCCGCACACACCGCCTGAACACCGACCACGCCATTATGAGTACACAAACCGAAAACCGCCATCGGCGGAAAAATCACACAAAATACCGCCCGCCATCGTCCGAGTCGGAGTCAAACCGCCCGCCACGGACGGAAACACGCACGACAACACAAAACCGCCCGCCCACACGGCCGACACACCGCACGTGAAATTACGATCGCACCGCCATGAGCGCGGAAAAACAACAAATATACCGCCCGCCAGCGCAAACAACGCCGATGAGAATCGACACGGCAGAAGCCATGGCACCCACGTACCTGCACAGAAACCATCCGCACACAAAACCAATAGCACACAACATGGCCAACAAGTCCACACAGCAAGGCACACACAAATACACAAGCACAGTACACATCCCGAAAACACCCCCCGGACAAACAAAAAATACAAAGGCCAGAACCCCAGACACAACACACCTGAAAACAACAGACCATGAGGACACACTCCACATAGGTGAGTACAAAAGAAGCACTCCCACAGACCACAACCCCTTGCTACATTGCAAACCAGAGAGGAGAGGAGAGGACACAGTGACACAGCAAGGACAGCAGCACACCACAGAAACGCACACATCACTACCACCACTACCACCACCACCACCACCAAACACCACCACCACCACCACCACCACCACCACCACCAAACACCGGCACCACAAACCCCCTGCACATTACACAACACACACCGCACCAGCACCACAAACACCATGGCACCACAAAGAATGCCCAAGTTCACGCCCATGGAGCTGACGGTCATGGTCGACGAGATCATCAAGGTGCACCCACAAATCTATGGGAACATGGTCCAGCACACACCACTAGCCACCAGAAACAGAATGTGGACCCGGATCGTAGACCAGGTCAATGCAGTCGGGACCCTGCCCAGGAACAGAGTCGAGATAAACAAACGTTGGAATGACGTAAAGAGCCTGGTCAAGAAGAAGGAGGGCAAAAACAGAGAGCTGGCTGCCGTCACTGGCGGAGGGAATCCCGCGCTCTTTAAGACCTTCAAAGCGTGGGAGGAGAAGGTGCGAGTCGTAATCCATCCGGAGATCCTCGCCGGATTAGCAGGGGGAGTGGAGGCTGGTAAGTACAAACTAATGTATACCAGCACACCGCTATGTACTCACATGCGCAACTACCATGCCACAGCTCCCAGGGACAAACACCCCCATGTCCAGCACACAATACACAACACATCACACACACATGCAACAGACACTACCACACACAGCCCAAACCGAACAACTGTAAGATGCGTGGGGACATGTGTACACTAAGCCAGCCACGTAACCACCAACAGGTCCCCAAATATGCCAGAAGCGCCACAACGAGCACCCACCACACCCATGTGTCCGCCACAGCTGCACTAACCGACAAGTAACAGGTAAGTGGCAGGAACACAAAGTGCAGTGGGTGGGAGGGTGGACAGCCCAAGTACAACACACACCAGGCCCCAGTCCCACAGCACAGCAAGGAGGAGCATCCCCCACACCCCACAGCCACGTGTCAGCCACCGCAGTGCACAACGACAGCCGAAAGGCAGACATCACGGTCCACAGCAATCGGTGTCAGTGGGTGTACAGCCACCCCCACGACCCACTACACCCCCACCCCCACAGACCTGCAACATGGAGCACCCCCGCTTAGAGCCATGTGGCATCCAGTACAGTGCACGCACGAACAACTTGCAGGTGGGAAACTGGACAGGGCTGGATTACTGGAGGCATGAGGACCATAACACCACCAACACATGGGACATGTCACGTAGCACACGGACACGCAGCACCGCCCACCGTCACGAACAAGTGAACAATGTGCACACGGACATGAACAGCAGACTCACACCCCACATGACCCATCACAGACATAGCAACACCCAAGGAGCCACGTCTGCATGCACAAGCCACACTGAATATAGTCCCACACGGCAGCCACTGTGCAACTCATCACACACAACCGAAACACCATTGAAGTCCTGTCCATGTAGCCCCCACTGCCTGTCAACCCCACACCCCACAACTACGCCTATGTAAGACAAACAACACTAGACGCAACAGAGCGGAACAACAGAAATGCACACGAACACCACTGAACCCATCAAACTCACAGACACACCATGCACATACAACATACCATCCATCCCATCCGTCAGCCCCAGTCACATGAAAGGCATGTCATCCGCACAGCTGCCACACATACAGCAGTCACGCTAAGACACATGCCCATGACCAACCATGTGCCAGAAGTCAATTAAGCGCACGACACACTGTGAGCAACAACACACAACATGGGCCACACCCCCCGAGCACTGCAGTGATGCACATGGCACAGGGCAGCACGCACACCAAGGAGATGGGACAACTGCAATACGTTGGCTGGCACACAACTATCACTCACTCATAACGATGCGTCCAATGCCATGTCCAGTAACCACAACAGACAGCAAATATGCAGGGCATGTCAGGCATGCACACACCTCAGACCATGCACTGTCATGCTGCCACAACACATGTCACGTTCGGCACCCATGGCTCACAGCATGTACCCCAAAAGCATATCCCCTCCCAAATGCGAATCTGGGGCATGGCCCCCATGTTGCCATATGCGTTCCTAAGCGTTCCATTTGAACCCCAAAAGCATATTCCGTCCCAAATGCGAATCTGGGGCATGGCCCCCATGTTGCCATATGCGTTCCTAAGCGTTCCATATGAACTCCAAAAGCAAAGTACAAACCAGACCCAGGATGGGCCAGGAGCCCGCATACACCAGAGTCACAATGAGTAGGGGCAAAGCAACACACCCATCGGCATGGCCAATCCGTCCCATGCCACATGTGCACAGCACACAGTCCCATTGCCTAGCACACACAACTACAGATGCCACAGCCACACACTCGCCTCCGGGAAACCCATGTACGAGATTGCACGAACTGCCAATGTCAGACGACTAATACATACTTCGCCAGGTGCAACACAATAACAAATCTCATTTTCTCCACAGGTGACGAACTGCTGGACGCTGGGGATGGAGACAGCAGCCAGCACAGCCAGCCTACAAGCCCCCAACGAGGACACACGGATCTGGAGGATCTGTCCACCTCTTCGGACACGGACCACCAAGCTGGCCCATCTGGCGTGGCAGGGCCCAGCCGCTCCCCAGGACCCCTCCTACCCACCAACCCATCATCCAGGGATGCTGAACAGTCCCAGTCCCCTGCTGCCACTGTCGTTGCGGCCACACCCACGGTCATTGCGGCCACACCCACGGTCATTGCGGCCACTACCACTGCCGCAACCGCCACCATCGCCGCACCGACCACCACCGCCTCCACCACCACCACGTCTTCGCTGGCACCAGCCCCAGCGCAGGTGGTGGCCCGGCCGACTGGATCCACCCTGGGAGCCACAGCGAGGACCGTGGTGTGCAATGTGGCTAGTGGGCAGGCCGGTGGCAGCAGGACTGGTAGGAGGAGCAGGGTCAGGGAAACGCCAGCCTCCCCTGGGAGCCATGCCCTGCCTCAAATGGCCAGAGTCCTTGGGGCCTATGAAGAGGCCCAAGGACAATGGGCCAGGTCTGCTACTGACACGCGGGAGGTGCTGGGGGTGCTGAGGTCCATGGACGCCCATATGGGCCAATTCGTGTCCCGTATGGACCAACTCGTGGACCTCATGGGCCAGCTGGTGGTGGCGGTGGGGTCACAGGCAAGGCCAGCAACACCACCTCCGCCACCACCTGCTAGGGCGCAGGGTCGGCCAGCAGTGTCCACTTCCACTGCGTCCACAGCCAGTGAGCACACCTCACCCACCACCAGCAGGTCGCCACCACACACCCCCTCCCAAACGTGGAAGGGGCCGTCCGAAGAGGAAACAGATCTCCCGGGAGGACTTCGCACGCTCCAGTCGCAAGTGAGGCAGCCAGCCAGCCTTCAGCCAGCCTTCCTTGACCAGCCACTGCATTGACTTGCTCTACGATCCCACTCCACACAGCCAGCTGGATGGCATGTGTGTGTTGGACTATGGACATAGAACCAGTGGGTACACCCTGATCATCACGCAGCCATGACCGACAGCTCATTGTCACTGCACGCACCACTTTTGTCATCACCTTACACACAATCACATGTCACAGTTTGTAATAAATGCACCTTTTTCACTAACTGCTGTTTGTGCCCTGTGTTTTATTTGTACGGAATACAACGGCCACCTTGGGCGGAAGGGCACCTGATGCGTGGCATGGCAATGGAATCCGGAGGGCCTGTAGGGACCTAGGGGTGGGAGACAGAACAGGAGCACATTCAATGAGTGTGTCACACACCCATCACACAGTACATGTCAACAACTACAAGCAATGTACACACATCGCACAGAGCAATAGGGCACAATGCCACAGTCACCAACAGTGGCATACTACCCTGGCCATGGAGCGTTGACACACTGCACGCAGTGAACATACGGCCACCCTGACACAGCACACACACACCTGCATAGATACAGACACATCATCCGTCGTACATGGACACTCACCGTCAAGTGAAGTAGCGGGCGATGAGCTGCTGGCGCACATTCCCAGCTTCCTCCTCTCCGCTGTCCACCTCACTCGAGCTGTCCTGGTCTGCGGGCTGGGGCCCTGGTTGATCTCCGTCATCCACAATGAGGGGGATCTGCTTCCGAATGGCCAGATTGTGCAGCATGCAGCACGCCACCACTATCTGGCACACCTTCTGTGGGGAGTACGCCAGTGCACCCCGGTGCGGTCCAGGCACCTGAACCTGGACTTGAGGAGGCCAAAGGTACGCTCGACCACACGTCTGGTCCTCCCATGTGCCTCATTGTATCGATCGTCTGCTGGGGTGCGAGGATTCCTCAATGGACTGAGCAGCCATGCCCCATTCGGGTACGCAGAGTCACCTGGGTGTGAGGGACACAGAGAACCGTAGCTATTCCAACTGGACAGGGGACAGCATCGCACAACCAGCACGCTACACCACTCCACATACTCACCGACAATACAGGCACGATCCTGTTGCAGATTGGCCATCAGTCGTGGCAAGATGCTGTTGCGCATTATGTGTGCGTCATGGGCCGAGCCTGGAAACTTGGCACACACGTGGGTGATCACCATGTCCGCAAGGCACACCACTTGCACATTCAGGGAGTGCGTGTGCTTCCTGTTGCGGTACAGGTGCTCAGTGGCCTGTGGTGGAACAAGGCCAACATGAGTGCAGTCAATGGCTCCCACGACGTGTGGGATTCTGCCAAGGGCATAGAATGCACCCTTCACTGCCGCCAATTCACGAGCCCTGGGGAATCTGATGTACCTGTTCCGGTACAGCATCATGGCTGCCAGTACATCCCTCAGCACCTTGCTGAACATGGGCTGGGACATCCCTCCTCCACTGCCCACTGTGTGCTGGAATGACCCAGTGGCGAAGAAATGCATGGCGGCCATCACCTTAGCCGTGG